>OZ010615.1:24291396-24298896 GCA_963932145.1 Acanthosepion lycidas | reverse complement strand
TCTATTTATCTCAGTTCGTTCAGATCTATCTTCAATTTGTTCTTATCTATCTATCTATCTATCTATCTATCTATATGATTTTCCAGGTAATGTATGTAACAATTCGTTAGAAACAATGAAAAGATTATTTCCAAAGCTAAATAAAGTATTCAGAAAAACGAAAAAAACAAACAATTGCTCAATTGCCATTGTGATACCAATCTTCCTATATGGCAATGAACGTTAGACAAATTTCTCACACATGAAGGGGTGACCCGTTAGATGTGGTGCTACAGAAGGTTGATGAGAATAACATAACCGGAAAATGTAAGCAACGTGGATCTTTTAAAGAAAATGAAAACAAAAATGCTCCTTTACACTTCGAATCAGAAAGAGCCAGTTTGGAACACGTAATGAGGAAACAGGGTTTGGAGAATGTGATACTCAGAGGGCACAGTGAAAACTATACAGAAACATCGAGTAATCTACCGAACTAGTATATGTAAATACATGACCGAACATAGAGTAGGAGGGAGGGTAAAAGCAAACATTGCATAGAGCTACAAAGGATGTAATGTTGTGAAGAGATGTGATCACCCACATTTGGGACATTAGTTCTACTGTCTGTATCCGAAATTTGCTCATTATCTATTCGTCTTGAAAGACGACTGGATGGACCATATACAAATCTACTTAGAAAAAGTCCAGAACATCAGTTGGAGATCCTATGCAATGATTAACACAATTTATGTAGAACTGAGATCAATCTCTCTTAAGTTCAAACTTTATATCAACATTATTATTTCTGGTTTGTTTATCAAATTGTGGTTAGATATAAATCCACCTCTTCTCTCTCCAGATACGGGTTAATTAGTAAGACTTGTATCATTAAATCATTTTTATCTCAAAGAAATTATTACAATCTAAAAACATTATCCCGCGTTAAATAACTTGCAGAGGGTTGATAAGCCGTAGAAAACGAATCAATCAATGAAATACTGATTAGCTACACAGGCATGTCTTTTAGATTTATTTAAATTCTCTGGAATATAAATGTATAGAAACTAGTGACCACGAAGTGGGAGATCAGTTTATATATTGATTGTAATATAGAATAAAACACGCAGTGTCAAAAAGACGGTCTTTCCATTTAATTTATTAATTTATTATAATGTTTATTTATTTACAATGTTCGGACTGTTGTCCTCACCTTTATTCCCATATTCACGACGTTTCGACCGTTGTACACCCCGGCCTCCTTCCGGGAATTGAACTTTCGAACTGAATACATGACCCAGTGGATAAAAGAGTTGGTTATATACAATAACTTGACTCAAGTTGTGAGTTCGATACCTGCCTAAGGCAGTGGTGAATAAGAACTTGGAGAGTTGAGTTAAAGGGATATAACTGATACATTCGGAAGAGGCACGGCACGTGGAACTAGAACAATCTACGCTAACAATGTAAATAATGTAAATAATTACAATACCTCATCTCAGATACTTAGACAGATATAGTTTATTTACACTATTTATTTATTTATATTTACTGTATATTGGAATGACTGTCGGAACATTGGCTAATTACCAATCGAATCGAACTTTATAAAATGGTAAATAATATGGATTTTCTTATAGTTGGTTCACATTTTATTATAATTGTACTTGTTCCTTATTTAGGTACTTATTTCGTCCGTCCGTTACCCTCTTCAGTACTGACCTGGATTCGGCATCTGATTGTCACCGATTTTCAAAAAAACACCCTAACACACTCATGGTTGATTTGAAAGGGGCACCCTGTAGACAATATCAACCTGGGAGTCCGATGCCAGCGAGAAGAACTGTTTGGAAGTCTCAGTTAATACCTGCGGGTTGACTCAAATCTTGTAAGTGAAATTGGGTAGAACAGCAGCAATTAAATAGTGGTTTCACACACCTCAAATCATCCAGTCTCCTGATTAGAGGCCTTGCTGCCGAAAGTGTGGACCTGGGAACAACGGCAATTAAGAGGGGGTTCCACACTTTTTAAAATCTCCAATCCCCTGATCAGAGGGCTTGCTGCCGAAACGGTGGACCTGGGAATAACAACAATTAAGAGGTTGTTCCATACTCTTCAAAAACCCTAATCTCCCGATCAGAGACCTTGCTGCCGAAAGGGTGGAACTGGGAACAACAGCAATTAAGAGGTTTTTCCACACTATTCAAAAACCTTAATCTTCCGATCAAAGGCCTTGCTTCTAAAAAGGTGGACTTTGAAACAATATCAATTAAGAAGTGTTTCTAAGCTCTTCAAAACCCACAATCTTCTAATCAGAGGCCTTACTGCCGAAAGGGTGGACCTGGGAACAACAGCAATTAACAGGTTGTTCCAATCTCCTCAAAACCTCCAATCTTCCGATCAGAGGCCTTGCTGCCAAAAGGGCGGACCTTGGAACAATAGCAATTAAGAAGTGTTTCTAAGCTCTTCAAAACCCCCAAACATCCAATCAGAGGCCTTACTACCGAAAGGGTTGACCAAGGAACAAATGCAATTAAGAGTTTTTTCCACACTCTTCAAAAACCCTAATCTTCCGACCAGAAGCCTTGCTGCTGAAGTGTGGACTTTGGAACAACAACAATTATGAGGTTGTTCTACACTCCTCAAAATCTCCAATCTTCCGATCAGAGGCCTTGCTTCCAAATGGGGGGACTTTGAAACAATAGGAATTAAGAAGTGTTTCTTCGCTCTTCAAAACCCCCAATCTTCCAGTCAGAGGTCTTACTGGCGAAACGGTGGACCTGAGTACAATAGCATCTATGTGTTTGTTTCACACTCCTCAAAACGTCCAATCTTCCGATCAGAGGCCTTGCTACCAAAACGGTGGACCTTGGAACAATAGCAATTAAGAAGTGTTTCTAAGCTCCTCAAAACCCCCAAACCTCCAATCAGAGGACTTACTGCCGAAAGAATGGACCTTGGAACAACAGCAATTAAGAGGTTTTTCCACACTCTTCAAAAACCCTAATGTTCCGATCAGAAGCCTTGCTGCCGAAGTGTCGACCTTGGAACAACAATTTAGAGGTTATTCCACACTCCTCAAAAACCTTAATCTTCCGATTAGAAGCCGTGTTGCCGAAGGGTGGACCTTGGAACAACAGCAATTAATAAGTGTTTCCGCGCTCCTCAAAACCCCCGATCTTCCCATCAGAGGCCTTACTGCCGAAAAGGGTACCTGGGAACAACAGCAATTAAGAGATTTTTCCACACTCTTCAAAAACCCTAATCTTACGTATGATCACCGAAATTAAGCAACTTCTATCCTAGTCAGTACCTAGATGGTGACCGTTTGGGAATACCAAGTGCTCTAAGCTTGGATGTGCGGGTGGTGTAATGGATAATGGCTCAGAATTATTAATCCGGGAGCCGAGTTCCCGTATGATCACCGCTTTTAAGCAACATAGAGCCTGCTCAGTACCTAGATGGATGACCGTTTGGGAATGCCAGGTGCCGTAAGCTTGGATGTGTGGTTGGTTTAAGTGATAATGGCTCGAAATTATTAATTGGAGAGATGCCAATATTTCAAATTCTAAATAGGTAGTTTCTCGAATTAATTTGTGAAGTTTTTACAAATACTGTCTTTGCCTTGTTGATGTTTGTGGGGGCGGATATAGGGGGTGAGGAAAGGATAAAAAGAAGAATAGGGATCAATGCATCAGAAGCTGTTGAATGACGTTACATTTAATTCTTAAGATTACAGTTATCAGAGAAGTAAGAGGCAGGGAGTTCCACTGTCGGGAAGTGCGAGAGAAGAAGCTGCTGTTTCGACAGTGAAAGGGTGGGACTAAGATGCCAACCAAGTACCACGCTTAAATTCATGCAGTCGGGGCAACAGTGAACATAGCTGGTAAGAGAAGATGCCATGAAAATATTTATAGAAAAGACAGAGGGAAGCCACATTACGTCCGTGAGAAAATGACTGGAGACGAGATGCCAGGTCAGGAACTATCACATTGCAAATTCTAAATTCTAAATAGGCAATTTCTCCAATTAATCTGTGAAGTATTCACAAATGCCCTCTTTGCCTTGTTGATGTTTGTTTTGTTTTGTATTTTAAGCAATTCACGCCAAGCAAGACGAGAAAACCACTAGTATGTAAGAGGCCACAGAGAGTGTAAGTAAGGCAAAAGACTGTGTACAGAGGGGTGAAGAAAGGATAAAAAGAAGAACGGGGCAGAATAATAATAAGAATGTGGATCAAAGCATGAGAAAATGTCGATTGACGTTACATTTAAATTTTTGAAGATTATACTGATCAAGGAAGTAAGTAAGTGGAAGGGAGTTCCACTGTAGGGAAGTGCGAGAGAAGCTGCTGCTGTTTTGATAGTAAAACGCAGTCGGGGTACCAGTGAAAATAGCTTGTCAGCGAAATGTAAAGAACAAATTTAAAATTCTCTTAAAAATCTAATATTTGTCATCGAGATGTATTTCGAAGTCAATTATTAAATTTAACAATTAATTAAATGGATTTTCTTAAAGTACAGTGTAACCCGGATATAAGAGAGTTGTCGGGGCCGGAGAAGAAGTATCTTATATCCGGGTTTGGTCTATTTTTACTTTTTAGGTAAGTATGGTAACAATTTGGGACCAGAGAAAATCTCTCTTATACCCGGGGTTTCTCTTATACCCGGGTCTCTTATATCCGGGTTACACTGTATTAGCTAATGAGAACAGTGAACAAACTAGAAAGACTTTGTACAACATAAAAAACAAAAAAAAGAAAATGGGAAAAAGTAAAAATAAAACCTAAAGAAGTACGGAAGACCAGCAGTACAATTTTCAAGAATTTGTTATTTATGCTTAAAAATAAATTTTCTTTAACCTTATATAACCAATAATCTATTAGGTTGGTGCAAAAATAATTTCGTTTTCTCACATAGTAACATCTGTTAGAAAACGAAATTATTTTTGCACCAACCTAATAAGAACATAATTTTTATTCTATACGCTTTTACTAAACTTATTATAATTAATAATATTAGTTTTTATACTGACTTAACAGAAGAGAAGATATGAAATTAGATTAATATCCGAATATTCCCCCTATATTGAATAGTAATCAGTCAATGGGAGATATCGGAATTATTTCCTTTTTGTATATCCGTAATAAAAATAATCTACATTAACAAATTAACTCTATCCGTAAGAGTGGATGAAGTGTTTCCCACTGCAAGCAAGAATCCTTCGAATAATCCTTTCCAGTATTGACAGGCGTTAGTAGAAGACGGGTTTGCAGAATCCAAGTCGAGAGGTTCTGGTTTAAGGTATTTGTTCATAAATACGTTAAATAAATTGTAATGAAAATCGGAGTTTAGTTCGGCTTAATGAACGTAACTGAAAGTTCTTGACATTTTGGCTCAGATGGTGCGATATACAAATCATAAAACAAGGGAGGTAATCATGTTGTCTTACCACAAAAGGGTATCGATTTTTTTTTACTTTCATTGCGAAAAAAATAATCCATTTTAGTGATAACTAATTTCAACTATTCGATTCTTTAAACGCGTCCTGACTATAAAAACGAACTTTTCGCTATCTGGAGAATTTCAAAATGGAACTGAGAAATTACAAGTAAATTTTACAAAAATAAATATTCATTATAGATATTTTTCCTTCTTAGACATGAACGAAACTAATATGTTTTATTAAACAATGCAATTGAGTTTTATATAATTATTTTTGTAAGGTTTCAGGACAAATTTTCACAACATTCATATTTGATAATGCAATTATTATTTTCTTTTAAACTGAAATAATATCTACAGGGATTTTTTCGTTCTAAAATTATAAAAATATTTGTAATCACCCCTCCTCCAATTTTAAAATTATTCACGATGTATCGAAATGGGGTTTAACTGACCTCCAAATAATATTTCCATAAAACTTTCTAATAAATTAAAATAATTTGTATGCTATTCGTTCATTAATGAATAACTACAGAAAATTCCATTTAATTCGGATGAATTTATTGCATAAAATTTATTAATCGCTCAAAAGTTGAAACCCTGGCCAGAATAATTCTCTGTTCGCGACCGCTACCTAAAAAGATTTGTGAAATGTAGTTTTAAAAGCTTCGTCGAGAAGCAAGGGAGACAACTTGTGAATTACTTCCCTTGAACGCTACATCTATTTGCGGAATAGTAAAAATAAAAATAGATGTCAAGACAAAATAGTTGGCTATGGCCAGTGGCTAACAGCGATGAGTTTCAGTCATATTCCTCGCCCTTTCAGGACGAGGGTGATTATGATCTTCATACTTGAGGAATTACATCTTTTGATCTAGATTAAGCAAAAAGCAATTAAAAAAGTGGTAATGAATAGTTAATATTTATATTTGAGTAATAATAATAATAATAGCAGTAATAGTAATAGTGCATTATTAATTAGGCATTAGCATGAGACGTTAAACACTTCTATGTTTTTTTCTTTCTTTCTTTCTTTCTTTCTTTTATTTTCTCACCAAAACCAAATAATGTCTTTTCCCCTATTTCCACGCAATCAGAACGGGATAGTCCATTATTTATGAGGTATTGGCAGGGCGTAACGGTCGTGCGAACTAGAGAATGAAAAGGACAAACACAATAATAATAATAATAATAATAATAATAATAATAATAATAATTGGAGCCCTAGGAGTGGTTGGAAAAGATTGCAGTAGACTAATTGAAGGGATTCCTGGAAGTCCATGCCTCAAGGAGATACAAAAAATTGATCTGACAAGTACAGCCCACACTTTACGAAGGGCTTTTTTTTTTTCGTTGTTTTTTTTTTTTTTTGTCAGTGGAAAGTGTCATGATGCCCTTTCTAACCTTAGATCCCTGGGTGGGACCCGGAAAAAAATATATAAACGCCAGAAATCAAAGAAAATAATAATAATAATAGTGCATTATTTACTAGGCATCAGCATGAGACGTTAAACACTTCTATTTTACTTCTTTCTTTGTCAGAAATTTAATTTCTGTATCTATCTTTCTATCTATCTTACTTTCCTTCCCCCTCCCCTTTTTTCCCCTGTGTGCAGTGTAAGAACTGCTGTTGCTGTGTCACGTGGCGAAATCGTGTCTAACGATTGGTCGTACGTGATTTTCCCGCTTGTTTTCGACTAGATTAGAGGAATCTAGTCAGTAGTAGGAGAAAAAAAGAGCGCCGCAGTGTGGAGTTATAGGACGTAATAAGTTGGACAATTTCCAGCTATTCACTGTGTTGTCTGATATACAGAGGTCTGTCAATGATAGACCTTTGACTTATCGTTGTTCAGATGATTCTAGTTTGGAAGTTATTGCCCCTAGTGCATTCATTCGTTCTTTTCCTGGAAAAACAGTATTCTTGAATTTCGAAGAAGATCCCTTTTCGATTAGTCCCCCTAATAGATCTGATCTGATCGAAAGTTTGAAATATAGGGAATCACTTTTGCATAAGTTTAAACTGTTATGGTATGAACAGTATTTGTTGAGTTTAAGAGAATTATCTAATGATTTGTATCAA
>OZ010615.1:24203896-24286396 GCA_963932145.1 Acanthosepion lycidas | reverse complement strand
GTCAGAACACGTGGCATGGAAATAGCGATAGAGTAAAAAGAGTTTTGCAACGTTTCGTTTAAGGGGAAGGGGTCGTAAGGTGGAAAATCCTTTATCACCCAAAAGATGGCATCGCCGCTTTTGGACCCAATCAAGATTGGAAAGTGAAAACTCCAATATGAAAGAACGAAAGAAGAATCTACAATGTTATTGTTCCTGACCTGGCATCACGGCTTCAGTAACTTTCACACCGCCGTAACCTAGCTTCCCTGTACCTTTTCTGTAAATACTTTCATGGTAATTGTTCTGATGAACTTTCCTCTTTGTTATTTTTATTCCACCTTCCGCAGAAAAATTGTATATATGTGGACTAGTTAAGACTTCATAGAGACTCTGAGGTATTGTAGTGACTGTAATAAGACTGGTTAGTAAGAATGTGCTGTTGTTGTGCAAGGAATATTGCAGTTTGCTTGAGTCAGTGTTTGTAGCTAGCTGTGTTTAAGATAAGAAAGATTGAAGAGAAAGCCTCCTCAGATTTGGGCCTTGTGCCTCATTTTTCTTTGTTACACAAAATAAATACTACTTTCGTTTATGTTATCTAGACTTTATGAATTTAAGCGAAGTAGTAGTTTGGCAACAAGGTCTCATCATGTTGCAGTTGAAACAGCCAGATGCAACCGTAAGTTCTATGCTAACGGTTTCTTCTCTCGCACTTCTAGCTTGTGGAAATCTCTTCTGGCTTCTTGCTATTTGCTCAACTTTAATCTGCAAAAATATAAATGCAATATCAATTATTATTTTCTGTCTTCTTAATTCCTGTTCTTTTATTGTTCTCTCTCCTTAATAATGAATTTTGTAGCGTTCAGTAAACTCCAGCGGCTTAGTGGCTTTATTGCCTTGCTTGCTGTGAAATGATGAAACAATATTAAAACAACATATTATCTTTCATAACCTTTTTGTGATTTAAAGACTCTGCAGTGGGACACCTGGTGAGGCTCAAAATCACAGCACTATAGACATTTTTATTTATTAACATAAAACTTAGTGTTTTGGCGGATAAATTCCTTGGCCTTTGTCGTGTTTTCTCAAATTCCAAAATTGTTTTCATGATTATATAATTTGTTATTCGGACCAGCACGCTCATCTTGGTTGTTATACTCACGACGTTTCGGCCGCTGAACTCTACACTCTTCTTCATCTTGGAGTGCGTACCTCAGATGGTCGCTCTTTGTCGTGGTGAATTTTCTTGCGTGCTACAATGTCACTGAGAGCGATGCCGTTGGGAGTTCTAACCTCCTGGTATGGCCACCCCTGGCGGCAAGGTCTAAGACGGGAAACAAAAGCGCAAACTAACCCTAAAGGCCCCAACTGTGGAACAAGCGGATGGTGATTTACAATTGATCTCAACGGTTGAACAAGTGAATGAAGAGGGCTACGCATGATGGACATGCTATAGAAGGCGCCACTCGAAATTATAACTGAGTCAGCGGCAAGACGCATGTGATGCAGAAGAAGGTCATGAAATCAGGTGTGTGCGTCACTTCCTGGCAAGTTGAGGTCCACCTTAAACAAATTAGCACATTCACCTTTCACCTTCAGCCAATTCTTGCAAAGGCAAATGGCAACAGGGAATGGATAATTATTTTGGTCGAACTGAAAGATTCTAGTCCTGAATCTGCACTTTGGCGGTTAATGTAGTCATCGCTACAACCATTATGAAGGGGGCGAGCAGCAAAGAAGACACTGAATACGAGATAAAGCTGCCGACGATTCATCTTGGTTGTCATACTCACAACTGTTGCGCCATGCGGCCAACTTCAGGTTTTCCTACTTAGCAACGGGAATATGAGAAAGTCTACCACGAGCAGGGAAGCGACATTACGGCGGTGAGAAATGACTGACGTGGCCGTACATTTGGCCGACAGACATTTCTAATCCAAAGAAAAAAAAAACAATCGAGTAAAATAAGAAAAAACATAAAGTGCTCAATACACTAAACAAAGCAGAGTGTAAAAAATCCTAGTGAGCCAGAAACTACCTACCTGGGTTTCACCTAAATGGATCTCGATGCTAGACGCAGATACATATCCGTGCGTTCGGACATATATCACACATACGTCGTTGTATTTTTATTATTATAATCATTATTGTTATATTATCTGCATTATTATTATCATTATTATCTTGGTTACCACAATTATCATAGCTACGATTGTCATTATTGCCCCCACCTTTTTTTTATAATTCCGTAATTTAGGCTAAATTTGCTGTTAACACGTCTATATTTATAATTAAAATTATCAATAATAATGAATATCAAAGCTATTATCAGCACGAACATAATTTCAACTAGAAACAACACACAAAGAGTTAACGTTGAAAATACAAACATCATCATCTCCACGACCACAAACAGAACCCAGCTTAACCAAAGTGGTGGTGAAAAGGCCCCGACCAATAACAGTGTGTGTGCCCGTTTACACATGTGTGTATGTGTGTGTGAGAGAGGAAGTGTAAGATCCTCTGATGGCCCATGCGGTAAATTGGAAAAGCGTCAAGAACACCCCTACCTTGCCCCTTTTTGAAACGAACATCGCCACACATATAAAGCTAAGGTCTCGACACCGAACTAGAATTTCAACTACGTATGTATGCCTGCCAGAACGCACGGATATGTATTTGCGCCTAACATTGGATTGCTTATATCGATGTGTCGGTTAAAAATCTAAAATGGGTACACCTGTATGTATGTGTATGATTGTACCGCCCCACACAAACACTGTAGTAGATTTCCCTTCCCACCACCAAACATAGTCAAACAAGCATAAATAGACCCAATGAAACCCTGGGTCACAAACTCATATCCATACAACTTACTCTGTTAGATCTATCACTGACATTGAGCGCTCTCAACTAAGTACCGCGCATATAAAAGTATATTTATATATATATATATATATATATATATATATATATAAAGAACAGTAAGATATATAATCCGAAGTTCTTATAGATATTTTTATTTTTACAAAATAGTGCTCAATATATATATATATATATATATATATATATATATATATATATATATATATATGCGTGTGTGTGTGTGTGTGTCAAACATGTTAAATTTATAAGCGTTTCCTATTTGTTCGTTATGCTATCCTTACGAATCCATATTTGATAAGAATTCTTATATATATATATATATATATATATATATATATATATATATATATATATATATATATATAGCTAATATTACTGGAAAATATACATATACATATGCAAAATATATAAATATATATACAGAGGTGCATACATATACATATATATTTTTTTAATAAAAATTCCAAGAGGATAGAATCCAGGTAGAACTCAATGTGCTGGACAGAGTAAGAATATAATAAAAAGGCTTAAAACTAATAAGTGTTTAAACCTTTTATTATATATATATATATATATATATATATATATATATATATATATATATATATAAATAAAGTCCAGTGTATGTGTGTGTTTGTGCTTCTCCGTTAGAAACGTTAGGCGCAGGGAACGATTTTTGTTGAGCTCAGATTCAGTATTGCCAGATTATGCGAGGTTAAAATATACATTCATATACTAGCTATTAGGTTGGTGTAAAAATAATGACGGCTTTTGACGTTAAAAAATACCGTCATTATTTTTGCACCAACCTAATATTATAGTTGCTTTCATGGTTAAAGGGGAGTAACTCTTATTTTCCTTTTTCTATCCAAAATTGCAGTGTACGTTTTATTATAAACTAGCTTAAAATCTAGCTCCTGTGGAGGACTCTTGGTTTGGCCATCATCCCAAAACGACGTTTTAAGCGAAAAAATGAAGCATAGTATCACGCTATCTACCTATGTATGGAAAACCAAACAAGAAGATAATATAGACCCCATCCTTAAATGGGAAATATTAAAAAAATGCCCCAAATATAAAGCAGGCCATAAATTTTGTAAATTATGTGCAGAGGACAAATTAGCCATAGCTTTATATGATCAACCTAACCAACTATTAAACTCCAAAACTGAAATCCTTAACGTATGTAGACAAACAATCTTGGCTACTAAATTAGACGTTTTCCCTCTTATTTGTCATTCCACCTTAATGTTTTTTCTTTTTCTTTTTTATTATTTTTTCCCTTCCCTCCCCATTTTTGTTGAATAAATATTTACCCCCCACCCACCCACTTAGGTGTTGTGTTTGAGGTTCTTTGGTCACGTGGTATAATTTTGGCTATAAATATGCGTTTCTCTTTGCCTCGTTAGCCGAGCTTTCCCTGACGATCCGTTTAGGTGAAACCTAGGAAGGTTTGTCTGGATCACTAGGTGTATCCATATATATATATATATATATATATATTGGCCGAGTTCGTTGCAGTCACTTACCTTGGGAAAGATATGAATATATTTCTTCTCCCCCAGCCAGCTCTGAGTAAATAACAGGACAGGCTGTGTCCTGTAGTCTTTGTTGGCAACCGATTTAAGAGATGGAAAACTCTGAATTCAAATCTTATGCATGTCGTTTCTGGATTCTGTTCTTCCAAATCGTGGTTCGTTCTGCACAAGCCTTCACGATTATAATCAAATGATATGTGCGAGTAGCCTGGCTATTCGGGTACCCTCATACGTCGAAAGCGACTGGAGAATTCAGTATATATATATATATATATATATATATATATATATATATATATATATATAATAATGAAGAAATTTGGTGGGGATTTAGAGTATTCATATATAATACTGTTCCGAAGTTTATCCGTATATCGCTGCGGAACTGAGTATCGACGCTATATCGAGTCTAGTCTCTGTCTTCTACGTCACAGAGGCCTGTTGTACAGTTGATGTGACGTTTACATTGTATCGAAATGGTCCGGGTTCGATTCTCGGTAGTGGATGCGCATTGCTGATGCGTCCCAAATAGGACGAAATGGCCGTCCAGTGCTTTCTGCATTCTATTGAAGATTACTCTAGGCTATATATATACTATATAAAAACTCATATTAACTTTAATGTCAGTTTTTTGTTATTGTTTTCCCCGAATTCAAAGTTTCTTGGTAATGTCCATTCTTCAAAGGGTTCTGTTTTTTAAATGAGATTTCTACTTTTTAGAATTTATATATATATATATATATATATATATATATATATATATATATATATATATATATATATATATGTGTGTGTGTGTGTGTATAAAAGTGAACATTGAAGTCAACCCTTAGAGGTGACAGGCTGTTTCATGCTGGACGCAATCGTCAGGCCATTGCGGCCAGCATGAAACAACCTGTCACCTCGAAGTGTTGACTTCAATGTTCACTTTTATATTTATACACTATCTATCTCTGCTATTGAGCACTTTACCCGATAAATATACCACATCTTAAGACTATATGTTGTCCTCATCTTTATTACCAAATTACCAACGTTTCGGCCTTCATACGCTTTGACCTGCTTCAGGATCTGTCGATAATGTAACTATTTACATTATTTGGACTGTTGTCTTCATCCTTACTGCCATATTCAGGACGTTTCGGCTGATGTACACACGACCTTTTTCAGGATTTGTCTATATTTCTAAATGAGATATTGTAACTATTTACATCGTTCGGACTGTTGTCCTCATCTTTATTGTTATATTTACGACGTTTCGACCTTTATATGCTCCGGACTCTTTTGGTCATTTACGCATGGCCAAGTGGCTAATCCAGAAAGTGATTTGGCACAAATAGTTATGAGTTCAATAGAGGGAACAAAAACTTGTAGAGATGAGATACTAGAGGGAATTAACTAAAACTGAGATATCCAAAAAAAAAACATGGCACGTGGGATCTACTCCTGTGGGCTAAATAAAAGATTCCGTTTCGAAATTCTGACATGTAATACCAGATGAAGGTCGGATCATACAAAGGCGGAAACGTCGTGAATATGGCAACAGTGCAAACGATGTAAACGATGTAAATAGTCTTCTTTTTAAAACAATAGAAGTTACGGAAAGAATATACAATAATAGCGGGGCCAAGGGAAATATCCCCTTTTAACGTACAGTTTTCTGTTTTGTTTTGTTTTTGTTTTTCTCGGCCACGTTCGATAAAATTTGTCAATTTTTCCTGTTTTTTCTCCAAACTGCAATGGCGGTTATCTTTTTTATCTCTCGTTTTTGGACAGTCAACACCTCAAAACTTAGGTTTGGGTCCGCGTACGATCACCGAAGTTAAGCAATTTCTAGCCTGGTCAGTACCTAGATGAGTGACAGCTTAGAAATAACAAGTGCTGCAAGCTTGGATGTGCAGGTGATGTAATGGATAATGGGTCAGAATTATTAATCGGGGAAACGAGTTCCCGTACGATCACCGAAATTAAGCAACGTCGAGCCTATTCAGTACCTAGATGGGTGACCACTTGGGAATACAAGGCGCTGTAAGCTTGGGTGTGTGCGTGGTATATAGATAACAACTCGGAATTGTTAATCGGAGAGCCGAGTTCCATTACAATCCCCAAAGTTAAGCAACGTCGTGTCTGGTCAGTACCTAGAGGGGTGACCGCTTAGGAAGAACCTTGGATGTGCTGCAAGCTTGGATGTGCTGTTGGTATAATGGATAATGGCTCGGAATTATTAATCGGGGAGCTGGGTTCCCGTAAGATCACCGAAGTTAAGCAACGTCGAGCCTGGTCAGTACCTAGATGGCTAACCACTTGGGAATACCAGGTGTTGTAAGTTTGGATGTGCAGTTGGTGTAACAGATAATGGCTTGGAATTGTTAATCGGGAAAACGATTTCCCGTACGATCACCGAAATTAAGCAACTTTGCAGCTCAGACCCGACACAGCGCGTTCGTTGACAGGGTGCGACTTCTTCCAGTCGTACTTGTGTGGCATAAAAATAACCCTCCTGCCCAGATCGTTTCCTATGAATGAAAAGCATCACAATTTCTAACATTAAACGAGATTGTATTCTCTAGTTGTAACCCACTGCTATAGATGAACGAAGCCGATACGAAGGTCGTGTGTACAACAACCGAAATGTCCTGAATATGGCAGTAAGGATGAAGACAACAGTCCGAATAATGTAAATAGTTACATTATCGACAGTTGTAACCCACTGCTATAGAGGAACGAAGCCGAGGCGTAGATTAGCCGGGGAAGGTGAACAGTCTAACGGGAGTTGTCTCCTATGGGCACTCGCAGCCTCTCTCTCTTTTCGCGGGCAGCGGCCACTGTTTTATAGAGAACCTTGTTCTTTGTTTTTTCATCTTTGTCTGAAAAAGTAATTTAGCTTCATTCCGTGGCGTCTTCTTTACCCTGGTCGCTTGTCCTGTATTTGTGAAATCTACTTCATTTACTGATAACCATCTGGAGAAAAATGTCAGAATCCATTTTTGCGATAGCTCTACCTGTTTCTTTTTCATAAGATATCAGTTGACTGATATCGCTAACCCAGTTCCATTTCCCGTTGGATATCGTTATATTCACTTACGCGCAAATACCTTTTGAGAAAGATATGAATTCACCGCTTCTCCCTCTAGCTATCGGTTAATTAGTAAGACTTGTATCTCTAAACCATTATTAACTCGTAAACATCACTTCTTTTATAACTTATATTAAATTCTCTAAGCCGAAGAAGATTTTATAATCCAAATATATTTTCTTGCTTTAAGTAACCTGCAAAGGGATTAGTTTATATATTGGTTCTAATGTAGAATTGATTCCCCACTTTATACCGACATTATAATTCCTAGTTTGTTAATAAGCCATAGAAAACGAATCAATCAATCAAGGAAATACTGATTAGCTACAGAGCCCTGTCTTTTAGATTTATTTACATTCTCTGAAATATAAATGCATAGAAACTACCATGACTACAAAGTGAGGGATCAGTTTATGTATTGATTGTAATGCAAAATTGACCCCCAGTTTATATCCACATTATAGTTTCTTTGTTGGTAAGCCGGAGAAAACGAATCAATCAATCAATGAAATACTGACTAGCTACACAGGAATGTCTTTTAGATTTATTTACATTCTCTGGAATAGAAATGTATAGAAACTAATGTGGCCAGAAAGTGAGGTTTCAGTTTTTATATTGATATAATATAATATAGAATTGATCTCCCACTTTATATACACATTATTTATTGTTTATCAAATTCTTATTAGGCGGGAATTCCCTCTTCTTACCGCCGCCTCACCTCTATGAGTTAATTAGCAAAACTTGTATCACTAAATCATTATTATCTCGACTATTTTTACGACTAATTGAATTCTAAATGTATAGCCGAAAGCGCTCGGATAAAAAAAAAACAAAAAACATTCGGACAGATTTTATATAATTTATCATCCAAAAAGAAAAAAAAATTATAGATTGCATAAAAATTAGATTGTATAAAAAAACTAAATAAAAGTACCTTGTCTGTCGTATTCAATGAAATGTGCATGAAAGGATTGCTGCCTAAATACACAATATATATATATATATATATATATATATATATATATATATATATATATATATATATTCCACAAAGTTCTAGAAGGCTCCAGAAAATCTATATTTATATATGATTTTGAAGATTTTACGTTCGGAGTGACATTTTTAAAAAACATAAACGGAATAAAACCCGTCTTCCTTAATTTTCAGCAAAAGCTCATCGAATTATGATACAGAAAATCAATTATTCTACAAAAGATTAAAAAGTATATACTTTAAAAATGGAGGGGCAGTTAAAAAGATTTTTGTATATATAAAAAAGTGTGCCTTGGTATAATATTATTACTGATGGCAGTGTGCACTGCATGTGATCTATTTTTAATTTATTCATTTGGAAATTTTAAAAAAATAGTATATTTCTTCTTTAGAGAAAAAAAATATGAATAATTTTTACACGTATGGGCTACCTTAATGAAAATCACCAATCGTTTAAAATGATGAAAACGTTATTCTCATCAAAAGTTGGTAAGATTCAAGAAACATTGTACTTACTTATATATGGTTTTTGTATGAGAGAGTGTGTGAGTGAACAAGTGCGAAGGAAACAAGACAAAAACTTTTTAAGAAACATTATTTTCCTCATGAAATTATGTTTCATTCAGAAAGTCGGCGGCATGCAGTTTTCCTAGTCTACCATCTGGAGAAGTTATTCGAGGAGATTTTCGGACTATTAATTCTTTATTTTATTTTAATGACTTTATTATGATACTCGATGATGATGATGATGATGATATTTCATCATTCTAGAAATCAAGATCTAAAAATTTCATCACTATAAAAACAACCTTTCCACAAAAAGCAGGTGGCAGTAGCAGTAGTAAAAAGAACAACGCAGACGTATCTTCTTCGCTCCGTGAAAATCCAGAGTTGACGGTTTTAAAAGCTTCCCTTCACCACGAAATTCTCAGAATAATTATAGACATGTAAGCCCAAATTTTAAAGAAACAAAGAGAGATAATAACCCTGAGAACATTTAACACACACAAAACCAATACTGTAAATACTATTTACTCCTCCCTTAAAAACAAATCTAGTGTCTCTAACAAAACTAACCTAGCCATTTGTCTCGAAAAGTACCTCCAATCGGTTGTGGACTGGGGCAGGAATTGGCTGGTTAACTTTAATGCCTCAAAAACAAAACTGCTCTTTATTACTCACCACAGAGAACCATCCCTGCCTCCCATCAGATGCCTGACGCTCAACACGAGAGCACCTCTTTGTGTCTGCTCGGTCTCACATTTTCTGCTGACCTGAGATGGAACAAATACATTGAGTTAATAGCTTCGTCCACTGCAAGAAAACCTGGATCCCCGTGCCGTGCCAGGAAATTTTTCTCGCCGGAGTCGATCCTTCAAATCTACAAATCAACCATTTGCCCTTGCATGGAGTATTGCTGCCATATATGGTCCGGTGCCCCTTCTGTTTGTCTCAAGGTTCTTGATAAGATCCAGAGACGGACATGCAATGTAATTGCTCCGGATCTGGCATCTCGTTTGCAGACGCTCTCACAAAGACGTGTCGTTACCTCCTTCTGTCTTTTTTTACAAATACTTTCATGGTAACTGCTCCGATGAGCTGCTTTCGCTGGTTCCCAGACTTCATGAATTTAAGCGTTCAACTAGACTGGCATCTCGCTCTCATCCTTTCACCGTCGAAACTGTTAAATGTAGCCGTCTCTTCAACTCCAATAGCTTCATGTCTCGCACTTCTCACCTGTGGAACTCCCTCCCCTTTTCCTGTTTCCCTGATAGCTATAATCTCCAGCTATTCAAATGTAATGTCAATCGTCATTTTCCAGATGCCCTGATCTATCCCCTATCCTTCTCTTCATCCTTTCTTCTATCAATCCTCTTTGCTCCTGCTTTAACTCTCTGTAACCCTTTGCGTGTTAGTGGATTCCCGCCTTGCTTGGGGAATTTCAATGCGTGTCTCAAGATCTCATTGGTGTTTGTTATTGTTGTACGTTTTATTCATTTCATTGTCAGTATAAAAAAGAGAAAAAGAAATCCTCTATCAACCACTGATATATGTAACAACAGGGTAACTTACATTAACACAACTTAACATCAACCACGTTACAATTAATTTTAGTGAAACGATGTCTGATAGAGAACAATACAAATTATGATAAATTAATTTGTATTTCAACACAATTTACCACTTATTCTCAACAGAGATTATGTCATGGAATTCTTTATTCAATAAAATGACGAACTGAGAAAATCTCCCAAAACATATTATGGGACAAGCCGAAAAATAGAATAACTGATTTTACAAGTTCATTCTTAACGTTTAACTTTTATTTTTTTCAACGGGTTTTTGCGACTAAGAAAAAAAAAGTCTGAAGAAGACCGTAGAAGGGATCTGCCAAGACGTTGTGGGAACAACAAAATTAAATAAAGAACGATTCAGCTGTCCTAAAATCTCCTTTAACGATGCTTGCGTCAAGTTCGTTGCTTTTAGCACAACGTTTCGGCCGATGCGTTCTTCGGCCTTCTACGGGGATATAACACATTCAGTCATTTCCTGGAGTGCAAGGTATACGTCTGACGAAAGCTGGCTATATCGGAAAAAAAGACTGCGATAAAAACAACAAATACGAGGATAATCGTCAGAAAAATTCAAGGATTTCTTTATTTACTGTTATGTGTTTTTTTGCTTTTTTTTTTCAAGGTAATCGTAAATGAAGCTTTATTTTTCTTTTATTTTTGTGTTGAATTCTTATTTAATTAAATTTTATTAGCAAGCCATTTTTTTTTTTTAACTTCTCTATTTCATTCTCCTAAAACGTAAAACACTATTAATAATGGTCATCGTTATCGATCCACTGTCCATGATTGGCCATCTGATACATATTCATATATCTCTCTGGGTGGGTTTCGAAATAGTAGTAACTGGCTGGGTACTGCAAGCTAAACCAGCCAGAATAGTTAGAAAACGGATTGCAGTACCTTCCTTGCATGTCCATCCAACGACCCTGCATGTCCATCTGATAGCCGGACATGTCCATATATCTCTCTGGATGATCAAAATCCCAGTGTCCGTAATGGTAGTACTGAGGATAATGCACAGAATGAGAGAACGGCTTCACGTGGCGTCCGTACATGTCCATCCAGCGTCCCTGCGTGTCCATCTGATAGTTAGACATGTCCATGTATCTTTCAGGGTAAGACACATTACCGCCGTATGTGTAAGCAGGATAAAAATTATATGTGTTGTACCACCACTGGTTGAATGGGTTCACGTAACGCCCCTGCATGTCCATCCAGCGTCCCTGCATGTCCATCTGATAGTTAGACATGTCCATGTATCTTTCAGGAAAGTCCGTCCAGTCACCATCCCAGTTGAAGCTATTGTTATCCATCCAACCGTGCTTGCTGAGCATAGGCAATGTATACATATGGTTATCGGTGTGCCAGCTATTATAGTGGTCATAATATTTAGGATCGACTATTTTCCCCATGGAATCCATGTATCTTCCTTGGAAGTCCATTGTCATTCGTGACATTGGTTCCATCATGCCATGGTATTTACTTTGGTACAGGTTAAGCAGATTTGGGTAGCTGTTCACGTATGTATACATGTTTAGTGACCAGAACTAAAAAATTAGCTGGAAAGGAAAAAAAAAATAAAATGAAAATCAATATTTAATCATTTTAAAATGAGTTTGTTTTTTTTTTAAATATAAGTTTAGCAAAAGTATCTCCATGATTTAATATTGTGATTTTAATTCTAAGCAGATGATAAACATGCAAGAATAATCTTAAAAGTCATTCCTCTCGTCAGATTTGTTCAAACTTTAATACGCTGTGATGCTAAAAGAACTAGAAGTCCTACCGGGATTTATTATAGATTGATATGTATACAGCCTTACCTACGTAAATGACTCTCCAATGATGAGCAGACACCGAAAGGAAACTGCTAAACTAGACAAGTTAGTATAAGAAAGCGAGAAGAATGTTGGTTGGTTGAATTTGTTTAACGGTATATTGACACCTCTATGGGGTTTTTTAATGCCGAAATCTAAATATTTCGAACACAGTTTTATGGTTTCAACTAAATATATTTTGAAAGCATATATGCCTTCAGTTACAGATAAAATGTATTGTAGGTCATTTTACTATAAATATGGATTGTTGGTTTGGTTTGGTTTGGTTTGATTCGGTTTAGGGCATATCACCCTCAATATGTTATTTAATGACAAGATTTTTATTGCTGGTAATAATTTTTCAAAAAAATCTAAGACACGTGAAATTTTTTTCAAAAAATGTATAGCTGTTCGTATTGTTGGTAATATTTTTTAAAGCATTGCTGATAATATTTTCCCTTCAAAAATTTTGGGGGTTAACTATTTGCCCATAGCTGGAACACTAACCGGTGCTGCCACCCCGGGTCACGGTGGACCTGGGAACACCAGCAATTAAGAGGTGGTTCCACGCTCCTCAAAACCTCCTGATCAGAGGCCTTGCTGCTGGACGTATTTTATCGTCATACCCAGAACGCGGACTTAGTTTATTGTGTCACCCAGGACTCGCACGTAGGCTTTCGTCTTACCCAGGACGCGGACGCAGTTTATTGTCTTACCCAGGACGCGGACGTAGTTTATTGCCTTACCCAGGACGCGGACGCAGTTTATTGTCTTACCCAGGACGCGGACGTAGTTTATTGCCTTACCCAGGACGTGCATGTAGTTTATCGTCATACCCAGAACGGATGATTGTTGGTAATTTTTTTTACATAAAAACGTATTGCCAGTAATTTTACTATAAAAATTTATTTTTATACTTTCATAGTGTTTTGTTTTTGTTTTGGGGTTTCAGTATTTACCAATAGCTGGGGACTTTAACAGGTGCTACTACCTCGGATCAGGATTGACCTGGGAACAACAGCAATTAAAGAGAGGGTTAGACTCTCCTCAAAACCACCAATCTCCCGATCAGAGCTCTTGCTGCTGGATACAGCGAAAAGAACCCCACTAACAGGTGCTACCTCCTCGGACACCAGCAATTAAGAGGTGGTTCCACGCTCCTCAAAACATCCCGGTCGGAGGCCTTGCTGCCGGATGAAGTTTATCGTTGTACGCGGAGCGGTCGAGCCTTCAAACAAGTCATATTCTATTAAAAACTATAAGTTAAATAGGATGGATGTGTGTCGGTGGTGTCAAGGATAACAGTGAGAAATCGAAGAATCGAGTTCATGTCGGGTTACAAGCATTTGAGACCCACCCCCACTCCTAAACCCAGCAACTGACAAGAAATATGTAGCTTCTAAATTAAATTCATTTTGAAACCCCTGGTTTACAAGTCCAGTGAGGCCTTAAGGTAAGAAGTAGTTTGGGGCTTCAAGACTACATATATGACGATGATTTAGGCTTACAGTTAGTTCGAGGCCCATAGGTTATCGGTAATTGGAGATCCCTATGTTACGGATTATGAGGCCACATGGATACAGGTATTTAAAGAAGAGTGGCGTTTCATGATTAATGGTATTATGAGGTCACTAGTTTAACAGTTCAGTGATTGATTCGTTTTCTACGGCTTATCAGCCCATTACAGGTTTTATTTAATGCCAGATGTTTTTTTACGAGGGAAAGTTAAAAAAAAATTATCCGTACTCATGACACAGATATGTTATGGCGCAAGTCCGTATAATATTTGACTGAGATTCTCGTAGATTCTGAGTTCTTTTTTTTTTTTTTTGCAGATAATAATGAATTCTTACTAATTAACTCGGAGGATAAAAGGAGGACTTATACCTAATCAGAATTCGATAGACAAGAAATTATAATGTAGAAAAAAGGAAGGATCAAACCTACATTACAATCAATATAAAAACTGATCCCGTACTTTGTGTCCACGGTAGTTTCAATACATTTATTTTCCCAAGAATGTAAATAAATCTAAAAGACATGCCTGTGTAGCTAATCAGTATTTCATTGATTGATTCATTCGTTTTGTATGGCTTATAATCAACCAAGAAATTATAATGTGGATATAAAGTGGGGGATCAATTCTACATTAAAATCAATATATAAACTGATCCCTCACTTTGTGTCCACTGTAGTTTCTATACATTTATATTCCAGAGAATGTAAATAAATCTAAAAGACATCCCTGTTTAGCTAATCAGTATTTCATTGATTGATTCATACGTTTTGTATGGCTTATAATCAACCAAGAAATTATAATGTGAATATAAAATGGGGGATCAATTCTACATTACAATCAATATATAAACTGATCCCTTACTTTGTGGCCATCGTAGTTTCTATACATTTCTATTTCAGAGAATGTAAATAATTCTTAATGATATGCCTGTGGAGATAACAAGCATTTTATGCATTCGTTTTCTTCGTTTTATCGACCGCCACCCATCAAGGTACTGACCAGTCTCGACGTTGCTTAACTGTAGTGACTACTAGAACCGGCATTTCAGCGTGAGATAGCCGTAAATATGGATTAATTTTGACGGTTTCGGTTATTATGATGAGCAAATGTAGTCAGGGTCCTAGACCGGAGCTAGTTAGCTCCATTGTAGCATAGAACGCTGCATTTCAGCTTTAAATAAACATATATAATATCATATATATATATATATATATATATATATATATATATATCATGTATCATATATATGTATATCATGTATCATACAATATCATATATATATATATATATATCATGTATCATATAATGTACATATAATATCAAAATATATATATAATAATCATATATATATCATGTTTCATATAATATATATAACATATATATATATATATATCATGTTTCATATAATATCATATAATATATAAAATATATGATATATAATATAAATTTATATCATGTATCAAATAATATATAATTTAATATAATAAATATATATAATATCATATTATGCGTATATATATATATATATATATCATGAATCATATAATATATATATATATCATATATCATGTATCATATAATATAATATATATATTATCATATAATATTATATCATATATATATATATATCATATATATATATATATATCATGTATCATATAATATCATATATATAATACCATATATCATACATATATATAATATCATAAAATATCATATATACCATGTGTCATATAATATAATATATATATATATATATATATATATATATATATATATATATATATATATATATATATATATATATATGTATATATATATATCATGTAACATATAATTGACTCAAGGTATTCAAAAATTGATAAAATACAATTTAACATACAGATATTATCAGATGAATTTTATAAACAGCGTTTTAATATACAAGGTTTCCCCAAAAGTGAGTGTACTCTTTAAATAAGTGTAAATACAGAGTTTATTGTCTTGCAAACAAGATTAATTCTTAAAGTTAATAATGCCTGCCCTATTTATATTACTCGGACTATTATCCTCATCTTCATAGCGATGTTCACAATGTTTCGGCTGTTGTATCCTTCGGCCTTCTTCAGGAAATTGAATAACGACAATGGTCATTTGTACCCCCTTTCTTTTTGAAAGAAAGACCAGCATTCACATTATTTACATTATTCGGACTGTTATCCTCATCCTCAATGCCATATTCACAACGTTTCGGCCGATTGGAATTTCGAACTGAGCCCTTTATTTTGACCAGCGGTGTAGATTGTTCTAGTTCTACATGGCATGCCTCATCCGGATGTCTCAGTTACTTTCCTTTAACTCAACTCTCCACATTTTTGGTTCACCACCGCTGTGGCCTGGTATTGAAATCACAACTCTTTGGGTCTAGTCACTAGATTTAACCAACTTCTTTAACCAACAACTTGAGGACACATGGATGCAACAGTCCGAAAAAGGTAAATAATGCAAGTAATCATAATGCCTCATATCAGAGATATAGAGGCCGAAACGTTGTGAATATAGCAATGAACAAGAGCATATCAGTCCCATAATGTAAATAATGCAAGTAATCATAATATCTCATCTCAGAAATATAGAGGCCAAATCGTTATTAATATGGCCATGAAGATGAGCATATCAGTCCCAGTAATGTAAATAATGCAAATAATCATAATACCTCATCTCAGAGATACAGAGGCCAAATCGTTATTAATATGGCCATGAAGATGAGGATAACAGCCCGAATAATGTAAATAATGCAAATAATCTTAATACCTCATCTCAGAGATATAGAAACCAAAACGTTGTGAATATGGCAATGAAATTGAGAATAACAGTCTGAATGTCAGTAATGCAAGTATTCATAATACCTCATCTCAGAGATATAGAGGCCGAAACGTTGTGAATATGACTATGAAGATGAGGATAACGGTCCGAATAATGTAAATAATGCAAGTAATCATAATACCTCATAATACAATATATTTTTCAAATGGATTTTTTAAATAGATACTCAACTAAATAAAAACAGCGCATCTCTACTCAAATACGGGTTTTCCAGTTAAAAAATAATGTTTTAAACACATAAATCAGTCGGATTTAATCTATTTCCTAAAAGAATCTCCTTGTTTACGTTAGGATACAAAACAGAGTAGATATGTATATTTCGAGAATCGGAAAGATATGTGTTCGAAAGCATTATTCGGGAGGTCCTACTTGGCCGAGTTGGTCTGAGACACGACAGATCTAATGACGCTTTTTCCTAGGGGACGCAGGTTCGAATCCTGCCGGAGGCGCATGATTTTCTAAGAAGTTTTCTAGAATATTCAGGCCGATAGACGTAAATAGATAAATTTACTGTTTAATAAATAAAAACAGAGAATCTACTGAAATATATACTGTTCTTGATATATAAAAATATATATCGCTATCACACACACACATACATATATATATATATATATAGATATATATATATATATATATAGAGAGAGAGATGGATAAATTGTCGTCTAAATGACCCAGAAATGAAAATAACACTAGCATCTCATTTTAACAGATATACAGGCTGCGATGGATAAATTGTCGTCTAAATGACGCCAAAATGAATATAACACTGACATTTCATTTTAACAGATATATTAATCAAAATTACATAAAAAATATTTTGAAATACTAAAGAGTAAATTAATTCAATAAAATCACCATTGGCTTCAAACACGGCCTCCAGACGACTTCGGAATCTCCTGCAACTCTTCTAAACAGTCTCCTTGTTTAAGTTAGTGAATGCTACCATAATCCTTGCCTTCAGTTCATCTTTGGTGTTACAAGGAGTTTTGTCGGTCACTCGTTCAATTATGCGCCACACATAATAATCAGGATGGTTGGAGGTTGAGGAGCTAGGTGGCCAGATTTAAGGGGTGATGTGGTCGCAGAAATTGTCTGACAGCAATGACTGGGTTCTCCTACTTGTGTGGTGCAGAGTCCAGTTGCCTGACAGATTTTTGACCTCCTCAAGGCACTTGATGTAGGCCTCCGTGTTGAGTCTTATAACGTCACCATCACTAGTGATCACTCCAAACACATTCGCAATCCCCATTAGACTCATCCAACTCATTCCGAATCCTCTGCACTGTACTCAGACTGACATCCAAACACTCTGAAATGTTCGTATTGAAGATTTTGGCATGACTTTCCAAATTTCTGGCGGAGTGAATTGCGACATGGTGCTCTTTTTCTCAAAGACATTGCCAACTGACCCTACTCTACCATGACAAAATAAAAAGACAAACAACGCGCATGCGCGAAATTAAAATTATAAAATGGTTACAATTAACCTATCACACTCTGTATATTGAGATCATCTATGCTTCGGAATCAGGCAAAATGGTAAGATAAAGAATAAATAGGGAACATAAAATTTTGGCATTTTTCTTAATCAATTTTCTTAGGCTGTTAAAAAATTAAAAGGATCACAACGAAAAGTAATCAATCATTTTTGTTACCTGGTTAATATTAATAAATGTTTTTTTCGTTCTGATTTCGTCGATAAACTATCGTTTGACTTTTTTTATTGGCCAACTTATCTACTCTATTTTTCATATATATATATATATATATATATATATATATATATATATATATATAAGAAAAATTATATATACGTTTTTATATAGCAGAACAATATAAAGGAAAATAATAACTACAAAAAAGCGACCCCTAAGATTTAAAATATATATTTTTTAACTGGAAAATCTTTCAAATTTTTAAAATGAAAAATCTTTTATTTTAGTTTCATTTTCTAGCTCATGGGTTAATTTTTATATATCCAATGCACAAAATAATTTTCTGTATTTCAAAACAAATTTAAATTGATTGAAATGCTACTTTTTTTTTTTTTGATTTGCAGATATGGAGGCACATATTGACATACTCGAGAGTTGGAAGGCATGCAAATCCAATCGACTCAATCCGGTGTACATAGTTAATATGTTATGTATGCCTAAAACCAATAAAATCAAATTGTGGTCTCAACATTGATCTTAGGGGCCATGAATGCCAAAACCAGACGGAAGTCGTCACAAGTGATGAAAGAGGAAAAGGGGCGGTACCCATCACAGTAATATGCGGCAATCACCATTTGTCTATATATATATATATATATATATATATATATATATATATATATATATATATATATATAATGTTTGTATGTATAAATGAATTACTTACCGAAATGCTAACAAAAAGCAATCCGTAACGGACGTGGAAAGCAAGAGATCTGGTTCTAGAAACGAGACGCTAATCTTTCACGATGTGGCACCTTTTATACGATCCAAAACAATATATTCTTGTTAGGGTGACGTAAGCATTTCAAAAGCCAGCCACGCCTCACCATCATTTAAATTCTTCCTAAATCACGGGTGACTCAGTCAAGGTGGGGAGAAAATTCATTTTTAATTGATCGAACGCCTGCAACGCACAAATGTGAAAAACACATGCAGTATCGTCCACCTAGTAATGACAATTGAATGATTTTAATATATATATATATATATATATATATATATATATATATATATAGTCATCCACATACAAGCTTGTTTCGCTGTATATCAGCTCATCAGTGTGGCTAGACTTCCGATTGCTTCAGACCGGGATCGAAACTCGACCGATATAACATCAGTCAGATTCTACCCCTGTTAATTTCCCTCTGAAAGTTCTCTACTGCCTTAACCGGGTATTGAACTCACACTCTTGGGTCCTGTCACTAAATTAACAGGAGATAACTGATAACTGACATCCATTAAACATGGCGCATGGAACTAGAACAGTCTACCCCAGTGAGCCAAATAAAGGGTTCAGTTCGACATTCCAACCACCTAAAGAAGGCCGGAGCGTACAACGGCCGAAACGTTGTAATAAATATGGCGACAAAGATGAGGACAATAGTCCGAATAATGTAAACAATGTACATAATGCCTCATCACAGAAATATAGACACTTATTATTTACCAATTTATAAAAAAATAAATATGAAAATATTTTTTTTATTTATAAATTTATAAACATTTACCAAATTATTAAAATAAGTGAACTATAAGGAAATCCATTTACCATTTTATGAAGTTCGAATCATTTGGCAATTAGACGATGTTTTGCCAAACATTCCAAGAAATTATATATATATATATATATATATATATATATATATATATATATATATATATATATATATATATTATAGCAAGGAATAAGCGGAATGGAAAGGACATAATTATGAAAACTAAGAACTAAAACAAACAACCGATTTCGTCCCAGTACTCCTCAGGTTTGATACACTGGGATTATTTATTCATAAACTTAAAAACAAAAAACTATTCAATGAGGAGGGAGGGCAAGAAAAAAAAATTATATGATAAAAAGAACTAGAGCCCAATCACATTCAACCCCAACAAGCAATCTCTCTGCTTACAGAGAGACGGCCTGCGGGATTTGATGTAAATGGACTCAAGAACCTTCAAATGATATGCGGAATGTGACTTCGCAAGAATGGAAAAACAGTCAACACTCAAACCATATATATATATAATAGGCAACATACAATTGAAGCAAATTTGGCAAATATAGATAATCGGACGGTTTTTCCTTGACACCGCTATTATTTAAACTATCTTCACTCTTCGGCATTGTTTATATTGTTTAAGAAGCAAAGATTAGAATTGTAATAAAAATGAAACTTATGATGAAAGTGAACTTATATATATATATATATATTTTGTTCTTGAGAACTGACAACAAAAATATTAAACATTATTTATTTTCGATTGTTTATTGACAAGAATAAATTTATATTTACAACTTTCTAAAAACCAGTAAAATAAAAACTAATGCAATGCAATATTTATTATTTACCAATTTATAAAGAAATAAATGAAAACAATTTTTTATTCATAGGTTTATAATCATTTACTAAATTATTCAAATATATGAACCAACTCTAAGGACATCCTTATTATTTACCATTTTATAAAGTTCGAATTATTTGGCAATTAGCTGATGTTTTTCCAGTTATTCCAATAAATAATATAATAAACAGTGTTAAACAACCTCATAAATTCACTTTCATCAGTTTTTTTTAGGTTTTATTCCTGTTCGCTTTTTAAACAAACATTCTCAGCAATGTTTATTGTTTTAAAAAGCGATGATTAGAATTGTAATAAAACTTAAACATATGATGAAATTGAATTAATACATCTTTTGTTCTTAAGAATTTACAACAAAAATATTAAACACACTTAGATTGTTTATTTACAAAATAATTTCATATTTACAACATTCTAAAAATTAATTCAATTAAAACTAATGCAATAAATATTTATCATTTACCAATTTATAAAGAAATAAATATGAAAACAATTTTTATTCATAAATTTTATAAACATTGACTAAATTATTAAAATATGTGAACCAACTCTAAGGAAATCTTTATTATTTACCATTTTATAAAGTTCGAATCAATTGACAATTATTTGATGTTGTACCAACTATCCCAAAAAACAATCTGATAAATAGTGCTTATTATTTTAGTTGTCAATTCTTAAGAACAAAGAAAATGTATAAATTCACTTTAATATTTTTAGATTTTATTCCAATTCTAATATCTTTTTAAAACAATAAACATTGGTGAGGAGAGAAGGTAGTTAAAATAATAACGGTTTTATGGGGAAAACTGTCATTTTGACACACCTTGCTTTTGCAGGCAAATTTGCCATTTTGTATTTACACACACATATATATATATTATGAAATGGACAAAGTCCGACAATTATTTTAAGAGATTTTTATGTTTAACATTCTTTTTATAGATACAAATATTTAAATATTTAAATATTTGTATCTATAAAAAAAATGTTAAACATAAATATGTCTTTATATATATATATATATATATATATATATATATATATATATGGAGAGGCGTAATCAGCTAAACTAACGAGCTTGTGCAAATGGTGTGCAGGATAGGAAAGGTAGTGAGTTGATAAATATTGCTTAGAGCTAAAAAGAATAGGAAGTTGTGGAGAGACGTGATCAGCTAAACTAATGAGCTTGTGTGCAGGACAGGAAATGGAATATGTAGTGAGGTGACAAATATTGCTTAGAGCTAAAAAGGATAGGAATTTGTGGAGAGACGTGATCAGCCTACCTAACGAGGGCAAAAGACGCCAAAATAGAGGGGAAAAGACGCCACTATTCTAGTGAATCTTGGCTCCTAAAAGTAGATTTGCTGAGGTTACTGCTTTTTCCGTTACAGAAATCCGTTTCTTTATCACGTGGCTTCAGTGGTGCGTGTTTTGTTCTTTATTCCATTCCCCATGAAATTACCATTATACGCATCTTTAAACTACTTTTGAAGAATTTCTGATGAGTTTTCAAGTCGCCAGTCAACATTCCTGAGTTCATTCACTTAAACAGAAATAAAATTCCTCTCATATTTACAGCACTCAACAGTCAAATCCAGGGCCGGTGCGTACTACCCTGCGAACCCCTCGACAGGGAGAGGCAAACCTGGGCAGCGCTTTGAGACTCTCACTATCTTAACGGCATTTTGCTTCTTTTTTTTTATTTTTATTTTTTTTTTCTACCTACATACGTTATAAACTGAACTAAGCAAAACTGATTATTAAAAGATGAAAAATTTGCGCAGATTTTGCCGTAATTTTGGGGACTTTTAGCTTTTCATCCAAATCCGTGCTAAATCACAAAAAAAAAAAAAAAACTATATAAAATTTATTATGTTTTATCCATAATATTGAATATGCTTTAAATTTCAACTTTTTAACAAGACATCTCAAGTTGGTATTAAAAGTATGCCCCAAAATATTGGTGATTTATTTAAAACTATGGGACCACATTTAATTTATCTCCTGCGGAGGGCTCTTGATTAAACCTTCATCACAATCGGTAGTGAGTAGTAGATGTTTTAGACAACAATAAACTACAGACGAACACAAAATTGATCGCTGCAATTAAATATAACATTAATATTTAAGCTTAACTTTTAAAGGTTCAACAATAATTCTTCTGCTGCCACTTAATTTAAAAACAATTTCATGTACGTAGGTCCTTACTTTCTATACAAACATTTATGGGTGACTATCACTTGATTTCACAATTAAATTCGATTATTCCCAGATTTATTTCCAAGTTATAAAAAATGTTATCATGCTTCTTCCAGCGCTAGAAAAGTTGGCTCTCTGTGCTGTGCCAGGAAATTTTTCTCCGAGGAATCGATACTTCAAATATACAAATCAACCATTCGTCCTTGCATGGAGTATTGCTGCCATATATGGTCTGGGGCACCTGTTTACCTCGGAGTCTTGACAAGATCCAGAGACGGATATGTACTATAATTGGCCCTGATCTGGCGTCTCGTCTACAGTCACTCTCTCACAGACGCGCCGTCGCTCTGTCTTTTCTACAAATACTTTCATGTTAATTGCTCCGATGAGCTGCTTTCACTGGTTCCCAGACCCCATGAATTCAAGCGCCCTACGAGGCTGGCATTCCGCTCCCACCCTTACACTGTATAAACTTTTAAATGTAGCCGTCTCTTCTACTCCAATAGCTTCATACCTCGCACCTCTCGCCTGTGGAACACCCTTCCCAATTACTGTTTCCCTGAGAGCAATAATCTCCAAATATTCAAATGTAATCTCAATCGACATCTCCAGTTGTCTTGATCTACCCACTATCCCTCTCCTCACCCTTTCTTCTATCACTCGTATCTGCTCTTGCTCCAAATCTTCTGCAACCCCCTGCATCCTAGTGGCTTCACGCCTTGCTCGGGGAGTAATGCTTAAAAAAAAAAAAAATACGAAAATATTGACCATAAAAAATCACGTAAAAGGATAGCAGTAATGGAAAAAAAAATGTCAGGATTGTGGGATATTTGTAATTGACTCACAGAGTTGGCCTGATTCCAAAATAGAATGATATGTTGGAGTAGAGCCTCTAGGAGTGAAGTTGAAAACACGGATAATTTTAATTTGAAACACTGTAATTTGAGAACAGTATGTTTTTTCATTTAGTACGAGCTTATGAACGTGAGAGAGTTATGTCCCTTTAATTGTTTTTATGAGTAGAAGCCAAGATGGCAGAATCTGAAAACAATCACAGCAATGAAAACTTGGGAATCCAAAATTTCAATATTTTTAATTTGCTTACGGAGTTGACCTGATTCCAAAATGATAAGACATATTGGGCTACGGCCCCTGGGAGTAATGTTGAAATAGTGTGACACAGTGACATTCGCGTTTATTTTGTAGATACAATTAACTATTATGACATGTCACTAATTTCTATTTAGATACATTGTATTTTTTTTATTTTGAATGTTTTGCTGTACTTTATTTTCGTTATTGGGTACATCCCCACTTAAATAATATATATTTTTATTTTAAGACATTTTTATGTTTATACATTCTTTTTATAGATACAAATATTTAAGTAAATGCTCTGTTTATAATAAACCATATTAAACATTTACCAGCCTGAATATCCGAGAAATTATCATAGAAAATATTCGTCCTCCGACAGGAATCGAACCTGTATCCTATACAGAACCATCATATAGCCTGACGTGCCTTAACCAATTGGGCCACAGAGGTCGATCTTACTGCAATCTTCCATGATTCTCCGTGATTTAAAGACATTAAAATTTACTTAAATATTTACATAATTACAAATATTTATTGTATCTATAAAAATAATGTATAAACATAAAAATGTCTTAAAATAATTGTTGGACTTTGTTCATTTCATAATATATTTTTGTATATTTCGATTAAAAAAAGACAATTTTTATAATATTAAAATTTTATGTCATGGACATTTTAGTAGTATCCCTGAGCGTATGCCGTATTGGGGTATATGTTGGATCGAATGGTAATGAATGAGTTCTTGTTGGGTGATCAAGTAAATTGTAATGAATGAATGGATCGCTAATAATATTAAATAGGTTTAGATTAGTCAATATTGACCAACCTCACACCACTTCGCGTTCGGCCTTTTGCCAACATTGTATTTTATATACAATAAGTAATCGATGTATTTATTTTTATGTTGAATTTGTTAAAATTATGCAATTTTGACAAGAAAAATCTCAAAAATCTGTAATATGTATTTAGATACATTGTATTTATTTTTCAATGTTGAACGTGAATAATTACTAGAAAACATTGTTGATTTATTCAAGATGAAATGATCTATTATGACGTGTCTCTAATTTGTATTTAGATACATTGTATTTATTTTCTATTTTGTTAGTTGAATTGTTCACTTGTATCTGGAAACGACAGAGAGCCTGGATGATGATCTGTGTCAAAGAACATGAAAGAAATATGAAACTTTATTCAGTAATAAAGAAAGCCAATAAATTCAAAATGAAATTTCAAGAGTGTGAAGTGGAAATAAGTCATAATCCACCTACTGCAGCGGCAAAGAACTTAAAAATAAAACAAAAGTAAATGCAATGCACTAAATCCAGAAATGATGGCAAGATAAGTCTCTTCACGATCAATATTATATCCGTACCAAACAAGGTAATATAGACAAACGCCGTACCCATCAATGGCTTCGTTGTGCAAAGTTAAAAGCTGAAACCTAAGGTTTTATTCTTGCTTCACAAGACTAATGCTTGCTAGCTAGAAATTACCAAGCATGCATATCGTGTTATTTTAAAATCCCGCATACCAACTGCTCTATTACTCATCACAGAGAACAATCCCTGACCCCCATTAGAATATCTGACGCTCAGCTCCACGAGAGCACCTCTTTGCGAATGCTCGGTCTTACATTGACTGCTGACCTGAGATGGAACAAATACATTGAGTCAATAGCTTCGTTCACCGCAAGGAAAGTTGGCTCCCTGTGCTGCGTCAGGAAATTTTTCTCACCGGAGTCGATCTTTCAAATCTACAAATCAACCATTCGCCCTTGCATGGAGTATTGCTGCCATATATGGTCCGGTGCGAGTTTGTTTGTCTCAAAGTCTTTGATAAGATCCAAAGACCTTGAGGTGCAATGTAATTGGCCCTCATCTGGCATCTCCTTCCTCTGTCTTTTTTTTTACAAATACTTCCATGTTAACTGCTCCGATGAGCTGCTTTCGCTGTTTCCCAGACTTCATGAATTTAAGCGTTCTACTAGGCTGGCATCTCGCTCACACCCGTTCACTGTCGAAACTGTTAAATGCAGCCGTCTCTTCTACTGCAATAGCTTCATGTCTCGCACCTCTCAACTCCCTCCCCATTTCCTGTTTCCCTGATAGCTATAATCTCCAACTATTCAAATGTAATATCAATCGACGTCTCCAGGTGCCCTGATCTATCCCATATCTTTCTCTTCATCATTTCCTCTATCACTCCTATTTGGTCTCACTCCAATTCTTTGTAACCCCTTGCGTGCTAGCGGCTTCCCGCCTTGCTTGGGGTGAAACGCTGATAAAAAAAATCTTGTATCAGGTTGAACGGTATTGGCACCCACTGAATATAAAACCCGGCATGACAGATTTGGCCAATATCTGCACTGGAAAATCTGCAACTCCTACGAAATGGAACTGAAAGAAATTGGTATGAACACCACCCAGACCCGGTTACGGAGATAGAACCTGTAACAATTTTATGAGACCACACAATACACGGAACTGATCTGCTTGACCATTATACGTCGAATTCGACAGGAGAGTCGATATATATATATATATATATATATATATATATATATATATATATATAAACATAGTGAGCCAGAAAGCTGGATTTCCCTGACGATCCGCTTAGGTGAAACCTGGGTAGGTTTGTCTGGCTCACTAGGTTTATCTAGGTCTGCTCTACAGTTGTATTGAGCTCTTTTGTTAGTTAGTTGTTTACTCGTGTCGGGGTTTTTTTCTTTGGCCTTTAAACCTGTATCTGTGCGATTTTTTTCAACAGACTTTCATGTTTCCAGCTCTTTCTTTTTATAAAACTTTTTTTTTTTAAACCTTTTTTTTCCCTCGGGATTGATTTGATTATTGACAAATCAAAAATTCGAGGGTTTTTCGAAACGAGTATAATTATCTATCTATATATATATTAGGTTGGTGCAAAAATAATGTCGTTTTCTCACATGTTATTATGTGAGAAAACGACATTTATTTTTGCACCAACCTAATATATATATATATATATATATATATATATATATATATATATATATATATATATATATATATATGTATTAACAATAAAATTATTTATTTCAGGGTAGAAATTCCTTGTACCTCAATAAAAGATTGAAACCGGAGCAACAAATCGCGAAGCTAAATCTCAATTTCTGCTCATGTTAGGGCAATAATAATAATAATAATAATAATAATAATAATGGATGCAGAAATACACGTACAGCAAAATTAACCGACTGAAGCTGCAAAATACTTAAAAAAGAAAGCAAAAGCAAAAGCAACCGGTCAGATACAGAAACGATGGCAAGATAAACCGCTTCACGGCCAATACTCTGCCCGTCGCCAAACAAGCTGATGTAGACAAACCCCGTACCCATCAGTGGCTACGTTGTGCAAGTTTAAAAGCTGAAACTGGAGGTTTTATTCTTGCTGAACTGGACCAATGTTTGCTAATTAGAAATTACCAAGCACATATACCGAAAAATCGTGTTATTCTAAAATGCATATTCTGTGATAAATATTCAGGAACAATTGACCATCTTGTATCAGGTTGCAAGGTACTGGCACCGACTGAATATAAAACTCGACATGACAGAGTGGATCAATATCTGCACTGGAAAATAAGCAACTTATACGGAAAAGAAACTGCATGGAATTGCTATGAGCACAAAACATGGTTACAGACATAGAACTAGTAACAATTTTATGGAACTTTACAATATACATAGACAGAATAATCAAAGATAATCGTCTGGGTATATTTAACGAAGACCACAAAAACAAAATGTGCTATCTTATTGACATGTCAGTTACTGCAGATTGTAATGTATCTTTGAAGATCTTCAAAAAACTATCAAGTTACAAGGATCCTGAAGTGAAAATCTCAAAAATGTGGTACATGAGGACATCAATAATTCCAGTTGTAGTTCGAGCACTCGGATTGATTGGAAATGTGTCTGATAAACTCATTGAATGGATTCCTGGCAGGGCATACCTTAAAAAATACCCAAAAAATTGTTCTCATAAGTACAGGTCACACATTACGAAGAGCACAGTGACATTTCTGACCTTATGTCTCTGGTTGGGATGCCGAAGGAAATGAATATACAACAGAAATCAAAGCAAATAATAATAATAATAATAAGAGAATAATAAAAAATAAAAAAATCATTGTTATTAGAGATCGCACGCAAAAAAGAGCCTCCTTATTGATATGGCAGTCCCTGCAGACTGAAATGTATCTTTGAAGAGCTATCAAAATACAAGGATCTTGAAATCGAAATCTCGAAAATGTGGCACATGGCAACATCAACAGTCTCCGTTGTAGTTGGAGCCCTCGGATTGGTTGGAAAAGATTCCAGTAGACTAATTGAAGGGATCCCAGGAAGCCCATGCCTTAAAGAAATACAAAAAATTATTCTCACGAGTACAGCCCACACCTTTGGAAGGGCTTTTTTTTCAGTGGAAAACGTCATGATGCCACTTTTAACCCTATGTCCCTGGGCGGGTCCCGGGAAGAAATGAGTATACATCAAAAATCAAAGGAAATAAAATTATAATAATAATAGTTATAATAATAATAATAATAATAATAATAATAATAATAATAATAATGGTGGAGAAGGCAAAATAAAAAGGTATCCAGACCTGCAACTGCAAATTGATGAATTATACAAAGCTAGTTGTTCCTCTTGTGGTTGGCAAACTCAGGACTGTCTTCAATAATCCATCTACGTCGCTGATGCTTGATAGAATTCTTTTAATTTTGCCCTGCCAGGTCTTGATCTTCTCGATGTTATCCCTAAGTTCCGTCATGTCAGCAACCATTCACAGCTTCTCTTGGGCAAAAATGGAATATCAGGGCGATTAATCTCCAAGCGCTTGTCAGTTAAGCTAGCCGTATGCCATATGAGCTTCATTCGCTTATTCTCGGCCACTGACAGTGATGAATGTCTGTAATCGAGGCCGTACCCGCCGCAGAGTTTCCAATATATTCTAGTCATGACGTCACTTAATTTTTCTTCTTTTTTTGCCAGATCAGTGACGCCATTACCATCAAGCTGCACGCTTTAAATAGCTTTTTACACCCGGTCTTAACGAGAGTAAATTAGCTGTTATTGTTGATTTAATTCCTTTTAAATTTGCTTACATTATTAAGAAAGCGATATGTTTTATAACTGTATGAAAAGAATGCGTCATCGGCCCAAGAAATACCGTTTAATAGAAAAGCTATCATCGTCGATTATTTCAAGCGAAAGAATTTTATTTCTTGTCATTTCCTATTAAATAGACATAACGTTAATGGGTGACATTTATTTTTGGCTTCCGTGTCTCGCCGTGTCTCGTCTTTAAATTAAGCCAAACAAAAAGTGGCTAATTGTAAATGAATTGCAAGTGAAAGTAATTAGCAAACAAAACGACCGGGAAAATATTAATTGTAAAAATCTTTTTGACGACAGAGCGTCTACTCAAATACGAGTATCAATGAAAAATAATGTTTATAGTGATGAAATCTCTCGGATTAATGAATTAAAAAATCCAGTACATCTTTAGAGAATTGCTTTGTTTACGTTTGGATGCGAAACTGAGCAGATATGAAAAAACTGAGAAGGCGCTATTCAACCTTGAGTGATCGGTAAAGAATCTTCGTGGCCAAGTCGGCTAAAGTACGTCGGATCTAACGGCGACTCTGTCCAGGGTGACGCAGGTTCGAATCCTGATCTCGATCTTATTAAATGTGGGGTATCCGAGCCCGTAGGCTCGATCAAAAATTTCCCGTATACCCCGTATAAAACGGGGTCGGGTAGTTGTTTCCTGAGACGAGACTGCCATTCGACATAGCCTCGTCGGGGGATCCTCTCTGCCCGGTGGCAGAGAGTTTGACTAGCATTGCTGGAGACGAATCTACAACTGAAAGATATTTGCCAACCGCCCCACGCGGTCAGATGTGGCACAAGACCGAATTTAACGTGGGGTATCTGAGCCAGTAGGCTCAGGCAAAAATTCTCCGTAGACCCCGTAAAAAACGGGGTCGGGTAGCTGTCTACCGCCCCAGACGAGACTCTGCCCTTCTGTATAGCCTCGTCTGGGTTCCTCTCTGCCCGAAGGCAGAGTGTTCGACTAGCTTAGCTGGAGATGAATCTCCAACTGAAAACCAACATACAGTATTTACTACTGTATTTATGTGAATGGGGATATGCCCATTATCGTTCGTAGGTATGCTACAACAAATATTAAACATTATTATGATTTTATAAGTATATAATATGCGACCGATAAAAAGGAGAATTTTTAAACATAGAAAGTTCGAGTATGACTTCAAGATCAACATTAGCATTAGAGTGAATATCTTCATTTTAGCTACCACTAGTCTATTATATAATTTGACAAGCATAATACTAAAGTCGGTATAAAAGATATACATAAGAAGAAACTCATAGCGACAGAAGGACACTGAAGGAAACACGGGCAAAGAGAAAAATGGAGGCAAGATGTGCAGTTATTCAGTTTTAAATTTTCCAGGTTTAGGTTTCATTTTAACCACGGAAAGGTTGTTTTTAAAATAGATTGAAGTCATTGTAAACCCGTTACGTTTGCATACTACTATCGTATAACGTTTGGTAAGTCATGGCAACCCCTATTCTTGGAAATGACCAATGATAGTTGAATTTTACGTGTTTAAGAATATCTATCTATATATATATATATATATATATATATATATATATATATATATATATATATATTATAATATATTATTACTGAGAGTAAAAACAAGAACACAATCTATTTCATACCTGAGGATGTCTGTAGGAACAGACGAAAGCTTGTAAAATAAAAAGACCTAATGCAAGTGAAATTTATAAAACAGGATCTTTTCATTCATAAACAGATTCGGGGTTTTTGTATATTATTTGAATTGTTCGCGAAGATGGATTTCTCGCCATTTAAATCATTAACCTTTGTATTTGTTTCATGTATGAATAATTCATGAATATATATATATATATATATATATATATATATATATATATATATATATATATAACAATAGGAAAACTGTAGTTATTGCTGACGGGTTTCATCCAATGTGGATGGTATTTATTGTAACTATCTTATACCTAGCTAATACGATTCACGACCCATTCACTCATTACAATTTGCCCATTCACCAGAAAACTCGTCCATCACCAATCAATCCTCCATACAGTATAATACCACATCCTCACAAGAGGGACTTACAAAACGCACCCCGTGCCGTAAAATTTAATGATAATAAATACTAAAAAAAATCTGTGATGAAAAATGAGAGGGGTGGGAATGAACCTCAAAACAAACTAAATATAAACACAAAATAAATTAAACCTAACTGATGTTCAGTAGGGCCCGTCCAACCCTCAAAATGAGAGGCCGCTGTATTCTGCCCATGGGACAAAATCAAGCAGCTCTCTCGCTAAGGGAGTGGGAAAGGAGAAAATATACACGGACATGGGAAAGAAAAAACTGACCCAGTCGAGATTAAAAAAAAGGGGGTCAAAACAAACTGGGGAGGTTGGGAATCTCAACTTGGATCATAGCAAAAGAACAACATTTACTCACATTAACTAGGTACACAAAAGCTTGTCTAACCTAACCGGGGGGGCTCCACAGGAAACCACCCCGATGTGACATAGGTTTGACCTAAAAGAGAAAATCAAGGCTAGCCCCGTTCAAACGAACCAAGATCGCCTCAGTCACCAACCTTTTGCTGAAGACTGTCGAATGCAAACGTTTTCTATCAGTTCTAATCTTCATCTTGAGCTGATGCTCAAAGAATTGGATCAGATCCGGATGAGAAATACGGATGCCCCGCAAGACTTCCTCCAGTCGCGTCGTCCAAATCACCATTCGGGTTGTGGCCAGCAGCGTCAGAAACACCATCCGTTTCACCCCGGAATACGAGGGCGACACATTGTCACACGCGTATGCGCGATCAATGGACACGAGCTTTTCGGGAGTGAGACGAGACCTCAGCTCGCCGACATGGTCCCATAAGGGGCGGACCCGGGGACAATGGTAGAAGGCGTGCGAAGCTGTTTCCTCTAAACCAAGGCCACACCGTTCATAGTCTGGCAAATCCGCCAAGCCCCATATGAAGACCTTGTCATTGAGAGGCAGCCGATTCCGAGCCAATCGCCAGGTAAGCAAAAACTCAGAGTTACTGAAGTAATCCGCCGCTGGTGCCCAAGACCAGTAAGAGCGAAACTCCTCCTCCGACAAGTCGAGCTCCTCACATAGGGAATCCTTCGCGACCACCTCCACTAGAAGACGATAGAAGGCCTTCCTAGGCCGAGAAAGGTCACTGAACCGAGGAACAGCCAACAAGGCCAACCAACACTGGCGAAGGAAATCCGATTGATCCCAGGGTTTACGATGGCGGTCAACCCGCGAGATGGGGGGGACTGATAGTAAGGAAAGAGAATGCGTCCTTAACAATCCCCGCCATAATCGAATCTTCCGTCAATACGCGGCGTAGGAAAGCCAAACTCGACGCGAGTTTGTGGCTCACCAAGTGTGGCATTCCCGGTCCCCCATGACACGGCCGTGGTGCACAGACTCGTCTGTCAACCTATTCCCGCGTCCTCTCCTTACAATGGAGTAGAGCGAGCGTTCGAGCGCCTTCCGATGGCCTTTACAGAGGGTAAGTACGGAAAATCGATAAAGAACAAGAGGGAAAATGTATGTAGCACACACCTCCGCGCTGCCTTTCGCGGACAACATTTGTCGATGCCAAGTCTGCCCGGCAGCATCGACCTTTGCTCGTACTTCAGACCAATTTTTCTCCAGCTGCAGGTCGGGTCCAAACCACACTCCAAGAATTCGGACAGGATCGTCCGTCCAACCGAAGGGCCCCGGAAGGTCGACCCCTTTCAAAGCACCTAACCGCAAGCCGGACGATTTGTCGCGGTTAATCTTGGCCGCTGTCACCTTTTCGTACCGATCAACCACCTTCAGTACCGCCTCAATGTCTCCGTGGGACGACACGAAAGCAGATACGTCATCGGCGTACGCAGAAACCCTGGCTCGAGTGAACTTTCTCAAAGCAAAAAACTAAATGAATTTAATTAAAGAATGTAACTAATAATAACAACAAAAAAAAAGAACGGAATGTCCTTAGCAACTGTAGGAATGTAGGGAACGCTATTTCCATATTGTTAACTGAAAATAACGTCAGTTATTGTCACGTGTGGAGAATATTGTCATTATTGCTGTGTTGGCAGATTCAACTATTTTCTTTTCATTTTATGATATTTTTGTATACGTTTGTTTGGGAGAGCAGTGATTTTGTTAAAAAAGGTGAAATAGGGAAAAAACCAGGGCGTAGATTAATATTTGAGTAATATTCTATGGCGGCACTCTCTAGAATTTTCCTTCTGAATGAGTTATTTTCTTTATTTATGAGTGTAGCATTTTTAAAATCAAAATTATAGTTGAATTTGTTTCTATGCATGACTAGTGCATTAGCTAAGTTGTTTTTTGTGAGGTCTCTTTTGTGCTCATAAATGAGTTTTTTAAATTTCTACTTGTTTCTCCAATATATTGGGAGGAACAGTTTTGGCAATTTATTTTATAAATGCCTGCTTGAGAAGACACCAGAAGAGTTGACACAAAATGGCTACTTTTGTAGTGATTTTATAACATAATTATGTTATAATTTTCGAATAAATAATTATTTTTAGTCTATTCTGTACTGAGCACTCTTTTAAGAATAGTATTTGTTGCTTATTGGAATCTATTCCGTATACACCAATCCTATACTTGTATACACACACACACACACACACATATATATATATATATGGAAAATCATTATAAGAATAGTGGTTTATTTGAATCTCTCAGAGTTTTCCTAAATGTGTTACCGACAGAGTTTAAATTTAGGGTTATCACGGTTGTTGGGACATTTATTTTATGCCAGTCTTTTTATTTTTATTTTTCTGTGGATTTGTCAGGATTTGCTTTTTATTTAATTCAGATTTTGGAACAATTTGAAAAAGTTTTAAATGTATTTTCTCTCTTCTGTGGGAATTGGGACTACAGTTTCAAAGTGCTAGTGTTCTACTTAGGGAATAGGACATTTGGCTTCACTGATTCGGCGTGGCCGATTCAAGATCGTATTTTTTCGGCAGAGGGACAATTAGGCGTCAGATTATAGTCAAATTTATTGATGCCTTACATAATGCATTTCTCGAAAAATTGATCCCTGGATATCCACCCTCTAAAAAGCTAGGAAAATATAGAGATGCTGACAAACAAATCAAAAAAGTCATAATAGAAGTTGAATCATTCGATCCTATTCAATTCCTGAAGTGTGTTGCTCATAATTAAAATGAAGAGACAATTTCTAAGATTACATAGATTTACTAAGTTTTTAATTTACATTCCACTAGTGTTTTAATAGGATCCTTAATTTCCTAAATGAATAAAAAGTCATCTTGAAAGATGGGTGTTTTCAATGTTTTTTTTTTTGTTTTTTTTTATATATATGTTATGTTCCGGTTCCTTGTACCACGGTGATAGTCCAAGGTAGAACCAATAAAGAAGAACTCGAACACGGATATGGAATAACACAGATATATTACAAACAGGAATATATACAGAGAAGTAGAAAGTGTTAGTGTTATGGTCCGGTTCCTTGTACCACGCTGATAGTCCAAGGTAGAACCAATAAAGAAGAACTCAAACAAGGATATGGAATAACACAGATATATTACAAACAGGAATATATACAGAGAAGTAGAAAGTGTTAGTGTTATGGTCCAGTTCCTTGTCCCACGGTGATAGTCCAAGGTAGAACCAATAAAGAAGAACTCGAACACGGATATGGAATAACACAGATATATTACAAACAGGAATATATACAGAGAAGTAGAAAGTGTTGAGGAGCAGTATTTATTACGTATGGAATAGTCTATTATGTTATTATCGGTAAGGTCCTATAACAATATAAATATATCGTCGTCGTCGGCATCCGTCCGTCTCGAGAGACGATGTAGTAGCGCGGTGCGCTACGAGCCTGGGCGGGATATATGGAGAATTAAAGTTGCCCAGACGTCTAGTTCCCCCTCTCGGCCTTGCTAGCAGAGTTCAAAAGAGAGGATAAACCAATACAGTTTTGTACCAGCGCGGCTGCAGCAGTTGCCGGAAGGTAGTACAAAGTGCCGTCCATACGCCTTAGGGGCTCCACTCCGGGTCTGAATTCAGAGTTGTCCTTTTCCTAGACCAGTTGCCATCCAATGCTATAGAACCCAGTTTGCCTTGCTATTTACCCATAGCTGGAGGGAGAAGAAGAGGATTAGTATCTTTCCCAAGAGTATTAGCACGTAAGTGAATGTAATGGATTCGACTGGACTATATATATAAAATCCATTGGTAAGTAATCCAAGAGAATCCTAATAATATAAAATGTTAAAGCTGATCCACTAGGAGAGCTCAATGTATTTATTACAGAGTATATATAAGTAAATTACATATAAATGAAATTCAATACCCCATATGTATGGCCATTTCTCCCCGTAAAAAATTAATTTCCCGAGGTTTATCAAAACGAAAGATTTTGATAAATTTTTAAACTAAAAGAAACAGGAAGGAAGTGGGTAAGGAGAGACGACAAAGTAAGAGAAAACATTTCAAAGGGAGGAAAAATAAAAAAAAATAAAAAAAAGAGAGAAGAGAGAGAGAAAAAAAAGAAAGAAAAAAACAGAGCGGAGGAAGAAAGGAGAGAAAGTATAATAAATTAGAAATGCATGAACTCGTCTAGACAACGCTAAGCACAGTTGGGAATCTGACAGCAGTTAAATTAACCTCACACTATTAGGTTGGTGCAAAAATAATGACGTAATAATGTCGTTTTTTGACGTTAAAAAATACGTCAAAAACGACATTATTACGTCATTATTTTGCAACAACCTAATATAAGTTAGTGTCCAACACTGGTAGTCGTACTAGTCTCTCACTGTCAGTTTCTATTTCCAGATTTCACTACCAGCTTCTTGAGTCACCCAGTAATCGTGTTAAGTCAGGACTCCTGGTTGGCCACTGATATATAAAATATTAGGTTGGTGCAAAAATAATGAAGTAATAATGTCGTTTTTTAACGTTAAAAAATACGTCAAAAAACGACATTATTACGTCATTATTTTTCACCAACCTAATATAAGGTTGTTGCTCATAATTAAAATGAAGCAATTTCTAAGATTAAATAGCTTTACTAAGGTTTTTGAATTTTTTTTTAAATACAATATTTATAATTTAAGTTTTTAATTTACATTATTTCATTGGTGTTTTAATAGGATCCTTAATTCCCTAAACGAATAAAAAGAATTGAAAAATAGGTGTTTTCAATGTTTTATCCTTTTTGGGATGTTGCATCCGGTCAAAGATTACGACGTCGAAACAGTCTGACGCCTAAACGGCCGTGCCGAATCGTCCATTTATTAGGTTGGTGCAAAAATAATATCGTTTTTTGACGTTAAAAAATACGTTAAAAAACGATATTGCTTTTGCACCAAACTAATACTTTTCTGACGCCGAATCAGCTCGGTTGAACCGTACCAAATCCTTCTACTCAAGACGTCTTAGAATCTAGATCATAATTCCATTTATTAATTCGGAAAATTTGACCCAACATGTTTTAAGTTGGGAATCCTTATAGATATATTTTCAATACCTATTTCTTTTTCTTTTTTTGCTAGATATTTACCGCTTAATTACAAGACATAACTTAATTGATATTCATTATAACATATGTTCTTTTCTATGAAGGTGTGAAGGGAGGTAATTATTAATTAAATTTCATAGCCAATATTAACAAACCATATGTGTGTGTATTATGGAGTGAAACTCAACAGCTTATAACACTTCTATACATTAATTGCTGTAATTGCAAGCATTAGCATATTATCTTTCCAGAATTTCTAAATAAACACCTTTTATGTATATTAGAAAATGATAACATATTTCGGGAGGGCCGTGTGTGTGTATATATATATATATATATATATATATATATATATATATATATATATATATATATATATAACGTCATCCACAGACAGACTGTTTCGCAGCTCATCAGTGTGGCTAGACATCCGGTTGCCTCTAGCTAGGATCGAAACCCGACTGAATTGGTATCGGTCGGAGATTCTACCACTAAGCCGTCATGGAAGAGATGTAGGTGGATTTTTAGCGTATTTATTTTTAGAAACACGCCCAGTGACCGGCAGTGACTCAATTCGCTATGCGAAGAGTCTCGCTATATTAGCTATAATAGTCACTGTTTACAAACCCATACCTACTCCTAATATATATTATTATTATTATTATTATTATTATTATTATTATCCAGCAGTCAGCTATTATATATAGTACTAATACAGATAACAATAATAATAATAATAATTATAATAATTATAATAATCAGAACAGAGAAATATATAATAATAATAATAATAATAATAATAATACGAAAAATGAAAGCACCTATATAGGAGGAAGGTTATTTGAAAGAAGTAGAAATGAATTTCTAGTCAATCTGATATTTCTCCCTCAATTCCGGAAATGTTTGGAGAGAGTAGTTTGGTGCATTAACCTGGGGTTGGAAAAAGAGTACCTATGGTTATAAAATCTTTGTTTCCACTCCCCCGAGTAAATTCCAATATAAATATGGTGGATAATCTATTTTCTTTGCAGTAAATGTAGCTTGATAAATAACATTAGATATTAGATATTTTCCCTCGACTGGACAAAGATTGCTATTTCTACAATTACAGGTGGTCCATATTATGTTTCTCGATAACACTATTGAATTTGTTTGAATATACTTATTGTTATGGTCCAGGTTAGGGCCAAGGAAGAACAACACGAACGCAAGAGTAGAAATAACGAAGGTATATTACACGAAATAATGATACAAGATGTGGAAGGTGTTAGTATGACTGTCAGTCTGGTTTGGATTGAACTACTATCGGCTCGACTCGATTCGACCCTCTCTCTTGAGAGGCGTAGTATACATAGTGTCAGGAAGAGTTCATTCTGTAGTTATAGATAATATATATATATATATATATATATATATATATACGAAAATTATAAGATAAATATTTTATAAAATCACTACAAAAATAGCCATTTTGTTTCAACACTTCAGGTGTCTTATAAAGTGATGGCGTTGAATGTAAAATAAAGATGTTTTAAATCTCTATTCTACATTCAACAGCATCACTTAATAGGACACCAGAGGTGTTGAAACAAATTGGAAGTCATTTTATAACATATTTATGCTATAATTTTCGAATAAATAATTATATCTGCTCTACTTTGTATTGAGCACTCTTTTAAGAATAGTATTTGTTGGTTATTGGAATTCAGTCCATATACAGCAATCCTGTACTTGGATATATATATATATATATATATATATATATATATATATATATATATATATACACACACACACACACACACACACACACACACACATATATATATATATATATATATATATATATATATATATATACGCATGTTTGGTTGAATAATCTTGACATATTCTGTCTATTTTTATTTTAATCCTCTTAAATTCTCAGATCAATTCCTTAGTGGTGTAACAACAATCTGATTACGAAGAACGCCGTAGTTTTGGTTACTTTTTTAAAAAGTTTTTCCAAGTACTTTCAATCTCATCTTATATCATCTTCAGTGGTGAATTGCTACGACAAAAAATTAATGCAATTGATAGTCGTGAATTTTTTGGTAAATGCGCATGAAACCCCCTCTGTTATAGTCAATTTACGCTAAGAATATCTAAGGGGGTTAATTTAGTTTTAATTTTCTTTTATTGTTAATGTTTGACAATATTCAACCTGCAATTCTTTTAAAAGAAATTTTGTCACAGCAATTCAACCATGAAGATGAGCTTGGATGAGATAGAAAGTACTTGAGGAAAATAAAAGAAATAACCAAAACTACGGCATCTTTCTTAATCAGTTTTGTAACAGCACTAAGAAATCGATCCGTGAATATGAGAAGATTAAAAATAGACATAATGTGTCTACATTATTCAAGTAAACATGGTTAAATGAAGATGTCCTACCTATATATATATATATATATATAATTAATATACCTATATATATTAATATACCTATACATATAATTAATATCCCTATATATATTTATATAATTAATGCTATATATATATATATATATATATATATATATATATATATATATATATATATATATATATATATATATATATATGATTAAGCTCTTGAAAATATATTTCAATTGAGCACTCTATGCCGATAACGAAATTCTGACTGACGCCAAAACGGCCGGGTTTCGATCATGGCTTTCGGGTGTCTAGTCGGATAGAACCTGAGACCTAAGAAGGATTATTATAAATATGAAATAAATAGGCATAATTTCCAGATTATTTAATGAAACGTATATATATATATATATATATATATATATATATATATATATTATAATTATTTTCTTTTTTTAAAAATATTATTCCATCGTGACACAGATAATTTCTGTTTCAAAACTGAAACTAAAGTTGTAAATTTAATTATAAAAATTAAACTTATAATAATATTATGCTCTACTGTTTGTCTAAAGCATTAGATAAAGATAATTGCTAAGAACACAGGATTATAAATCTTACTGTTCTTTCTTATTATATATATATATATATATATATATATATATATATATATATATATATATAACGTGTGTAAATAATAAATGGCAAACTTGCTTTTAAAAGCAAGGTGTGACAGTTTTTCCTATAATACCGCTATCATTTTAACTACCTTCACTCCTTCCAGCCACGAAGATTGAAGTTTGCCTAAAAATGATATAATCATGTTATGAAATACAACAAATTTTCATTATCGTTGACATAAGACCAATAAGCTATATCGTGTGCCCGACGAGTGGGTAACCAACCAAACTTAAGTTGCACACCAAACATAAGCATATACGTATTTATTAATCTCTCTGTCTCTGTCTGTCTGTCTGTCTGTCTCTGTGTATATATATATATATATATATATATATATATATATATATATATATATATATATATATATATATATATATATATATATATACTCATCGCTCTTCAATTACGAATTGAGCGCTCTTATCTACTGGCGTTTGTGTACATTCCGTGTATAATACGTTAAAAATTTACCTTCCCCTCCTGTGCACCGATAGCTTAGGGGTAGAATCTCTGACTGATGCTATATCGGTCGAGTTTCGATCCCGGTTTGAAACAATCGGAAGGCACACCGATGAGCTGCGAAACAGGCTTTTAGATGGATGACTATATATATATATATATATATATATATATATATATATATATATATATATATATATATATATATATATATATATATATATATATATATATATATATATCACCGCCATGAAAAGACAAAAAATAGTTTTATTATTACCACTCATGATAATAAAAAGTAAAAATGAAAAACGTGCTAGCTAAGCCCGTTTTTCATTTTTAATTTTTATAATCATGAGTGGTAATAATAAAACTAATTTTCATCTTTTTATGGCAGTGATAAAATTTTGTACCACCAAACATATCTTTACATATATATATATATATATATATATATATATATATATATATATATATATATATATATATAATTATGTTAAAATTCGTAGGCGAAAATGCTCATTAACTAAAGGTAGCTTAATTCCAATTGTAAAGAAAATTCGCTCTGATGAAATAAAACATTAAAATCTCTTTCGTGAGTCAGTTGTAACATATTTTAAATTCTTAGATTATACCAACGGATTACTACCTGTATATATATATATATATATATATATATATATATATATGATTCTAAAATTAAAATTCGTAAGTGAATTTGAGCGCTCTTTTGTGAGTTAGTTTTAATATATTTCAAGTAATGTTGCGTCAATAGGACTCACCTGGCTTATATCAACGGATTACTACCTGTATATATATATATATATTATTCAGTCAATTGCATCGTCCACCGCGAGGAAAGTTGGCTCTCTGTGCCGCGCCAGGAAATTTTTCTCCCCTGAATCGATACTTCAAATATACAAAACGACCATTTGCCCTTGCATGGAGTATTGCTGCCGTATATGGTCTGGGGCACCTTCTGTTTACCTCGGAGTTCTTGACAAGATCCAGAGACGGATATGTAATGTGATTGGCCCTGATCTGGTGTCTCGCCTGCAGCCACTATCTCACAGACGCGCCGTCGCCTCTCTCTGTCTCTTCTACAAATACTTTCATGGCAATTGCTCCGATGAGCTGCTTTCCCTGGTCCCCAGTCTCCATAAATAAAAGCGCCTTAGGAGGCTGGCATCCCGCTCTCACCCTTACACTGTAGAAACTTTAAAATGTAGCCGTCTTTTCTACTCCAATAGCTTCATACCTCGCACCTCTCGCCTGTGGAACACCCTTCCCAATTACTGTTTCCCTGATAGCTATAATCTCCAAATATTCAAATGTAATGTCAATCGACATCTCCAGTTACCTTGATCTACAAACTATCCATCCCTTCATCCTTTCTTCTATCACTCCTATCTGCTCTTGCTACAAATCTTCTGCAACCTCCCTGCATCCTAGTGGCTTCATGCCTTGCTCGGGGCGCTAAGCTTAATATATATATATATATATATATATATATATATATATATATATATATGTGTGTGTGTGTGTGTGTGTGTACGTGTGTGTGTGTGTGAAATGTGTATATATATATATGTGTGTGTGTGAAATATATATATATATATATATATATATATATATATATGCGATTTATTATATATGTTATATATTATATATGCGCGGTACTTATTGGAAAGAGCCCAAGATCAGTGATAGAGCTAACATATTTAATTAGATTGATGTGTGTTTGGGAACCTGGATTTCACGCCTTTGACGATCGCAAAAGCGTGAAACCCACGGTCACAAACTCACATCAATCCATATATATATATATATATATATATGTGTGTGTGTGTGTGTGAAGAAAAGTGCAGATAAGTAAATGGAAAATTTACAAGCAACGCATTCATTATAACATGTGTTCTTTTCTGTAAAAGAAAGTAATTATTAATTAACCTTAAGAGCCAGCATTAACATACCGTATGTGTATACATAACTGAGTCACAGTCAACATCTTATGACACATCTATATATTAATTACTGTGATTTAAAGCTTGGACAAATTTTCTTTCCAGAACTGCCAATTTAACAAGTTATTTTTGTACATACTAGTGTACTGAAAATGTATTCAAGCACCCTACGAGGCTGGCGTCCCGCTCTCACCCTCTCACTGTCGAAACTATTAAATGTAGCCGTCTCTTCTACTCCAATAGCTTCATGTCTCGCACCTCTCGCCTGTGGAACTCTCTTCCCTATTCCAGTTTCCCTGAGAGCTATAATCTCCAACTATTCAAATGTAATGTCAATCGACATCTCCAGTTACCTTGATCTATCCACTATCCTTCTCCTCATCCTTTCCTCTATCACTCCTATCTGATCTTGCTCCAAATCTTCTGTAACCCCTTGCACCCTAGTGGCTTCCCGCTCTGCTTGGGATGAAACGCTTGAAAAAAAATACTTATATCGCCCGGTGTGCACTCTTTCTCTGTGTTTGAAACAAGAATAAATGTTTCTACTTTAATGTTTTGGTTCCTTATAAATTTACATCATTTTTTTTTACTCTTGGTAAACTCTTGCATCTTAATACCATTATCGCCTTGCTTGGGGCGATACATACACATACCCCCCATATATATATATATATATATATATATATATATATATATATATATATATATATATATATATAAAGTGAACGTTAAAGTCAATACTCAGAGGCGATAGGGTGTTTCATGCTAGGCGGCCTGACGATTGCGTCTTGCATGAAACAGCCTCTCACCTCTGAGTGTTGGCTTCAGTGTTCACTTTTATATTTATATTTACATACGCTGTGATATTGAGCACTTTATCTCATAAATATAGCACACCTTAATACTATATTTCTTCATAACTCTATCTATAAAAGGCAGGATGTGTGTGTGTGTGTGTGTGTGTGTGTGTGTGTGTGTGTGTGTGTGTGTGTGTAACGAATTCACGGCCGCAATTTTCGACGGATTTGCACCAAAATTTACATGAACGTGCTCCAAGTTAGCCGGAAGGCCAAGACCGACATTGCATTTCCCAACTCCCATCGATAGTGGAAATAATCAATTTTTTCATGCTTCTACGGTAGTTTTCATGTAGTTTGCACTCATTTTGTACTGGCCAGAGTGAGAGCCTATTGCTGGCTGCCACAAATAGGCAGAAAGATTCTAGTGTCCAGCGTGACAGCCAACAGCTGACTGACACGAATGTTTACTAGCATGCAAAAAAAATCGATAGCTGCATTCGTCACAAGTGGGAAAAATTTAAATCTGCATGGCACTTGACTCCAATTGGCTCATTTGCTTGCTTAAACTCAACGTTGATTCTGATTCCGCAGAACTGGGTTGGTTGTGAAAAAGTATTTGTTGTTAACATTCTTTTTTCATTCGGTTTTTCCAGTTACGAGTCCTTTTTTTTTAAAGCTGATCGTTTTGTGTTCATTTTGTTTAGTTCTTTTTTCGTAATAGATTTAATATTTAGTATAGAGCTTAGAAAAAAAATTGCAGTGTGAGATAGGCAAGAAGTAAGGCATTTAGCAACATCAGCACAGCAAAAGGCACTTCTTTAAAGGCAAGGAAGGGCAAAAATATTTTAAGTCAAGTGATAGCGATTGCTGTATGAGTCGTACGATTTTTGGATCAAGCGCGGGCAACGCCAGGCCATGCTGCTAGTATATATATATATATATATATATATATATATATATATATGTGTGTGTGTGTGTGTGTGTGTGTGTGTGTGCGCGCGCGCACGCGCGTGTGTGTTGGGTGGTTGAGTCCTCCTGCGAATATAAGGAGGTTGTCGTAGATGCATTTAGAGAAAATATTTTTTGTCCTCAGTACTTTTCGGATGACCTTCTAAGCAATATTTCTTTATATCCCAGATAAATCAATAGATAGATTGATGAGAGTTGTCTGTATGTATGTGTGTCTTGCTAAAACAAAAAAACTACAATAATGATGACATAATAAATATATATCCAGCCTCATTATCTAACAAGACAGCTTTTTGTAAAAAAAAATTTCATTGTATGATTTGTATTTACGAAGATATTTTATAATAAAAATGCATTAGAATGCATTCGAAATTCGCAGAATTAAAAGCAAAAACGAACGGTAATAATATTCGAGAATAAGAATTATTACCGCTTTTTTTTTACGTTTTAATTTTGCAGATACTTTCGAAACGCTATACATGTATGTATTTTAAAAAATTTCCATTCTCTTGAATTTATTTTCACATCTATAGCAAATCAAAGCGTAACTTTTAAAAATGAATATTAAAACAACATAGTAGATTCAAAAGAAGAATAATATTAAATACAATTATTTGACAAAAAGTTTAATATTTATTTATTCAAATATTCGATTGTCTGTGTGTCCGGTTAAAATTAAAAACTGCAATAATTAACATGTGCATGCGCGTGTACGCGTGCACGCGTGTACGTATTATTGACTTATTAATATTTTTCGGACGTGTCATTTTTTTTTTCAATCTTAAAAAATAATTTGAATTTGTAAGTCTGATGAATTGGATCGTATTTACGATTCCAATGGAATAAATTATGACCATGGAATATTAGTGATAAGCCTTTTTATATTATATATATAATACTGGGTTTGAATATTATTGGCCTCTAGTTTCTTGAAATTCATTTTTTTCTTCCATTCCATTCGTTAATTTAATTTACACGCTATTATAAATTTTCTATTCCCAGAAAAATAAACTTGATAAGTCCTGGGACGAAACTGGTTGATTATTTTATTTTATTTATTTTTTTTTTTTTTTAGACTGTTCTTTTAAAAATGCCCTATAACATTGGTGAAGTAATGGATAGCCGCTCAGATTGAGGAATCAGAGAGCCGAGTTCGAATTCCAGTCGAATCCATTGCATTCACTAACGTACTGATGCCCTTGGGAACGGTATGAATCCTCTTCTCCACTGATTTATTTATTAACACAAACAAAACAATTTATTATAATTTATAATAAAAAGGAGGCACTGTGGAGAATGGATAGCCGCTCGGATTGAGGAATCAGTGAGACGAGTTTGAATTCCAGTCGAGTCTATTACGTTCACTTACGTACTTATAGCCTTGGGAACGGTATGAATTCTCTTCTTCTCCCCGATTTATTTATTACCACAAACAAAACAATTTATTATAATAAAAAGGGGCCACTGTAGAGTAATATATAGCCGATCGGATTAAGGAATCAGAGAGCCGAGTTCGAATTCCAGTCGAATCCATTACATTCGCTTACGTGCTAATACCCTTGGGAAAGGTATGAATCCTCTTCTTCTCCCCTGATTTATTTATTAACACAAACAAAACAATTTATTACAATTTATAATAAAAAGGAGGCACTGTAGAGTAATCTATAGCCGATCTGATTGAGGAATCAGAGAGCTGATTTCGAATTCCAGTCGAATCCATTACATTCACTTACGTACTGATGCCCTTGGGAAAGGTATGAATCCTCTTCTTCTCCCTGCAGCTATGGGTAAATAGCAGTACGAACTGGGTTCTATAGCCTTGGTTGGGAACTGGTCTACGAGAAGGACAACTCTAAATTCAAAACCTGTGGAGGGTCGTTTGGGGACCTTGTGGCACGTAGTGCACCAGCTCTCTGTATTCAGCCTTTCAAAAAGTGTGGATGATCCTCTACTAAACCTTCATTAATATAATCAAATCTCATGTGCTGTTGTCGAGATGTCAATTTCCTGGGAACTGATCTGCTTGACCCTCATACGTTGAATTCGACGGGAGAGTCGAATATATATATATATATTAGGTTGGTGCAAAAATAATGACGTAATAATGTCGTTTTTTGACGTTAAAAATACGTCAAAAAACGACATTATTACTTCATTATTTTTGCACCAACCTAATATATATATATATATATATATATATATATATATATATATATATGCTAAGAACTTAAAGACTTTCAACACGAGAAGTATCTGATTGGAACTCTTTGAATGTTACTGTATATTTTTATTTTGAGAGATATAAATTTTTATCAGTACATGCAATATATATCTTTGTCTTAATTATCTTTGCATCCATTTTTAAAAGGCCATAAATTTGATTATTATTTTTCTCACACTGAAAACATCAGCAGTTGACCTGGAGAAACAAATGCCATATTGCTTGTCTGAAACTAAGATCCTGTGATGTCAGATACTTAACCAATTTAAAGTTGATTTGGGATTAAAGTTTTTTTCTCAGAAAAGCAATATAGCTTTTGTTTCTTTAGGTCAACTGCTGATGTTTTCTATAAATACTTTCGAGGTACTTGTTCTGATGTACTCTTTGCTATGGTACCTAGACTTTATGAATGTAAGCACAGTACTGGGTTAGCGGCAATATCTTATCAATTCACAGTTGAATTGGTTAGATGCAACGGTAAGTTTTGTGCTAAGTTTCCTTTCTCGCTCTTCTCGCTTGTGGAACTCTCTTGCGGTTCCACACTTCACAATCAAATTTTATCTTCAAAAATTTAAATTCAGTGTCAATCATTATCTACTGTCTTGATTACTCTTCTACTGTTCTCGCTCCTTAGTAATATTTCTCTTTTACTGAATATATATATATATATATATATATATATATATATAAAGAAATATAGTCTTAAGGTGTGCTATATTTATGGAACAAAGTGCTCAATATCAGAGATAGAGCGTGTGTAAATATAAAAGTGAACATAGAAGTCAACACTTAGAGAACACGTGGAAACTTGAATAAAATTTCAATAAAAGCTTAAAAAATATAGATTTACTTCTTTCTAATCCTTTTTGCAAATTATTTCTATCGCAAATACAAATAAAGTTATGATTTTAAAGTGCATACGCACTATATGGACACCCTGTGTGTGTATATATATATATATATATATATATATATATATATATATATATATATAACGTGTATGTATATAGAGTATATTTGTAAATAATGAGTACATTTTGGGGGGAAATAAAAACTTTAAGTCTCGCAGAAAACGAAACGCGTCGACTAAGACAAGTTTTCCTTTAGTCTTTATTCATACATACATACATATATATATATATATATATATATATATATATATATATATATATATATATATAATAAACAATAAAAGCAAAAATCAACTCGTATGGGGAATAGCCTATTTCAGCAGACGAAAATATAGGTAGTCTGTTTTATGAAGCACGGCGTGAACTTAGTACGTATAATAATAAAATTTATAAATTATATATTATTTATAAATTTAACTGTGGAAGCTAAAAAAAATTTAAAATACAGTCGAAAAATTACATGAATTGAATAAATTCGGTATTACTTTTTCGACTGTTTTTTTATTTTTTCTTTTAACTTTCATAGTAAAATTTCTATTTCTGACACGAAATCAGTCTACACCGCTGTTGATAAGACAGACGACCTATTATATTATTAAAACTACTTAGCCCATTTCATCTACGAGTATAGAACCATGCAGCTGCCTCAAAAATGATGGAAGACAGTGGGATAATACAGCACATATGTATCTGAATATATCTATTTGTATATCTATGTATATATCTGAATATATCTATTTATGTGTCTATTTATATATCGGAATATATCTATGTATATATATATGTATATATCTGGATATATTTACTTATATATCTATGTATATATCTGAATATATCTATGTATATATCTATGTATATCTCCGAATTTATATATATATATATATATATATATATATATATATATATATATACACACACACGTTTCATTAAATAATATAGATAAGTGATGACTATTTATTTTATGTCATTTTTTTTCGTGACGTCTGATAAGTTTAATAACATTATCGTTGAACGAAGAAAGAAATTCACAATATTGATCCATATTTTTTTTTAATACAATCTAAGCTTTCGGTTTACATAAGCCATTATCAAAGATGTCAATTACAACATATTAAGCAATATACGGACAAGACAGTGATGATAATCTGTCATTGTTTACATAGATGATTTCTAAGCAACGATAAACACGTGCATATAAGACGCTAGAAGCGAAAATCGCACCGCATCTCATGACGTCACACATGACCACACGAGAGTGAATTGGACAAGTATGAAGTATGGAAATACGTTGGTATAAACCAATGGCTTCTGTTACCAATTATAGACATTTAAGAATATTTGTAGAGATGCCATAATTGATTTTGTTTAGGTTGGCTTTCAACTGTTTGATGTATAATGCTTCAAGGATTTTTAGTTTTTGTCTATTGTTTTCATGTCGAAGTATAATTGTGTTTTCGACAAGTATTTTACGAAATTGTGTGTCTGGGCAGGCATACCAACGTTTATACCATTGGCTTTCCATACTTCATACTTCTTCAATTCATTCTCATGTGGTCATGTGTTACGACATGAGATGCGTTGCGATTTTCGCTTCTAGCGTCTTATATACACGTGTTTATCGTTTCTTAGAAATCATCTATGCAAACATTGACAGACTATCATCACTGTCTTGTCCGTATATTGGTCAATATATTGTAATTGACTTAAGTAAGCCGAAAGCTTAGATTGTATTAAAAAAAAATATGGATCAATATTGTGAATTTCTTTCTTCGTTCAACGATAATGTTATTAAACTTATCAGACGTTACGAAAAGAATTTACATAAAATAAATAGACAACACTTGTCTATATTATTTAATGAAACGTGTATGAATGAAAAGATGCTGCCTAAATACACACAATATATATATATATATATATATATATATATATATATATATATATTTATGTATATATCTGAATATTTCTATGTATATATCTATTTATATATTTGAATATGTCTATATGTATGTATATCTATCTATATATCTTAATACATCTATGTATATATATATATATGTATATATCTGAATATATCTATGTATATATCTATGAATATATCTATCTATATATCTATCTATATACCTGAATATATCTATGTATATATCTACGTATATATGTGTATATGTACATATCTATGTATACATCTGAATATATATACAAATAGGTAAATATGTTCTTTGAAATTCACTTAAAAGAAACGTCCACGAACTTTTGTTCCGACAAAATAAAATAAAATCAACAAAAATGGCTTATTTGCAACGAAAACATTTTATTCACATGCGTTACACTAAGATAAAAATGTCTTTTGACCTCTCTCAGCTGAATAAGATTAAAAATTCATTTTTGTTTATACTATCTTTTTTTGAAGCGTGAATTTTAAAATGTTCTTCCTTGAAACATGATGATTATTTAGCATATGTGATAATCATAGTAGTTTCTATCGAAATTGTCCATCCAACGTCCCTGCATGTCCATTTGATGGTCAAACATATCCATATATCTTTCAGGATAGTCGATCTGCCGGCTAAAATAATGATTGTAGTAAGAGTAGGAGTAATTTCTTCCATGATAGAACGGCTCTACGTAATGACCATCCGTATTCATCCAGCCACCCTGCATGTCCATCTGATAGCCAGACAGATCCATCCATCTCTCGGGGAAGTCCATCCAGCCACCGTAGCTGTGATCGTCCATGTAGGGTCCATAGTGGAACATGGACCTTCCGTAGTCATGGTCATAGTCGTTCCACCTTCCGTAGTTATCGTAGTACCTTCCATGGAAGTCCCTGTTCATTCTGGGCATCGATTCCATCATACCCTGGTAATTATCTCGATACATGTTGTTGTAATTCAAACGGTGACGATTCATATAGCGACTCATGATAAACATGCAGAAAACTAAAATAAAAAGAAAGAAAAATATGAAATCAGGTGGATTATGTCGCGCCAGCATTCAAAGTAAGTGTTGTATAGCCCCCTCAAGCCAATTTGACAAAAAAAACATTGCATCATCTCTCTCGGTTAAATAATCGCTAGATGGGTCGCAAGGAATTACATTAACATGGAGAATTTTAATTTAACTATTTTATTAATGTCGACATCACTGGAAAGCCGTTCTAGATACGAACGTCAACACGTCTACATTGTTTGACGTGTAAGAGCCAACTCTCTGAAAAACCTTACTCTATCAGTCATTCTCACGCTAGCTCGCCCAATCAAAATCGACTTTCTTATTTTGGCTTGCATCTGATCTCGAAGGTTAACCTCCGGAAGTTGCAGCTTAGATACAATTCACCCTAAAAATAATAGTCTGCTAAACAATTATTTCAGATAAGAAATAATTTTCACACTATAAAGTCAGCATTCAATTATTTTTAATATTTACTACGATAAAGAACTTTTGGAACTAAGCGCGAACCTTATTATCGAAGAATATTAGAATAATCCTGAACATAGACTGACAACAAAACGCCAACATAAGGACAGAAAATGAATTCATTAAATGTAAAAAATAGTTTCTTTTGTAATATCAGTCCTCCTATATGGCAGTGAATGCTGGACAATTTTCTCACAGATGAAGAAGAGACTTGAAGCAAGAAAAACAAAGAAAGAGTACTGAACTGTTATGTAATATCAGTCCTCCTATATGGCAGTGAATGCTGGACATCTCCTCACAGATGAAGAAGAGGCTTGAAGCAATAGAAACAAAGAAAAGAGTACTGAATTGTTACGTAGTATCAGTCCTCCAATATGGCAGTGAATGCTGGACAATCTTCTCACAGAGAAAGAAGAAACTTGAAGCAAGAGAAACAAAGAAAAGAGTACTGAACTGTTATGTAATATCAGTCTTCCTATACGGCAGTGAATGGTGGCCAATCTCCTCACAGATGAAGAAGAGGCTTGAAGCAATAGAAACAAAGAAAAGAGTACTGAATTGTTACGTAGTATCAGTCCTCCTATAAGGCAGTGAATGCTGGACAATCTTCTCACCGAGAAAGAAGAAACTTGAAGCAAGAGAAACAAAGAAAAGTGTACTGAACTGTTATGTAATATCAGTCTTCCTATACGGCAGTGAATGGTGGCCAATCTCCTCACAGATAAAGAAGAGACTTGAAGCAAGAGAAACAAAGAAAAGAGTATTGAACTGTTATGTAATGTCAGTCCTCTTTCCCGTTAATCAAATGTTCCTTCTGAATATCCTTCTGTAGAAACACATTTCTGTTGCCTCAAGCCTTCTCTCGAGCAGAATTAACCCGGAAATAGGACAAGAACACTACAGGTACGATAAAGACTAAAGAAATGCTATATTTATGCTAAGAATGGCACCAGAAAGAACAATACTAATGCAAAAGGATCTATACCTATATTTTATAGATTATGTAAAAGATATAAAGAACTGTTTGAAGTGTTAGGTAACCTTGACACACCTGGGAAGGATATAAGAATAATACAGAAACTATATTTGGTAGCAGAAATTGAATTCAGTACATTTACAAAAACCGCAAAAATCCACTACCGCAAGCTTCATATCTCGGAGCGTACAATGGCAGAAACGTTGTAAAAAATATGGCGACAAAGATGAGGACAATAGTCCGAATAATATAAATAGAGTTAAGCGGAGTTGAGGAGAGTCAGCATAAGGTCTAAGCGGTGGGCTCAGTTCTTAGTGCTTGTCGAACTCTTTGCCTATGGGCACAAAGAGATCCAGACGAGGCGATGACGAAAAGCAGAGTCTTATCTGGGGAGGTAGACAACCGTTTATACGGGGTCTGCTGGAAATTTTTGCCCGGGCCTACGGGCTAGGAAAAAGCCACCTTAAACCAGCTTTGTACCATATCCCTCTCTGTGGGGGAGGGCTCGTCTAAATACCGAGTTAACATTGGTCCTTAGCCGCACGCTAAGCTCTTAGTTCTTGTCAAACTCTCTGACTTTGAGCAAAGAGGAACCCAGACGTAGCTATGACAAAGAGCAGAATCTCGTCTAAGGTGGTAGACAGACCCGACCCCGTTTATATGGGGTCTACGGGCAATTTTTGCCCGGGCTTACAGTTTCGGAAAAAAACCAAGTTAAACCGGCCTTGTGCCACACCCCGCTCTGTGGGGTACTCCGGATAAATACCGAGTTAGCATTAGGTCAATTGCTAAGTGTACCTTTTGTTTCCTTCTGTTATCTCGTAAACACGAGATACAACGGATAGCTCGATAGACAGACAGATAAGAACAGATTAAGATAGATAGATAGATAGATAGATAGATAGATAGATAGATAAGAATAGACTAGGAGAGATAGATATATAGATAGAGATATAGTTACAAGAGAACAGACTAGGAGAGTTTCATATAGGATATATATATGAAGGAATCGTTCGTTTGTGTAAATAAGTAGAGTTAGCATTAAGTCAATTGCTAAGTGTGCCTTTGTGCAGTAAACATTCAATTTCATTTCTTACCAAGAACTTTTTCTAGTTATTTATTTATTTATTTCCCTCTGTTATCTTGGAAACATGAGATACAATAATTATTAAGACAAAATTATCAAAAGATTTTATTCTTATTAAATCATATTTTTTTAATCCTTTTTATAACTTTCAAAATGTTGGTTAATTTTATTCTTTGTATCAGTGGGTAATCACACATTCGTTTGGGCTATTTTAACGTCTTTCAAATTTCAAATGATAATGAAAAACAAAAATTGGAAAATACTTCAGCGATTGCATTACATGCCATTACAGATCACAGAATTGACTTTGACCATCCGGAAATAAAACTGACGAACCAAAAACATTTCAATGAAAGAAAAGTAGCTGAAACAAATAGTAAAGAGTAATAGTAAAAAAAAAAAATATGCCTGCCATAGGATAGATGCAGCACAACTCCATCCTGTCTGGACCTCTCTGCTCCAAAGAAAAATATATGAAAAAAAAGGCAATTTATAGAGTAAAAACAAAAATCCTTTTTTTTTATGGCTCAACTTGCTATTACCTTGTAAACGTCATCAACTCGGTTTGTTTTCTTTGATTTCCTTAATAATTCTTGAGCTTCTTTGCACTGTTTTACTCAAATTAAAGAGTGACCAAGACTGACAACTGCTAGTCGAAATATTTCCATAAAATAAATCATTCGTTGGAACCCTAATTTTTTTTCTTTTAATTATGCAAATAACTTTCATTTTATTCTCTTTTCATTTGATTTGATTGATTTGTTTTTTACCGCTCATCAACCCATTGTAAATTATTTGAAGTCAGAAATATTTATAGGTTGTAAGAATTTGGGCGTGGGAGATAATTACTAGTTTAGTGATACAAGTCTTACTAATTAATCCAAAGCTGATGGAGAAATTGTGCATTCATACATAATCGGAAATTTGATAAACAAAAAATAAATTATGTGCAAATAAAATATGACCTTCTAACCTTCATATAGGACCGTGATGGTTGGCGTGATAGACTTGAGAGTGTCCGAGCTATAGCTCCACCTAAAAATAAACAAAAAGAATCTTTCGGGACTTTACGGGACATTAACTAAAATCCTAGTGTCTCAGCTTAACGGAATCTGTATTAAGATGGTAAGGTCTCTACTCAACATCTCTTGGAGACAACAACAAAATCATTGCCCAATTGTTCCGTCATATTTCTACAATCTTATGCGAACGCAGGATACACTTTGCAGGACACTACCGGCGAACTAAACTAAAACTTTCCTGGACACCTGGCCATGTGTCAAGAAGGATTGGTCACCCATAAACCATCTACATTGATCAGCTATGTTACGACACAGAATTATGACCTTCTAACCTTGATATACGACCGTGATGGTTGGCGTGATAGACTTGAGAGTGTCCGAGCTATAGCTCGACCGAAAAATAAAAAAACTTTCGGAACTTTTATTTTCACAGAGGAATGCAATTATTTTTAAAATGTTTCCTTTTTAGAAAATATTCGTAAAAATATTTTTTTAAAAATCTGTTAACCTCCATTTATTTAATTTTATCAATCTTCGAGAAATTCTTTTCGCAGCTATTAATGTCTATATTAGTTATAAGTAAAAGTCGTTGGAGAATTAAAATTTGTACCCCATTTACAGAAAATATGCTCTGAATCGTAAAATAAAAATACACTAAAACTAATATATTATTCAAATAGAAAAGTTTTGGATTCATTTTATGAATAAAATATATTATGGACACTATTGTTTTAAGAAAAACTTTTTCGATGGATAATAAATTTTTACAAGAATTGTTTTCATTTTTTAAATAACTTATAAAGTTTTACATCTTTTAATATTTAATGCATTTATTTATACCTGTTAAGTAATATTGTTATTGATTAAAAACTACATTTATTCACCATAAATGGCAAAGATTAAAACAATTAAGCGACCCCTCTCCCAATATTTTAAAATGAACTTTTTGTGTGTGCATAAACTTGTCGATTTTTGTAAATACGGACGTCCATAAACGTCATTATCTGAAAGTAAGAGCGGTAACTATAATAAATTTAAAATTTTATTGGAAATTTTCTAACATTTCCTCAAAAAGCATCTTCGTAAGTCAAAGTAGCTAAAATTCAATAAAATATTAAATTGCTTAGAATATTTTCCTAATTTTTAAAGATCACTCGAGAGTTAAATGGATTATATAAAAATGGCGTTCACATTATAATCGTCAATTAATTTTTATAGTTATATCCCTCGTATAAAAAATTCCCAAATATAAATCCATCGATATAGTTGTTAGCACTTCAAAAAACACTCACCGCTGTGTTAAAAATACATTTCTGCGATATTTAAAACGGAAAGTAAGTAATATTTGTTTCAAATCAGAGTAATTTCATTTTAAATCAGTTATTCTTCCTCACATAAAATTTCAGAAAATTTTACGATTGAAGGATTTTTTAATAAACAGAATTACGTTGTATTGACAGATTCGTAAATATGGTTGATTTTTAGCAATTTTAGAGAGAGAGAGAGAAAGAGAGGGGGAGAGAGAGAGGGGGAGGGGAGGGGCAATTACTGATTTCTCTAACGAGTGGGCAGAATGATAGCCGGAGGGGCTGTTTACGAAAGCTGAAGTTAACATCAATCAGCTATGTGACAAAATTTATATTTGCATTAACTCTCTCTCAATATATATATATATATATATATATATATGAAGAAATATACTCTTAAGGTGTGCTATATTTATGGTAAGTGCTTAATATCAGAGATAGAGCGTGTGTAAATATAAAAGTGAGCATTGAAGTCAACGCTTGAAGGCGACAGGCTGTTTCATTCTAGACGCAATCGTCAGGCCTCAAGTGTTTCTTTTTTCTCGGCGATTTATATATACGGGTCCTTTATCGGTTATCTTTTCTTTTTTTTTTTAAGCGTTTCACCCCAAGCAAGGCGGGAAGCCACTAGGACGCAAGGGGTTACAGAAGATTTGGAGCAAGATCAGATAGGAGTGATAGAGGAAAGGATGAAGAGAAGGATAGTGGATAGATCAGGGCAACTGGAGATGTTGATTGACATTACATTTGAATAGTTGGAGATTATAGCTCTCAGGGAAAATGGAATAGGGAAGGGAGTTCCACAGGCGAGAGGTGCGAGACATGAAGCCATTGGAGTACAAGAGACGGCTATATTTAGTAGTTTCGATAGTGAAAGGGTGAGAGCGGGATGTCAGCCTCGTTGAGCGCTTAAATTCATGAAGTCTGGGAACCAGCGAATGCAGGTCCTCAGAGCAGTTAACATGAAAGTATTTGTAAAAAAGACAGAGAGAGGCGACGGCGCGTCTGTGAGAGAGCGACTGTAGACGAGATGCCAGATCAAGGCCAATTATATTGCATATCCGCCTCTGGATCTTATCAAGAACCCTGAGTCAAACAGAAGGGGCTCCAGACTATATATGGCAGCAATAATCCATGCAAAGAGTAATGGTTGATTTGTAGATCTAAAGGATCGATTCCGGGGAGAAAAATTTCCTGGCGCGGCACAAGGAGCCAACTTTCCTTGCGGTGGACGAAGCATTTGACTCAATGTATTTTCTTCCATCTCAGGTCAGCAGTCAGCGTGACACCGAGCAGCCGCAGAGAGGTGCTCTCGAGAAGTTGAGAGTCAGACATTCTAATGGCGGGGACGGAAGGATCTCTGTGGTGATTAATAGAGAGTTTTGTTTTGTTTTTGAGGCATTAAAGTTGACCAACCAATTCCTGCCCCAGTTCACAACCGATTGGAGGTCCTTTTCGAGACGCACAGCCAAGTTAGTTTTGTCAGCGACATTACATTTGTTTTTGTAGTGTCATCCGTGTAGATTCCAACTTGGGAATTTATAGCGTCAGGAAGGTCGTTGATGAAGATAAGGAATAGAGTGGGGCCCAGGATGGAGCCTTGAGGAACACCTGCGTTCGTGGGATAGGAACTGGAGGAGAATCCGTTGAGAACGACCTTCAATTCACGGTTTGACAGGAATGATTGTATTAGGTCATACAATCGATCTCTAATACCGTAACCCTGGAGCTTGCGAAGAAGGCCGGCATACCAAACCCTGTCAAACGCTTTGGAGATATCTAGGGCCACGGCACGAGCTTCTCCGTTATTTTGAAGAGCTTGGTAGGCAGTTTCAGTGATGGCCGTAAGCACATCAGCTGTAGATCGGGCAAAGCGGAAGCCATATTGCTTGTCTGAGAGCAGATCATGGGATGTGAGGTGGTTAAACAATTCGGCATTGATTACGGCTTCGAAGACTTTGCCGAAAAGGAGTAGGATACTGGTAAGACGGCAATTAGAAGGGTCAGAGGGGTCGCCAGGATTCTTGAAGACAGGAACAATCGATGAGGACTTCCAGCAGTCAGGAAAACAAGATTCCTTGAGGCAGTAGTTATATAGTTTAGAGAGGGCAGGCGTCAGTTCAGGCGCGTATTTCTTCAAGACAATGGCTGGTATCCCATCCCCACCACTAGCTTTGTTGGGGTCTAAATTGGAGATAATGCCCAATACCAAAGACGGGGTTATGTTTAACCCGCTCAATAGGGCCTCAGTTCTAAGAGGATAGTCAGGTATGGGTACACCGGAAGTGCCGAACGTTGAGTTGAATGAAAATTTCCGAGCAAAGTATTCAGCTTTGTCGGCAGAGGAGGTCAGGACCTCGAACTGGTTGAACAAAGGAGATATAGAGGGTTTGCTATTATTCAGTACGCTCTTGCAGAGACGTCAATAATCTTTGGAGCCAAATTTGCGAGATGCAATACACTCCTTCATCCGAGCAGCAAATAGTGACTTAGCTTCGTTGAGGACACGCTTACACTCGTTACGGGCGGAGGCAAAGAGACGTCTATTGCAGTCACGCATGTCGCTACGGAATAGGTGAAAGAAGTGGTTCCTATGGGCGATGGCGGCTGAGCAAGCAGCGGAGAACCAAGGGGAGGAGCGCGACTTGACCCTATATTTCGTTGAGGGGATGAAAGCCTCTATTCCACCTTTAACCCAGGATGAGGCCTCAGAAGCAATTTCTCGGACGGGGACATCCCAGGGGACATCGCGGAGGAAATCACAGTCCCAGTCAGCTAGTTGATAGTAGAACGAAGTTCTAATGGCAGGAGGCTCTTTGCAGGGGGTGGAGATGTTAACAGATACTACAGCATGATCGGAGTTACCAAAAGGGCAGTGTTTCGTGGCGCTACAAGACTCGGGGATGGAGGTAAAACACAGATCGAAAAGAGAGGCCTTACCTTCCCGGTTGTAGGCAAAACGAGTGGGGAAATTAACTATCTGCGTGAGGGATTGAGAAACTGAAAAATTATGTGTTTGAATGCCTGATCTATCTATCTATATCTATCTATCTATATATATATATATATATATATATATATATATATATATATATATATATATGTGTGTGTAAGTATGTATGTGTGTATATATATATACAAGTGTTTATATATATATATATATATATATATATATATATATATATATATATATATATATGTTTCATGCTTGAACGCAATTTTCAGTCCATGCATGTTTTGTCGCTTGGGGTTGATATATATATATATATATATATATATATATATATATATATATATATATAGAGAGAGAGAGAGAGGGGGAGAGAGAGAGAAAGTGATTCATAGTTTTAGATAAATATGAAAACTGATTGATATTTTTAGCTAGATAGATAATATATTATGAATAATGGCAAACATTTAAGAATCTAGACGTAAATGATCCCTTGAGAGAATTTTTTAAAAATTACCCAGAAACAACAGTTCGGAAGAAATCAACTTGACAAAAAAAATGGTCGTAAAACAAATTTCCGATTGTTTCCTTACCTCAGCAGTCGACCGGCAGAGGAGGACTTCAATTTGGTAGCAGGACGGGCGTTCTCGAAAAAGAGACGATCTTGTACTTTTTGCTGAAGCTTTTTATACATCTCACCTTCAATGAACTAATCTTTCTACCATCAATTCATGTAATTGAATAGCAATTGGATATCGTAAATACATTTGCCTGAACAATTTTAAGCCATGTTAATGACAAAAACAAGCAACTGTATGAACAAAATAAATCAAAATAAATCAGCGAAAGAGGCTACCTTGCAAGTAATTGGTTGTTCAACCATGTCTCACAAGTTGTATTTTCACGAATACAATCTATATTTCTTGGATAATTTTCGCTTTAATATATATAATACTAGCTATTAATATTAGCAATTTATATATATATCAAATTCCATAATTTAACATATCAAAATGAACAAAGTTTCTGCAAAGAAATTGTGCTGAATTTGGCAAAGGCCATAATTACTGAATTAGATCACCTTCAATTGATATCTGCTCTGGGATTCGTATTTTTTTCTGATTTACACAACGGGGCTTTCGATAAGAATGATAGCATCCATTATAATAAATCTATTTTATTAATTTATAATAGTACATATACGTATATCTATATATATATTAAAATTTTACTAATTTAAAAATATGGTCCTATCGCTACACAGGAAATACCATGTTTCAAAAACAGAAACTAAAACCTTTAATTTAATTATAGAATTAAATTAAAATCCTTAGTACCGTTTCATTTTCAAGAAATCGCTTGAAAATGAAACGGTACTAAGGATTTTAATTTAATTCTATAATTAAATTAAAGGTTTTAGTATCTGTTTTTGAAACGTGGTAATTCCTGTGTAGCGATAGGAACATATTTTTAAATTAGTAAATTTATAATTTTTATGCTTGCAGAATTGTATTGAGCACTGTTTTCCAAAAATAAAAATAATTGATGAGAACACCTGATTATATGTGTTAATGTTCTTTTTCATTATATTTAGATATATATATATATATATATATATATATATATATATATATATATATATATATATATATATATACAATTATTTTATTAGTACTTAAGCAGAAGAATATTTTCTTCTCTAGGCCAAGAAAATTTGAATTACTACTACACACAAAAGTCAATGGTTAAACATCGGAAAACTTGAGGAAAATTAATTTCTTTGAATAATATACGGAAATGAGAACTCTTTTCCTGATGAAGATGTATAACTTTTCACATTTAAAATTTACGATTGTCCTGAGTTCTATATAACTAATGAACACCAAATAATAATGTGGTGCTGTATATATATATATATATATATATATATATATATATATATGTGTGTGTGTGTGTGTGTGTGTAAACATTCAGATATAACTAAAATATGTCTGTAAAATATATCTTTATTCACATTTTAGGCTTGTTTATTTTAATACAAAGTTAAGAAAAATAACATTAATCCCCATTTGTGTTAAATATAAAATATAAATCCCGTCTATTTTAAATCATTTTTCTTTATAATTTTAGGTCCGTTTTTTTAATACATATTTTTTTAAAATATCATTAACCACCATTTATTTTAAATATAAGAAAATTAATCCCCGATTTTTTTGAAATATAACATATAAATCCCGTCTCTTTTAAATAAAATATCTTTTTAAAAACAGTAGTCCTCGTATAATATACGGACTGCACCAGAATTGCGTTAAACAGATGTTTTTATCAAAATTTCAATTATGTGACGGTCAGCCTGTACCCAGCATCTGGAGATTGTATTGTGCATGAAACCCCCAGTCGTGTAATATGTAGATTTATTAGCATATATATATATATATATATATATATATATATATATATATATATATATATATATCAGCATGATTCAAACTTTGTTAACCTTTGCAAGAGAAACCATAATCTAATGCAGTGTGCTTTGAAATCTTGGCTACGTAAAGTTTCATAGTCAAGGAAGGTCATCATTTGCCTGAAGGCACATTTACTCGTTCAGGTTTTTCTCGAAAACTCGTATCTGCTCAGTTTCATATCCGAAACTTAAACAAAGCGATTTCTAAAAAATTAATGGATTTATGCTTTTAATCAGCCATTAAAAATATCTATATGAAGAGATAAAAAAGGGCTCTTCATTGGGCCTTCATCACAATAGGTAAGGAGGAGTAGATGCGATGAACTACAGGAGAACTCAAAATTTATCGCAACATTACTTTTTAAGCTCACCCTTTAAAGGTTCAACGACAACTTCTGTCGCAACTTAATTTAAAGACACTCTGATGTACGTAGGTCCTTAGTTTCCTTACAAAAAATTATTTTTTTATTTCATCGGTAACTGTTGCTGGATTTCCAATTAATTTCGATTATTCCCAAATTTATTTCACGGTTATAAAAACTGTTATCGTACAAAAAAATTCGTTTCAAAAAATCACGTAAATAATCACCGAAAACAATAGCAATAATGAAAATTTGGGAATCCAAATTTTCAGGATTGTAGGGCCGAATCCGGTACGAAATGTTTTTAATTTGTTCACGGAGTCGGCCTGATTCTAAAATAGTGTCTGTTGGGCTACGGTCTCTAGGAGTAAAGTTGAAAACATGGACAACTTTATTTTGAAACACTGCAATTTGAGAACAGTAATTTATTTACTTGAACATAAGCTATTGAAAGTTAGAGAGTTGTGTCCCTTTAATCCTTTTTATCAGTAGAAGCAAAGATGCCGGAATCCGAAAAGAATCGAAGTTATGAATAAAAATTTCAGGATTGCGGGCCCGGAATGTTTTAATAATTTTAACGGAGTCGGTCTGATCCCAAAATGGTATATGTTGGGCTATATATATATATATATATATATATATATATAGATAGATAGATAGATAGATAGATAGATAGATAGAATATATATATATATATATATATATATATATATATATATATATATATATTACATAACAGAGAATTCCAAAATTACCTAATGAGCATTAACTATTTCAGCTAACGCAATGCGTCAGCCTTATTCAAATCAAACGTGTGTTGTATTCAGCTTCGGAACAAGATATTAAAAATTTAATATTTAACGAAGACAGCAGTTAAAAAATGGATACGGAGTCAACACGTAACGTAGCAGACAAGACAAACTGCTCTAGTGGTGGTAAGAGGATAGAGGAAGTTAACTTTCTTAAAAGGAAATGATCTACACAAATTCAGCCCAACCTTAAAACCCGAATTGGAATTATAAGAAAGTTGGTAATTTTAGTGTTAACAATTTTTTCTTTATATATATATATATAAATTAAAATTTTTTTCTTTATATATATAATTAAAAATTTATTTTTTCGGCCTTCCTTTAGTTTTACGTCATCTTTCTTATGAGCCCAATTTGGGGTTTTACGGTTAATATCTGGGTTGAATTTGTGTAGCTTCTTTCCTTTTATGACAGTAACTTCCGACCTCCCCTTACCACCACCCGGGCAGTCTGCCTTGTCTGCTGTGACGCTGTATCAATTTTTCAGCTGCTTGTTAAATATTTAAGTTTAAATCTGTATTTCCCACACTGAATACATTTCACCGTTTGAGTTGAATAAGGCTGACGCATTCAGCGTTGGTTGAAATAGACTACACTCATGAGGCAATTTTGAATTTCTCTGTTATGTAATTTATATGCTCTGTTATAATAAATACATTGAACTTTTTTGTGGATCAGTTTTAATATTTTATATTATTACGATCCACTTGGATTATATACTAATAGATTTATTACCTCTCTCTCTCTCTCTCTCTCTCTCTCTCTCTCTCTCTTTCTCCCTATGTATATATATATATATATATATATATATATAATAAAATACGGTATGCTAATATTTATTTGTTGAAGTGCTCAATTTTAGTGTCAGAGCGTATGTATAAAAGTGGACATTGAAGTCAACACAGAGGCGACAATCTCGACTGCGTTTAGCAGGAAAGAGACAATCGACTCTGGGTGTTCACTTTAATGTCCATATATATATATATATATATATATATGCGTGTGTGTGCGTGTTTGTCCTGTGTGTGTATGTTTGTGTCTGTGTGTATGTGGATAGATAATGTACAGATTGAGATAGATAGATAGATAATGTACAGATAGATAGATAGATAGATAGATAGATGAGAACACACTGATAATAATAAATAGATGCGAACAGATGGCTTGATATATATATATATATATATATATATATATATATGTATATGTGTGTGTGTGTGTGTGTGTGTGTGTGTGTGTGTGTGTGTGTGTGTGTGTGTGTGTGTACTAGTTGGGATCTTACAAATATAAGAAATTTTACTCGTCCGGAAAATCTTAAGTGCCTTTTGTGAATAAAAAAACCAATACCAAAGGGAAAAAAATCGTACAAAAAAAGAAAGACCAGAGAACATGTTTGTTAGCCGAAAATAATTGCCTAGCATTGAAGTTCAGAGTCAAAGATGAAAAAACCCCGATACGAGTAAGAAAATTAACTAAATAAATAAAGTGCTAGATACGCCAAGTAGAGCAGACCTAAGTTAAACCTAAAGAGCCAGACAACCTACCACGGTTCCACCTAAGCGGATCGTCAGGGATTTCTAGATAGATACATACATACATACATATATACATACATACATAACGAACAGACACAGATTACGGCTTCTTGATTTCCATTTAACATTTGTCTTCAAAATTTTAAATGCAATGTCAATCGTTATCTTCTGTAATTCCTGTTCATTTATTTTTCTCCTTGCGTCTTAGTGGCTTTATTGCCTTGCTTCGTGTGAAATGATTAAAAAATATATACCTGTACATTAATATAAATGTAAATAAAACTGATATTCAAAATGATTCCGTTTTTACTACTGCGGGGATATTTCCCTAAACGATACAAACTTAATCTCCATAAGTCGAAAGTCAATCATTATTTAATCTCATTATCCTCATTCAATATCTGCCTCAAACAGCCTCTCGAGCCATTAATGAACTTTAACTGGATTAAAACGCTGACAGAGAACTGTGATAACGTGTAATCTGGAATTATTTGTTTCTTTCTCCTTGGCGGACTTCTGTGCATCGATTTGTACCTCTCGACCTCCGAATACACAAGCACAAGGCCTCACACCTGAACCCGATTTTGTATGCGTGGAAAATATTCGGGATACACGCACCCATCCTATTGCAACTTCTCGCATCGATAAGTCTTGGCTAACAAATGCTGTATGGGTAGTTGGGTATATCTCACCTTCGATCCATACCAATTTAACAGAACTTAAATTATCTACAAGCCGTACAATTTCCGAAATGATTTTCCTATAGGGAAGTGAATGCTTGACAATCTCACAAATCAAGAGAAGACATGAAGCAACAGTGATGTGATTCTACAGAAGGATGTTTATATAAAAAGATATTGTCAATGTATTTTTATAGTAAAAACCAGCAAAGCTTTTTTTATAGTAAAAAAAATCATTGGTAATGCATTTTTATAGTAAAAATCATTATCAAGGGACTTTTATAATAAAATTCATTGAAAATGTATTTTTATAATCAAAATCCTTGTCAATGCATTTTATAGTAAAAATCATTATCAATGCATTTGTATATTAAATATCATAATCAACAGATTTTATAGTAAAAGTCATTATCAATGGATTTTATAATAAAATGCATTGAAAATGTATTTTTTGTAGTCAAAATCATCGACAATGTATTTTATAGTAAAAATCATATACAATGTATTTTTATAGAAAAAATCATTATCAATGGATTTTATAATAAAATCATTATGAATGCATTTTTATAGTCAAATTAATTGTCAATGACTTTTTATGGCAAAAATCAGTATCAATGCATATTTATAGCAAAATCATTATCAATGCATTTTTATAGTAAAACTTATGCATATTTATAGTAAAGATCATTTGAAATGCTTTTTTATAATATAAATCATTTGTCAGTGCATTTTTATATTAAAAATCTTTGGCAATGTATTTTTATAATAAAAGTCATTTGCAATGCATTTTTATAGTAAAAATCATTGGCAATGCATTTTTATAGTAAAAATTAATGGCAATATATTTTTATATTAAAAATCATTTGCAATGCATTTTTATATTAAAAATCATTAGCAATGCATTTTTATATTACAAATCATTGGCAATACATTTTTATAATAAAAATCATTTGCAATGCATTTTTATAGTAAAAATCACTGGCAATGCATTATTATAGTAAAAATCATTGGCAATGGATTTTTATATTAAAAATTATTGGCAATGCATTTTTATAGTAAAAATCATTGGCAATACATTTTTATAGTAAAAATCATTTGCAACGTATTTTTATAGTAAAAATCATTGGCAATGCATTTTTATAATAAAAATCATTAGCAATGCAATTTTATAGTAAAAATCATTGGAAATGCATTTTTATATTAAAAATCATTGGCAATGCATTTTTATAATACAAATCATTTGCAATGCATTTTTATAGTAAAAATCATTGGAAATGCATTTTATAGTAAAAATCATTCGCAATGCATTTGTATATTAAAAAACATTGGCAATGCATTATTATATTAAAATTCATTGGCAATGCATTTTTATAGTAAAAATCGATGGCAATGTATTTTTATATTAAAAATCATTGGCAATGCATTTTTATATTAAAAATCATTGGCAATGCATTTTTATAGTAAAAATCGATGGCAATGTATTTTTATATTAAAAATCATTCGCAATGCATTTTTATATTAAATATCATTGGCAATACATTTTTATAATAAAAATCATTTTCAATGCACTTTTATAGTAAAAATCGTTGGCAATGCATTTTTATAGTAATAATCATTGGCAATGTATTTTTATATTCAAAATCATTGGCAATGCATTTTTATAGTAAAAATCATTGGCAATGCATTTTTATAGTAAAAATCATTGGCAATGCATTTGTATATTAAAAATCATTGGCAATGCATTTTTATATTAAAAATCATTGGCAATACATTTTTACCATAAAAATCATTGGCAATGCATTTTTATAGTAAAAATCATTGGCAATGTATTTTTATATTAAAAATCATTGGAAATGCATTTTTATAGTAAAAATAATTGGCAATACATTTTTATAGTAAAAATCATTTGCAATGAATTTTTATAGTAAAAATCATTGGCAATGCATTTTTATAATAAAAATCATTGGCAATGCATTTTGATAGTAAAAATCATTGGCCATGTATTTTTATATTAAAAATCATTGGCAATGCATTTTTATAGTAAAAATCATTGGCAATGCATTTTTATAGTAAAATCATTGGCAATGCATTTTTATAGTAATAAATATTGGCAAGGCATTTTTATATTAAAAATCATTGGCAATGCATTTTTATAATAAAAATCATTGGCAATACATTTTTATAGTAAAAATCATTGGCAATGCATTTTTATATTAAAAATCATTGGCAATACATTTTTACAATAAAAATCATTGGCAATGCATTTTATAGTAAAAATCATTGGCAATGCATTTGTATATGAAAAATCATTGGCAATGGATTTTTATATTAAAAATCATTGGCAATACATTTTTACAATAAAAATCATTGGCAATACATTTTTATAGTAAAAAGCATTGGCAATGCATTTTTATAATAAAAATCATTGGCAATGCATTTTTATAATAAACATCATTGGCAATGCATTTTTATATTAAAAATCATTGGCAATGCATTTTTATAATAAAAATCATTTGCAATGCATTTTTATAGTAAAAAACATTGGCAATGCATTTTTATATTAAAAATCATTTGCAATGCATTTTTATATTAAAAATCATTGGCAATACATTTTTACCATAAAAATCATTGGCAATGCATTTTTATAGTAAAAACCATTGGCAATGTATTTTTATATTAAAAATAATTGGAAATGCATTTTTATAGTAAAAATCATTGGCAATACATATTTATATTAAAAATCATTGGCAATGCATTTTTATATTAAAAATCATTGGCAATACATTTTTAGCATACAAATCATTGCCAATGCATTTTTATAGTAAAAATCATTGGCAATGCATTTTTATAGTAATAATCATTGACCATGTATTTTTATATTAAAAATCATTGGCAATGCATTTTTAAAGTAAAAATCATTGGCAATGCATTTTTATAGTAAAAATCATTTGCAATGAATTTTTACAATAAAAATCATTGGCAATGCATTTTATAGTAAAAACGATCGGCAATGTATTTTTATATTAAAAATCATTGGAAATGCATTTTTATAGTAAAAATCATTGGCAATACATTGTTATAGTAAAAATCATTTGCAATGCATTTTTATAGTAAAAAGCATTGTCAATGCATTTTTATAATAAAAATCATTGGCAATGCATTTTTATAGCAAAAATCATTGGAAATGCATTTTATATTAGAAATCATCGGCAATGCATTTTTATACTAAAAATTATTGGCAATGCATTTTTATAATAAAAATCATTGGCAATACATTTTTATAATAAAAATCATTTGCAATGCATTTTTATAGTAAAAATCATTGGCAATAAATTTTTATAGTAATAATCATTGGCAATGCATTTTTATATTAAAAATCATTGGCAATGCATTTTTATAGTAAAAATCATTGGCAATGCATTTTTATAGTAAAAATCATTGGCAATACATTTTTATAGTAAACATCGTTTGCAATGCATGTTTATAATAAAAATCATTGGCAATGCATTTTTATAATAAACATCATTGGCAATGCATTTTTATAGTAAAAATTGTTGGAAATGCATTTTTATATTAAAAATCATTGGCAATGCATTTTTATAATAAAAATCATTTGCAATGCATTTTTATAGTAAAAATCATTTGCAATGCATTTTTATATAAAAAATCATTTGCAATGCTATTTTTATATTAAAAATCATTGGCAATACATTTTCATATTAAAAATCATTGCCAATACATTTTTATAATAAAAATCATTTGCAATGAATTTTATAGTAAAAATCATTGGCAATGCATTTTTATAGTAAAAATCATTGCCAATACATTCTTATATTAAAAATCATTTGCAATGCATTTTATATTAAAAAATCATTGGCAATGTATTATATTAAAACTCATTGGCAATACATTTTTACAGCAAAAATCATTGGCAATGCATTTTTATATTAAAAATCATTGGCAATGCATTTTTATATTAAAAATAATTGGCAATGCATTTTTATAATAAAAATCATTTGCAATGCATTTTTATAGTAAAAATCACTGGCAATGCATTTTTATATTAAAAATCATAGCCAATACATTTCTATAATAAAAATCATTGGCAATGCATTTTTATAATAAAAATCACTGACAATGCCTTTTTATAATAAAAATAAATTGGCAATGCATTTTTATATTAAAAATCATTGGCAATGCATATTTATAATAAAAATCCTTTGCACTGTTTTTTATAATAAAAATCCTTGGCAATGCATTTTTATAGTAAAAATCATTGGCAATGCATTTTTATATTAAAAATTATTGGCAATGAATTTTTATAATAAAAATCATTTGCACTGCTCTTTCATATTAAAAATCATTTGCAATGCATTTTTATCCTAAAAATCATTGGCAATGTATTTTTATATTAAAAATCATTGGCATTGCATTTTTATCGCAAAAATCATTGGCAATGTATTTTTATAGTAAAAATCACTGGCAATTAATTTTATAATACAAATTATTTTCACTATTTTGTAGTACATATTATTAGTCATTAATTTTTACTTTAACAACTTTTGCAATACATTGAAAATGCAGTGACAATTCATTTTTAAAGTAAAAATAGTTGGCAATGCTTTTTATAATAAACATTATAGTCTGTAGTTTGTATAGAAAAAATAAAATCAAGTATAGTATCTAACAGTAATTGGCATTGTAATAATCATTTAATTAAAGTAGCAATTTGTTGTAAAAATTATCTTCACTGGATTTTTATACTGTGTTTTTTCAATTACTTTTTACAATATTGATCATTTACAATGTATTTTTTTACTGAATATCATTGGCAATTAATATTTATGGGAAAATCATTGTGAATGAATATTACATGAATCATGTTCTTCAATTCATTTTGCATTAAAAATACGTTGAAAATTTGTTTTTAAATCATAACATTGGTGAACACGATTTTTGGTGCCAAGAAACAAAACACATTTTTTAGCTAATTTCATGGCGCTGATTCCGAAAATGGCCTTAGTTTTTCATGGTTAGCTACCGTTTCTGCTGTACTGAAGTTGCTCATTTTTGGGAAAAAAAGATCAATTTACGGTCTTGGATGATCGCGTAATATAACTAATAAAGGTCGTAGAAACCCGTCAATTTTCAGGTAGGCCGAGCAATTTATGTCAGCCACCTGAAACAAACTATTTTTATAAGAAAAAATGTTTCTGAATCAAAAATGTTAAAATAGATGTACGACAGTTTTCCAATTTATCGCCAAAATTCAACTTAACTGATAAAATTTACGTGTAATACAGTTTAGTAAACCTGATAATCAAGATGACATTAAAAAAATGAAACCCTAAAATCTTCTGTTTGACATTCATAAATTTATCCCATCAGTTGCATTCCTTCACTACAGAAGGAAAACAAACACATTGAGAGTATTTCGTTTTCCTAGTTGGAAAGAAACTCCAGCTAAAGACATCCCAATTGAATGCACTTATTCTATTGTACTTGATACTGCTGGAATATCAAAAGTGACTCAAATAACATTGAACATGACAGGCAATCAAAAAAGAGAAATTTTTTACCATTAGTTCTTATATTCACGAAGGTTTTATTTCTAATGTTATTTTATTAAATGACTTGATGAAAATACTTGTAGATCTTGGTATATTCACTCATGTTATTTTTAAAGATTTAGGGTCTGATTGTTTTTGCAAAAATAGTATTTCTCAATAAGCAGACCAATATTTGTTGATTTAAAAACGAATTGAGTGGTTTCTACGGTTTCATTTTATGAAATATTGCCATTGGTTAATGTCATATATACAGAAAACAAATGAAAAAAATGCTTTTCTTTTCAAAAATGAGACATTTCGTACAGCAAAAACGGTAGCTAACCAAGAAAAGGTAAGATCATTTTCAGATTCAGCGCCCTCAAATTAGCTAAAAAAATATGTTTGGTGTTTCGACACTACTTCAAAATTTTTTCTTTTTTTTTCTTTTTTTTGACCGTTTTTTTTTTGTTTGCATTTTTATCAGTAGTGTTGCAGTATAAACCACAAGTGGGCTCTGTGGGTGTTGACTAAATAGAAATGAGCCTGAGCAAACGTCTGCAATAGGGATTGGCTAGCCACCCTAGTAGATGGGTATCCTCGAGTGCGAGTGGCCAGCTATACATTCTTGTTGCATTTTTAAAGTAAAAATAATTCACAATTCATTTTATAGTAAGATAATTTCTGTATCTGTCTATATTTCTGAGATGAGGTATTATGTACACTATTTACATTATTCGGACTATTTTCCTCATCTTTGTCGCCATATTTATTACAACGTTTCGGCCCTTCAGTATCTGTCTATATTTCTGAGAGGAGGTATTATGTACACTATTTACATTATTCGGACTATTTTCCTCGTCTTTGTCGCCATGTTTATCACAACGTTTCGGCTGTTGTACGCTCCGGCCTTCTTCAGGTGGTTGGAATGGCGAACTGGACCCTTTATTTCGCTCACTGTGGTAGACTGTTCTAGTGCCACGGGCCATGTCTAATGGATGTCAGTTATCAGTTATCTCCTGTTAATTCCCCTCTGTCAGTGACAGGATCCAAAGAGTGTGAGTTCAATACCTGGTTAAGGCAGTGGAGAACTTTCAGAGGGGAATTAACAGGAGAACTGACATCCATTAGACATGACACATGGAACCAGAACAGTCTACCCCAGTGAGCGAAATAAACGGCTCAGTTCGATATTTCAACCACCTGAAGAAGGCCAGAGCGTACAACCGCCGAAATGTTGTGATAAACATGGCGACAAAGATGAGGACAATAGTCCGAATTATGTAAATAGTGAAGATAATTTCTATGCTAAAAATCTTTATATGTGAAAACATTGGAAATTTATTTTATTTTAAATTTTATTTGCAATGCGTTTATATAATACAACTTATTGGGAATTTGATTTTTTAATTAATAATCATTGACTACATAAATTTATATAAAAATAATTATTTATCATTTTTATTGCGGTAGTCAATATCAGTTACGTTTTAATTGAAAGATCTTTGGCTGTTAATCTTTGTAACAAAAATCTCTGGCAATATATTTTTATACAAAAACAGTCGGACATTTTCATTGCAATAATCACCGTTCGAAATCCTTTTTTCTACATTAACAACTTATTTTTAATTTCTACCCACACATCTTCATTTCATTCTTTCTCTTTTGCTGATCGACCAAAGTTTTTCTGTTTTATTAATCTGGGCAAATCCCGGTGAACATTTAATTAATGTTTTGTCTTTGCTTCTCATATTAAGTTACAAAAAATATCATTAAAAATCTATTTTGTACTGATTCAACTACTGACCACGAAACCCTTGAACTGAAACCACTTGTAATGTAATTACTTTTAATTAGGGCACCTAAAAATATGACTTTCTCTGCCGAAAATAGAGACTAAAATAACGCCTACCATGTATATTAATATATATAACAAACAGCTTTGTGTAGTCTGCCTTTCACCTGGAGGTCAGAAACGCGAGGGGGTGGGTTACAGAGTAGGGGGCACAGTTTATGTGGGAGCCGTTTTTTTCCTGCATTTTTATAACAAAACCTATTAGCAATGAATTTTTATAGCAATTTCATTTTCTATTCAAAATCATTGGCAATGTTTTCCTGTAGTAAAACATATTGCCAATGTATTTTGATACTAAAGTCATTGTTAATGCATTGAATAACAAAAATCATTGACAATACATTTAATAAAGGCAATGAATTTATGTACACATACATCCTAAGCAATGCATTTTTAAACAAAAGGTCATTTGGAACGAATTCACTATATTAAATTCAAGAAAAATGCATTTTATAGGAAACTCATTGACAATGCATAATATTTATCTATAAAAGGCAGGATGTGTGTGTGTGTGTGTGTGTGTGTGTGTGTGTTTGTATGTGTGTGTAAAACGAATGCACTGCCGCAAATTTCGACGGATTTGCACCAAAATTGACATGCACATGCTCCAAGTTAACGGGAAGACCAAGACCGACCTTGTATTTCCCAACTCCCATCGATAGTGGAAATAATCGATTTTTTTCATGCTTCTACGGCAGTTTTCGTGTAGTTTGCGGCCATTTTATACTGGCCAGAGTGAAAGCCTATAGCTGGCTGCCACGAATAGGCAGGAAGATTCTACAGGCCAGAGTGAGAGCCTGTAGCTGACTGACACAAATGTTAACTAGCATACAAAAAAATCGATAGCTGCATTCGTCACAAGTGGGAAAAATTTAAATCTGCACGGCACTTTACTCTAATTGGCTCATTCGCTTGCTTAAACTCAACGTTGAATCTGATTCCGCAGAACTGGGTTTGGCGTCAAAAAGTATTTGTTGTTAACATTCTTTTTTCATTCGGTTTTTTCCAGTTACGAGTCCTTTTTTTAAAGCTGATCGTTTTGTGTTCATTTTGTTTAGTTCTTTTTTCGTAATAGATTTAATGTTTAGTATAGAGCTTAGAAAAAATTCGCAGTGTGAGATAGGCAAGAAGTAAGGCATGCACGGTAAGGACACTCATTTAAAGGCAAGGAAGGGCAAAAATATTTTAAGTCAAATGATAGCGATTGCTGTATGAGTCGTACGATTTTTTAATCAAACACGGGCAACGCTGGGCCATGCTGCTAGTTGTACATAATTGCCAGTGCATTTGTATAATAAAAATCAATGATAACGCTTTTTATAGTCAAAACTTAACAATTATAATTAAAATCATTGCCATTGTATCTTTATACTAAACTTAACTGATAATACTGTCTTATTGCAAATCATTGGCAATGCATTTTATAGTAAAATCAATGATAATGTATTTTATCTTAAAATACATTTGAAATGCGTTTTAAATAATTTGCAATTTATTTTTTCTATTAATAATCATAAAAATAAAGAATTACATAAAAAATAATTAGCAATAATTTTTTATTGCGATAGTCAATATCAGTTACATTTTCATTGAAAGATCTTTGGCTGTTAATCTTTGTAACAAAAATCTCTGGCAATATATTTTTATACAAAAACATTCGAGCATTTTTAATGTAATAGTTGCCGTTCAAAATCCTTTTTTCTACATTAACAACTTATTTTTAATTTCTACCCACACATCTTCATTTCATTCTTTCTCTTTTGCTGATTGGACAAAGTTTTTTTTCTCTTTTATTAATCTGGGCAAATCCCGGTGAACATTTAATTAATGTTTTGTCTTTGCTTCTCATATTAAGTTACAAAAAATATCATTAAAAATCTATTTTTCATTGAGTCAACTGTTGACAACAAAACTCTTGAACTGAAACCACTTGTAATGTAATTACTTTTAATAATTAGAGAACCTGAAAATATGACTTTCTCTGTCGAAAATAGAGACTAAAATAACGCCTACCATGTATATTAATACATTTAACAAACAACTTGATCTATTCTGCCTTTCACCTGGAGGTCAGGAACTCGAGAGAGAGGCTTACAGAGTGAGGGGCACAGTTTATGCGGATATGTGGGGGAGATTTTTCCTGCATCTTTCACGATGTATCGTATCTACGTGTTTTACTTGACGTCTGGTTTGAGTTTGATGCCCAATTGTCGCGGAGACACTTTTGGACTCTGGAAAGTGAAGGACTGGGCAACTGCTGTCCAAATATGACTGTGGTACTTCATCTTAGGCCTGATCTGATTCTTGGAATGATAGAGGATAACAATAAGGTACTTAATGGAGAGGTACAGGGAATCGATCATTTTTCAATCATCTTTAGCGATGCATCGTATGCACGAGTTTCACTTAAGGTCTAGGTTATGTTTAAGGCCTAATAATGGCTGAAGGTTCGATCGGCGATGATAGAATATAAATAATTTGATTTTTTAGACACAGAATATTACCAACCAGTTTTCCCATACTGAGACGTTCGAGCTAGAAGGGGGAGAGATCACCTGACAATCTCTGGCCATTTTGATTTTAGGACATGCACTCATATACCGTTGTATCATCAGCATAGATCTTCAAAAATGGTCGGAGTTTACTCTTAAACAAAACATAAGTAAAAAGGGGGTTGGTCCAAGAAGCGACCCTTGGGAGATAACTGTGCATACGAAAAAACGATGTTTCATTGAATTTCTCCATGCAGAAAAAAATTAAAGTTACTTGCATTCCCTGACTTTTGTGCGAATATTTATGGAAACCAAACACTGGATGTGAACTTTATATTTGTAGCTTTTCCATGTCGAAAATATGAGAGATTTTTTTTTAATCAATTCACCCCAAACCTGGTGATAATACTGCTAAGACGCAAGGGTCTGCTGGAAGTAAAAGACTTTAGAAGGAACCGGAAACCCAATCCTGAACAGGGATAAAGCTCTACTCCTGCTGTAAAGAGTGAGGAAAGAGTGTAAACCGGACGAGAGAATATATATATATATAAATGCAATCTTCAAGTGGTGAGTAGAGACTGACTGTTCCGTAATTAAAATTTTAATATCTGTTTTGGCGCAATCAAATATTATACGGCGAACGGACATTGTGGTTTATTATATTTTTTAAATATATTTGGCATCTAAAATAAATAGGATATATATATATATATATATATATATATATATATATATATATATATATATATGTGTGTGTGTGTGTGTGTGTGTGTGTGTGTAAAATTATTTTAGAATCCTGAATATTAATTTTTTATATTAGGCATAAAGGGAGATTACTGGTTCATTCAAAAGAAAACATAATTTACATTAAAATTAATCTGGATCAACGTGTTTCGGCAGATATATATTTTTATGTCTACATGTAACCATCAATTCATTTCTCTTGTTTAAAAAGTTAGTTATTTAAGTGTTTCAAAATAACTATTTTTTCAACAAGGCACAAATTACATCTATCGCCTTTGTAAGATTTGGTTTTAGCTACAATATCCTACATACTTTAATTACCAGAAATGTCTTGAGACAGCTGTGATGCTTATATATTTTATATTGCCTAAATTCATTTGCTGATGGTAGAAACGAAATTTCCTAGGATTTTCAGTAGAACCAAAATAAAATTTGACATCGTTACTGGAATGTATGCTAGCTTGGTACACAATATTACCATTCATAGATTGGCCGTTTAAGGGACAGTTCCTATTTTTTCGGTAGTTGCATTTATTTTTTTTTAAATAAATTTGTTGGATATGCATCTGTTTGATATAATAGTTATGTTGGGATATAGAGTAAAAGTTAGATTAAACCATATAATGTTAAGTTGCTGTTTACTTTTATCTTTTTGTTTTTGTTTACTAAATAGTCTATATTTATTTTATGGTTGCTTAGTTCTAAAGCTTTTATATATTTAATTTTATTATTATCAAATATTTCCTTATTGCTGCAGTTGGTAGATAACCTTACTTGGGCTGATTTATGTAAATTATCTGGAATGTTATGAGGGTGGTTTAATTCTATACTGACGTATGTTTATATAGACCTTTGGTATATGATATATATATATATATATATATATATATATTATATATATATATATATATATATATATATATATATATATATATATATATATATATAAATCTTTATCACGGATTAATGAGTCCCATAGACATATTGGCAGCTGATCTTGAAAAGGACGTCAATTAGCTGTTAATTGGTGTAAGAATTTGTTAGTTAAGCCATCAGAGCTAAACAGTCGTCTTAGAGAATCTTTTTGCTTTACATCATTATGACTGATGCTAACGTCCAGGAGAATAACCCATTGCGCCTTCTTGGCATAAAGTTCTTCAATGATAAGAATTCGAAGGATTATGTAGGGACAATTGCTAGGTCTGCCTCCAAGAAATGTTAATAACACAGCTGTAGCTGATCTTAACATTATTTTTGTTAAAAATCTTTTTTAGTTTTGGTGAATGTTTAAAGTGCTTATGAATTAAATTTATGAAAATTCTTCCGATGTTCTTTTGAACATTACGGTTAAAAGGTGTTTCTGTTTATTTTTGCCTTCTTCGTTTTCTCTTTTCTAAATACTCTAAATAATAGCTCAGTATACAATATTATCAGTCATGCATTGACCGTTTAAAGAACAGATCATATTCTTTTCGGTACTTGCAATTAATTCGGTAATTGTTAATTAATTTCGGTAATTGCTAGGTCTGCTGCCAAGAAAATCTTTACTTGTTCTCGTCAGAATTTATCTCGAAACTTTATAAGTCCACCATTTGTGTGTGCAATTAATATTGCTGCTTCGTTTGTCTGGTGCTTCTGCTATGTATGTAGATATTCTTGACAAAATTCAAAGAGGAAATCTGCAATGTTATCAGTCCTGACCTTGCATCTTGCTTTCAGTCGTTTTCCTACGGCCGTAAAGTAGCATACTTGCAACTGAAAATATATTTTTCCTGGCAGTTTTATCGATGAGCTGTCACCTCCGTTGTCTCGACTTGGTGATTTTAAGCGTAGTGCTAGATTTGCAGCTAGGTCACTTCATTTTACTATTTAAATTGCGTAAGTTCTATTCTGATAGTTCCTTCTCTTGCACTTCTCCCCTTTGCTACCGTCTTGCTTTCTTATCAACCACGATCTGCAAAAATTTAAGTGCAACGTCTATCCTCATCTCTCCCCACCCTGAATCCTGTTCATTTTATTGTCCCCTCTCGTCACTAATGTTTTCTCCTTTTCCCTCACTCGGTTCTCTTTCATCATCAGTAATTATTTGTATATTAGTGGCTTTATCGCCTTGCATTGGGTGAAATGACATGGATTTTTCAGAATTTGTTCCCTACTAGAAAGGACCCGGGAAAATTTCACCTTTTTTTTAAAATTTTCGGATAAATCTTAATTCGTAAGTTAATGACTGAATAAGCTCATGGCGAATTCTAAGTCATTAAATTATCCGTAGAAATTCCCCTATCGCATCGTTAAATATTTCAGTTTAACAATTTTAACAAAATATTGCAATAACAATCATAAATTATAAATGCTGGTCGTTATTTAAAGAAGTAAGGGGGTACAAATGAAAAGATTTAAAATTAACAACGTTTTGCATTTCACTGAAAACGTCGTTAAACACTTCTATCTTCCATTCTTTCTTTCTTTTTATTTTGTTTCAATTTATCACTGACACCAAATAGTGCCTTTTCCCCTCGTTGAACGTAATTGAAACGGAATAGTTCGTTATTTAGGAGATATTGGCCGGACGCATGGGTCGTGCAATTAACAAATGGAAGGAGAAGCATAACTATTATATGTTTGTTAAACATTTCTTCTCATTTCAGACATTCATGAAGTCTTCCAAATAAAGTAACTACTTCTTCTTCTTCTTCTTCTTCTTCTTCTTCTTCTTCTTCTTCTTCTTCTTTTTCTTCTTCTTCAGAAATGGGGTCATGACTTTTTCACTGAGCATTTTTAAAAAAAAAACGTAAGATTACACACATTTTACATAGACAAAGCCCTTTGCAAGGTGTCGGATGTACTTGCGAGTACAATTTTTTGTATTTCTTTAAGGCGGGTGTTACCAGGTATCCCTTCAATGGAACATTTTCTAATCAATTCGTGAGCGCCAACTACAATTAGAATTGTTGATGTCATCATGTGCCACATTTTTGAGATTTCCATTTCAAGGTCATTGCATTTTGATAGTTTTTTGAAGATCTCCAATCATGCATAAGAGTCTGCAGGAACTGCCATATCAATAAGGAGGCCCATTTTGTTCTTGCGGTCTTTGATCACGATATCTGGGCGATTAGCTTTGGTTGTTCTGAATGTATGTATTGTGAAATTCCATGAAATTGTTATCTATCCTCTCTAACCGGATCTGGGTGGTGTTCATACCAGTTTCTTTCAGTTTCCTTCCCGTAAACGTTTCAGATTCTCCTATGCGGATATTAGCTCACTCTGTGATGCCAAGTTTTATATTCAGTGGGTTAAAACTCTGCAACATGATACAAGTTGGTCAACTGTTTCTCGATATTTATCACGAAATAAGCACATTCGGTCTAACACATTATTTCAGTATGTTTGCTTGATAATTTCTAATTAATTAGCATTGGTCCTGTGTAGCAAGAATAAAACCTTCTGCTTTAGCTTTTAACCCTACACAATGTAGCCACTGATGGGTAAAGGGTTTATTTACATCAGATTACTTGGTTTGGGCTGAATATTGACCATGAAGAGGTTTATACTGCCATCATTTCTGTATCTGATCGATTGCATTTGCCATTGCTTTCTTTTTCAAGAATTTTGCAGCTGCAGTAGGTGTATTATGTTTTACTTGCATTGAAACTCTATTTTGAACTTGTTGACTTCTTTTATTGCTGAATACAGTTTCTTGTTTCATGTCTTTGACACAGATCACCATCCAGTCTTCTGCAGTTTCCAGGTGTCTTTGAAGGCTGATTGTTGTAGTTTTGTAAGACAGTTCTAGTTGAACTAATCCTCTACTTCCTCCGGATCTATGCACGTACAGACGATAAAACATAAGCCTTGGGACGATGCATGCTATGGCAAGTGAAAAGATTTCTCCTTTTGACGTTCATTCAATTAATGCCAGCTAAGGTCCAGCTAAGGATGTTTAAACTGTATTACAACACAGGTACAGACAGGGTTTTATCCCTGATATAATAATAATAATAATAATAATAATAATAATAATAATAATAATAATAATAATAATATTTTATTTCCTTTTGTTTGTGGTGTATACTTATTTCCTTCCAGGGTATAACCAGAGTCGTAGGGTCAGAAATGGCATCATGATATTTTCCACTAAGAAATTTTTTAATAAATAAATAAAACCTCAGACTACATACATTTTACATACTTAAGGCCTTTCGTAAGGTGTCAGTTCTGCTTGTGAGTACAATTTCTTTTACTAGAAAATAACCAACCAACCTTTTTCTTTCTTTCATTCATTTTCTTACTGAAACCAAATAGTGCCTTTTCCCTATTTGCACATAATCAAAACGGAATAGTCCATTATTTATGAGGCACTGGCAAGACGTAACGGTCATGCAAAGTGACGAAGTGGAGAACAAGCATAATTATTATATTATTATTAATCGCTTCTACTGATAAGTCTTCTAAATAAAGTAACTTATGTTTCTTCTTCTTCTTCTTCTTCTTCTTCTTCTTCTTATTATTATTATTATTATTATTATTATTATTTTATTTCCTTTGATTTCTAGCGTGTACACATTTCTTTCCGGCTCCCGCCCAGTGACCTAAGGTTAGAAATGGCATCATGACGTTTTCCACTGAAAAAAAACAATTTTACATAGATAAAGCCCTTCGTAAAGTGTGGGCTGTACTTGTCAGAACAATTTTTTATATTTCTTTGAGGCATGGGCTTCCAGGAATCCCTTCAATTAGTCTACTGGAATCTTTTCCAACCAATCCTAGGGCTCCAACTACAACAGGGATTGTCGATGTTCCCATATGCCACATTTTTGAGATTTCTATTTCAAGGTCCTTGTATTTTGACAACATTTTGAATATTTTCAAAGATACATTGCAGTCTGCAGGGACTGCCATATCAATAAGGAGGCACTTTTTGGTGTGCGATCTCTAACAACAATGTCTTGGAAGTTAGCTTTCATTGTGCTATTATTATTATTATTATTATTATTATTATTATTATTATTATTATTATTATTATTATTATTTCTGTGCCCTTAATTGTATTTGTCAATGTAATTATTCGTTCTTTCCTTTTCAACCACAAAGATAATTAGATTATTTTGCGTTTGTCATATGTAAAAGTTTCTTATAAAGAAAAGCGTTAAGCCGATTAATATTTTATAAATGCCCTGCCCACGCGCCCTCATCATGTTGGCGATGATGGTCCTCGACCGACTTTTTTTTAATACCACATCTAAGCGCTCGTAAGCCTCCACCCACTATTATTCTTGATATGTGAATTGCCAGGCATCCTTGGCTTCCCGTTAATTTATTCACAGTTTAGAATTCCTGAAGTTTTCCATCATTACACAGGCTGCTGCCAATCGCTAAAGAGTCCAGTCTGTACTGTTATTTAATCCATAGCTTGGCAGGGGTATGATGTATCCATGCCTGTTCCAACGAATTTGTGCGACAGAGAACGCAACAGAAAACCTTAAAATTTGGCTCACCGATACCCTTTACACATAAATCATTTTTTGGCCCAATCTTAAAGGGCCATGTTCACAGCAAACTGTCTCCAGGTTGCTCTTTTGGGTTTAATGGCAATCCCCAAAACATATATTTGGAACACATGATCACAGAATAAGATGATGAACTCTCCTTAATAACTGATGTCACACTGTTCAACTATCGAAACGTTTGACTATACCTTTTCCTTAACTTCCATTTCTTACTCTGTACAAAGCCCAAGAGCCACTTGAGGTTGAGTGTTACAGATTAAGATGCACAGTTTATGGGGATACGTGAGGAAGATAACGGTTAACCCTTGACTGAGAACAGGTTAAGATTGTAGCGATATAGTATGGCGGTACAGGGTTGAGGAGAAATAACATAAAGTACAAATGTATTAAGAGCTAGAAAGGAAATTGTGGAGAGCCATAACAACAGATTAAGATTGTAGTAATCGTGGAAGTATCCTCTTAGGAGTCAGTTCCACAAAGAAGCGACTTCGAGGATAGAACATCATAGAGTGGAATTTTCATCTCAAAAATGGAATACGAATGTCTTTATCGGTCGCCGAATGCAGAAGAATGAAACCTCATACGTGAATCAAGTTTTGTAAGGGTGGGAAAGATTAAATATGCGCTTACATAACCTCACTTTTGACCCACTTGACCAGACGTTTTTGGAACTTAGCCTCAAGCTGCTCTATTGAGCCTTCCTGTGTAGCGATGAAACCATATTTTTAAATCAGTTAATTTATAATATTTATACTCTAAATTTATATTGATCACTGTTTTGCAAAAATAAAAATATCAATAGGTGCAAAAATAATGACGGTTTTTGACGTTAAAAAATACGACAAAAACCGTCATTATATTATATATTACTAAGCCTACTAGGCTTAGTAATATATTAAATAAGAACACACTAAAATTGAGTTATTGCTGCACTGAAAATCTAGAAGGTATAATAAGAAGACACAATAATAATATCCTGAACAAACCCCCTTACCTGAATAGTTTTAATAACTCTACACTTAAATCAGATAATGATAGGGAAAAATTATGCGATTGTAGAAACCCGGTAGACTGCCCATTAGAAAATAAGTGCTGCATCAAATCTGTGGTATACCAATACACTATATCATCCACGGAGAACCCTAACAATAATATGATATACATTGGGTCCACGAAAAATGCCTTTAAAACCAGATGGAGGCAGCATAAATGCTCCTTCAACAACATAAACTTAAGACATCAGACCTCTCTATCTAAATATTTTTGGCACCTGAAAGAAAAAAATAGGACACCTAAAGTAAAATGGAAAATCATTAACAGGACTAGAAATTGCAAAACTTGGGATGACCCATGCCCTTTGTGCCTCCATGAGAAACTACACATTATTAAGCTTCTAAACAATAAAAACCTATTAAACAACCGGCAAGAATTAACGGTTTTCTGCCGACACAACCGAACTTACGCTCTGAATAACTAGCTAAAAACACGCATACAAAAAAATAAATTTTAAAATCCATAGCCCATATACATAGTTTTAATAACCTACAAAAATTGATAACCCTTTATGAAGTCGTCAAATAACAAACGTTACGGCATTTTCATATACACAAATCCCTTTCATAAAGAGATATAATAAAAGAATAAAATTAAAAACAAAATAATAAATAAATCTCCGTAGACGCTCTAGCCAGACTATGCGAAAATTCCTCCGTCGTAAATTTAGCCGACCCCACCTTACCGTGACCCGGCATCTATGAAAGTAACTCTATACTGATACAAATTATTAACACCCCACCCCTGCCGATTCTAAACAATCCGCCCTTGATGTTACCATGGAAATTTTTGATTTCAATTCTGACCATACTATTAAAACTCGTAAATTTCAGAAATAAGTCATTCCCAAAAAATTTCGCTTGAAGATGGAACAGAGCCTACTTTAACTCAAGTTAATTCAAATATTATTTTGAAGTTTTCGGCTCTTGTTTTGAAACATGAGACCTCTTATGTAGCGAGTTGGAATCATATTTTTAAATAAATAATTATATTTATGCTCTACTTTCGTATCGAGCACTATTTTTTAAAAATAATTACAAAAATACTAAGGAACTTTGGATTATTTACCAAACCAGTTTCTTTCCTATTTTCTACAATATTTTCACATATATATATATATATATATATATATATATATATATATATATCCGTCATAAATAAAGAAATTTTATTTTTAACATTACTATACATGATAGCAATTAAAAGAAAACAAATGAAAAACCGAACTAGCTAAAAGATTATTTGATACAAGACAAATTAAACTGTTTTAAAACTGACTCTAATTTATTAGTCGACGGGTAATTCTGTATAAAGTCAGAGAATTCAAAGCAATCTTTAATGCAGGACTAATTAAACCGTTCCAAATATGGCTGTAACATAGTGGCAAGCCACTTGGCCACACCATGTTGAGAAGACCCTATCATCAGCAGAATAGGTCTCAATGGGACCCCAAACTTATG
>OZ010615.1:24163896-24196396 GCA_963932145.1 Acanthosepion lycidas | reverse complement strand
ATGAGGGATATATAAAGATTGATTCTTGATATTCAATTTTAAGATTGCACTATTCGGAGAGTATCCACGCAGGAGCCTACTTCATATGGCATCAGTTCTTGGAAATAAGCTGAGCTGAACTTTCTCCTTACAACTGGAATAGAGAGTGGGTTTAGCTGGTTCGTCTCCGGAGACGTGGCAAGGTAAGTTTTAGGTGTAAATATCTGAACTGGTGGAACTAAACAATGGAGAACTTAAATATTTGCCATGGGAATAACGATTCGTAGAAATGAGGATTGCAGGTGGAAAGTAATTCCAGCCCCCACAAGGCCGCGTAAACGAAATTGAATTCAATCATTGCTGAAAAATGAAGATTGGGAACAAAAAGTATAGATATTACCAAAATATGCCGTTTTTACTCTAATCTGACAATTGCAAGTTATGGCAAAAAGAATCAGGTACTTTCTGCTGCAGTACAATTCGTCGAAGTATATTTCCAGCAGGGTTAGCTACAGGTAAGTGTATATGGGTTGAAGACTGCAGTGGACTTGGGACCCACTTGACACTCAAAGCCAAGTTTTCTCTTTGTCCTGGGTAAAACGATAAACTACATCCGCGTCCTGGGTAAGACGATAAACTACACCCGACAGCAAGACCTCTGATCGGGAGGTTGGAGGTCTTGAAGTACGTGGAACCACCTCTTAATTGCTGGTGTTCTCGGGTTCACCTTGATCCGATCTGGTAGCACCTGTTAGGGTCCCAGCAAATAGTCGACCCCCAAACAGATGTCAAAACGCTGTGGACGTGTAAAAATAGGTATTAACACCAGCAATATACATGTGAGGGAATAACTTACGAGAAATAAATTTTCGAGAAAAAGTTTTTACCAGTTATACTAATATGAAGGTAGAAAACGATGCCAAAAGACAGGAAACAACGGTTTACTGATGGAAGGAAAAAGGGGGGGACCTCATTTTCACGTCGATTTTACTTATATTTACTAAACATTAAACCAAATTAATTTAAAACAATGGATACTTATTCTACAGTGTGAAATAATAAATTAATTTTTAGTCTGTTGGACATACATCCACATCACGTTAAAACAGCGGTTCCCGTACGATCTCCGCAGTAAAGCAACGGCGAGCCTGGTCAGTACCGAGATGGATGAACGCTTGACAATACCAAGTGGTGTAAACTTGGATGTGCGGGTGGTGTAATGGATAATGGCTTGGAATTTTTAATCCGAGAGACGCGTTCTCGAACGATCAGCGAAGTTAAGCAACGGCGAGCCTGGTCAGTACCGAGATGGATGAACGCTTGACAATACCAGGTGGTGTAAACTTGGGTGTGCGGGTGGTGTAATGGATAATGGCTTGGAATTTTTAATCCGAGAAACGCGTTCTCGAACGATCAGCGAAGTTAAGCAACGGCGAGCCTGGTCAGTACCGAGATGGATGAACGCTTGACAATACCAAGTGGTGTAAACTTGGGTGTGCGGGTGGTGTAATGGATAATGGCTTGGAATTTTTAATCCGAGAGACGCGTTCTCGAACGATCAGCGAAGTTAAGCAACGGCGAGCCTGGTCAGTACCGAGATGGATGAACGCTTGACAATACCAGGTGGTGTAAACTTGGGTGTGCGGGTGGTGTAATGGATAATGGCTTGGAATTTTTAATCCGAGAAACGCGTTCTCGAACGATCAGCGAAGTTAAGCAACGGCGAGCCTGGTCAGTACCGAGATGGATGAACGCTTGACAATACCAAGTGGTGTAAACTTGGATGTGCGGGTGGTGTAATGGATAATGGCTTGGAATTTTTAATCCGAGAGACGCGTTCTCGAACGATCAGCGAAGTTAAGCAACGGCGAGCCTGGTCAGTACCGAGATGGATGAACGCTTGACAATACCAGGTGGTGTAAACTTGGGTGTGCGGGTGGTGTAATGGATAATGGCTTGGAATTTTTAATCCGAGAAACGCGTTCTCGAACGATCAGCGAAGTTAAGCAACGGCGAGCCTGGTCAGTACCGAGATGGATGAACGCTTGACAATACCAAGTGGTGTAAACTTGGATGTGCGGGTGGTGTAATGGATAATGGCTTGGAATTTTTAATCCGAGAGACGCGTTCTCGAACGATCAGCGAAGTTAAGCAACGGCGAGCCTGGTCAGTACCGAGATGGATGAACGCTTGACAATACCAGGTGGTGTAAACTTGGGTGTGCGGGTGGTGTAATGGATAATGGCTTGGAATTTTTAATCTGAGAGACGCGTTCTCGAACGATCACCGAAGTTAAGCAACGGCAAGCCTGGTCAGTACCGAGCACAGGTGAACGCTTGTCATTACCAGGTGTCGTAAGCTTGTATGTGTGGGAGGTGAATTTTTTTTTTTTTAAATCAGTGCCACCCCAAGCAAGGTAGTACAGCCACTAACACGCAAGTTGTTACAGAGCGAGGAGGAATTAGGAACGGAAACATTATTAATGAGTAGAAAGAGAAAAGAGTAATCAGGAAGACAGTAGATGACGATTGGTATTGCCTTTAAATTCTTGCAGATTACAGTTGGCTGGAAAGCATGGAGCCGGAAGGGAGTTCTACAAGTGAGGTCTACATTTAGTTCGCTCAACTGTAAATGGATGCGATCTTGCTACCAACCTAGTACTGCGCTCACATTCAAAAAATGGTGTAGATACCATAGAGGAGTTCTCAGCCGAACAGTTACCACGAAAGTGTTGGTAAAAAAAAAAGACATAAAAAGGCAACCTTATGGCGGTGGGCAAGGGACTAAAAGCGATTCGCCAGGTCAGGACCAATAATATTGCTGAGTTTTCCTTGGATTTTATCAAGGAGCTCCAGGTAAATCGACAGCAATATTCTAGGAATGGTCGAATGGTAGACTCATAGATATGCATGACACATTCAGGAGAGAAGAATTTTTTCGCTCGACACAGTGAACAGACTTTCTTAGCAGCTGACCTAGAAATGGATTAAATATAGTCTTTCCACTTCATATCAGGTGAGAACGTGAGCCTGAGAAGGTGCAAAGAATCACTTTCCTGGAGGTTAGCATCAGCCATGCTGATAGAAAGCAGAGAGGAGTCTCTTGGATGATTAATGAAGAGAAGTTATAAAAAAACAAACGTGCTAAATGCTTTTGCTATCCACTGCGTGTATATATATATATATATATATATATATATATATATGTGTGTGTGTGTGTGTGTGTGTGTGTGTGTGTGTGTGTGTGTGTGTGTGTGTGTGTGTGCAAATACACAGAAAAATAGAAAAGAACACGTCTGGTAAATAATCCGAAGTTCTTTAGTATTTTGTTTTTATTTTTAAAAAACAGTGCTCAATACAAAAGTAGAACCTAAATTAAAATCATTTTTTAAAAATATGATTTCTTCGCTACATAAGAGTTCTCATGTTTCAAAAACAGGAGCCAAAAACTTCAGTATAATTATCAAAATTAAATTGAATTAAAGTATATTCTAAGCATGGAGGAATGGTAGACTTATAAATATGCAAGATAGATTTAGAAGAGAAAAATTCTCTTGCCCGGTACAGTGAACCGACTTTCTTAGCAGCTGACCTACTGTTTGCTTCACTGTAGTCTTTCCACATCATGTCAGCTGAGAACGTTAGCCCGAGAAGACGCAACAGATCACTTTCTTGGAGGATAGCATCAGCCATACTGATGAAGGGGAAAGAGGGGTATCTCAGGTGATTAACAGAGAGAAGTTTAGTTTTTGAAGCGTTAAAATTGACAAGCCATGTTTTGTCTCATTTAACTACGGCCTTGGGGTCGTTTTATACATCAGCTGCCATTTTGACCTTGTCGGACTGATCAGTCTTAGTAGATGTCCAAAGCTACATCCCGGCCTTCACTATTTTTAGCAAGATTACGATACTCTTTCTGCAATTATTGATGATAGATAGATAGATAGATAGATAGATAGATAGATAGATAGATTGATTTGAGCAGAATGAGATATGAACACACTCAGATAGATATGAAGAGAATTCCACAAGCGTGAATTGAGAGAAAAGAAATAGAAAGGCAACCTTACGGTGATGGGTAAGTGACTGAGGCCGAGCAGCCTGATCAGGATCTATAATATTGCTGATTCTTCTTTGGATCTTATCAATGAGCTCCAGGTGAATAGCAGGGGCACTTGACCATATATGGCAGCAAGTTTCATAGCTTCGATCAAGTCATCTGTTAGAGATTTTTATATTAATGAAGCGTTAATGATAGATAGTGATGTGGGCCCAAAGTCGGGACCACGGAAGGAAAACACGGAACACGGATTAGAGGTAAGAAAGATATATTAAACAAAAAGGTTACAAAGATAGTGTAAGTGTAAGCGGAGCTTACTATGTGCTAGTGTCCAATATTGGTAGTCGTACATGGCTGATACTACGGTATTAGAATACTCTCTCTCTCTCTCTCTCTCTCTCTCTCTCTCTCTCTCTCTCTCTTTCCTCCTCTTCTACTAGAGTGTTATATCGCATACGTTATATAGTCCTGGAAGAGTCCATGTTGTAGGTATGTTACGGTCTCACAACAGATAGATAGATAGATAGATAGATAGATAGATAGAAGGCGCAATGAGTCACTTTTGTACATCAGCTGCCATTTTGACCTTGTCGGACTGATCAGCCTTAGTATCGAGGCAGGAGTTAATGTTAGTGTCGTCAGCGTAGATGCCAAGTTGAGAGTTGATGTCATCGGGAAGGTCATTAATAAAGATTAAAAACAGTGCGAAATCCATTCAACATTTTTTTAATCCGCATCACCCCAAGTAATGCAGTACTGCCATTAACACGCAAGGGGTTACAGAGTGTGGAGGAATTAGGAATAGAAACATTAGTCATAAGGAGAAAGAGAAAAGAGCAATCAGGAGGAAAGTAGATAACGTTTGACATTGTATTTAAATTTTTGCAGATTAAGGTTGGTTGGAGAGCATGGAGCCGGTCTTGAGGTCGTTTTATACATCAGCTGCCATTTGGACGTTGTCGGACTGATCAGCCTTAGTATCGAGGCAGTAGTTAATGGTAGTGTCATAAGCGTAGATGTCCAAAGCTACAGACTAGCCTTCACCATTTTTATCAAGTTTACGATAGACTCTTTCTGCAATTATTGATCTGAATTGTTAACGATAGATAGATAGATTTGAGCAGAATGAGATAGATAGATAGATAGATAGATAGATAGATAGATATGAAGAGAATGAGATTAGATAGATAGATAGATAGATAGATAGATAGATAGATAGATAGATAGATAGATAGATAGATATGAATACGCTGAGATAGATATGAAGAGAATTCCACAAGCGTGAATTGCGAGAAAAGAAATAGAAAGGTAACCTTAGGGCGGTGGGTAAGTGACTGAAGCCGAGCAGCCTAATCAGGACCTATAATATTTCTGATTCTTCTTTGGATCTTATCAAGGAGCTCTAGGTAAATAGCAGGGGCACCGGACCATATGTGGCAGCAATATTCATAGCTTCGATCAAGTCATCTGTTAGAGCTTTTTATATTAATGAAGTGTTATAGATAGATAGATAGATAGATAGATAGATAGATAGATAGATAGAGGGCGCAATGCGTCACTTTTGTACATCAGCTGTCATTTTGACCTTGTCGGACTGATCAGCCTCTCTATCGAGTCAAGAGTAAATATTAGTATCATCAGCGTAGATGTCCACCATTTTTATCAGGATTACGATAGACACTTTCTGCAATTATCGTTAGTCCATCAGCAATTGACCTGGAGATATAATAACCGTATTGTTTGTCTGAGAAGAGGCCCTGCAATAAGAGATGATGAACCAATTCAGCATTGATTAGGGCCTCTAACAATTTCATAAAAAGAGGTAGAAGGCTAACAGGCCGATAGTTTGAGAAGGTCGGAAGGTTCACCAGATTTCTTAAAAAACTGTAACAACAGACGATACCTTCCAGTAGGCAGGAAAACAGGAGGCAGTAAGGCATTTATTATACAGTTTAGACAAAACAGCAGCCAGTTCGGGAACACACTAATGACTATTACATGGGTATCATCGGGTCCACATCCTTTATGTGCATCAAGGTTATAGATGATAGCAGAGACTAAGAGGTTATATGCATATCAGTCAGCAGAGAATCAGTTCTAAGTGGGAAGGAAGACAGGGAAACTCCAGATGAGTCAAGAGTTGAGTTTGACGAAAATTTACGGTCAAAGCATTCAGCTTTATCAGCAGAGGATGATAACAGCTAAAATCGGCGGGAAATATTTATTTAATACCCTATTACAGAACCGCCAGTAATCACGAAAGCCAAAGTTTTCAGAGGCTATGCGGTTCCTCATTCTCTCAGCAAACATTGACTTAGCTTCTTCGAGGACTCGCTCACATTTTATTACGAGAAGTAGCAAATAGGCACCTGTTATGACGAGAGATGTCACGCTGGTATAGCCGGAAATAGTTTCCTGTGTGATATGGCAGCCGAGTATGCTGGCGTGAACTACAGAGAGGGTTGCGTTTTCGCCTAGTATTTCCGAAAAGGAATGAAAGCGTCTATGCCGGGTTTGATCCAAGAATAAATCACAGTGGCGCAATTTCCAGTTGGAAGTTTGAAGATGTTAGTCCAAGAGGCAGCACAAAGAAAATTCCGGAATGAGCCCCAGTCAGCGTGCTTGGTAACGGAAAGAGGTTAGGTGCTTCCTGTTTAACGGATGCTTGGAAGGAGATATCAATAGCTACTACAGCGTAGTCAGAGTTACCAAAAGGGCAATATTGCAAACCTCAGCAAGAACAAGGAGAAGACGTAATAAATAGATCCAATAGATAAGCCTGTTGCTTGGTTTGATTAGGGAAAAGAATAGGGAAGTCTACGATTTGAGGAAGGGATTGGGCAGTGGAAAAAAATTAATGCCTGTATACCTGAAACATCAGTCCATTTAGAAAGTTTAAGCCGCGTGTTGTAGTGAGCATTAAAGTCATTGAAGACAAAGATGTTCGTAGATGGGTGGAGAGAAAGTGTTTTTTCTATCCTGTCAGCTACTGCATCTAATATACTGCAGAGGAGGGGGTAGCGAGAAAGGTAAAAGTGATAGTTGACAGATTTTGGTAGCTAAAGGCAGAACCACATAAAAGAGTAGTCGGCGATCTCGAGAGACAGTTCTCTGGTCATCTGAAGATTATCCCGGGTGTAAACACCAAGGTCATGCGTGTGAATATTGGAATCTTTTCGGCAAAGAGGAAGACACTCTGAACCTAAAATCCGTTAATAGCAATGGAAGAATTCAACTGAGTTTCACAAAGGATAAAGATATCTGGCGACCGTTCCAGGTGAAATGATACTACACTGCAGAAGTTGGAACGAATACCACAAATATTGGAAAAAGAAAGACTAAGTTGGGGTAGGTGTTATTTTATTTTATTTATTTATATTAATTTGGATGTGCGGTGGGATAATAGAAAATGGTTGGGAATTATTAATCGGAAAGCCGAGTTCCGGTACGATCACCGAAGTTAAGCAAGGTCGAGCCTGGTCAGTTCATAAATGAGTGACCGCTTTGGAATACCAGGTGCTGTAAGCTTGGAAGTGCGGTTGGAAAATGGCACGGAATTATTAATCGGAGAGCCGAGTTCACGTATGATCACCGAAGTTGAGCAAAAATATTTTCTAGCTTTAAATAACCTGTAGATAAGCTGTAAAAAAACAATCAAATCAATGAAATACTGATTAGCTAAACAAGCATGCCTTTTAGATTAAATTTACATTCTCTGGAATAAAAATATATAGAAATTACTCTGGCCACAAAGTGAGGGATCATTTTATATAGTGACTGTAATCTAGCATTGATCTCCCACATTATAATTTCTTGTTTGTGGATAAACCATAGAAAACGAATCAATTAATCAAATACTGATTAGCTACACAGTGATGTCTTTTAGATTTATTACATTCTCTAGTATATAAATGTACAGAAAATACCGGGGTCATGAAGTGAGGGATCAGTTTATATATTGAGTGTAATACAGAATTGATCCCCTATTTTATATCCACATAATTGATTTTTTTGTTTATCAAATTTCTGATTAAGGATGAATCCATCATTTCCCCCTTAGCTATGGGGTCTGTTATACCATAATACGTATTCTATTGTAAATAGACTCTCCCACAGATAATAAGTAGTAATAGCAGTGGCCAGTTGGGCACAGTGGTGTTGAGTGAGTCTGTCGGACATTGAAGTATCAACCATCACAACTAGACTGCTGCGTCATTAACTCTTATTTCAAGTTCCTAACGTTTTGTACGTCGAACCTAATTTAGGACGACTTATTGAAATACAAACCCCCACTGTGAAAACTACTCTACAACAGGATCAAATAGTAAGACTTGTATCACTAAACCATTAATTATCTCCTTCGCCCAAATTCTTACAATCTATAAATATTTCTGGCTTCAAATAACTTGCAATGGGTTGATAAGCGGTAAAAAACAAATCAATCAAATCAAATGAAAAATAAAATAAAATGAAAGTTAGTATGCGTGTCTTAGTAGTTGCATAATCAAAAGAAAAAAATTGTAGTTCCAACGAATGATTTATTTTTATGGAAATATTTCGACTAGCAGTTGACAATCTTGGTCATTCCTCAATTTGAGTAAAAATTAACTAAAAATTAATTCTTAAGGGTTTCGAGTTTCTTTGCATTGTTTTTAAATCATTCGTTGGAACTACAATTTTTTTCTTTTAATTAAGAATAATATTTATTTTATGATGGAAGGGAGATAATCTATAAAGGGAGATAATCTATAAAGGGAGATAATCTATAAAGGAAGATAATCGACATCAGTCAAGACAAATAGAACAGAATGGTCGATCGGCTTGTACATTTTTTATAATTGATTTGTCAACTTTTCGTTCAATGCGTACATCAGCAGAACTACTAAAAAAAAGTTTACCATGGCAGCATTAGTAGTTATACACGTTATTATCGCTTAAATATTATCATAAATTCTATTTTAATTTAATTTCAGATTTTCCTTAACGCCTGAATAAATTATCATTATGAAAATCGATAGCATGACAAGAATGGTCTGAAAATTAATGAAAAAAAAATTTCCTCATGTTAAATGTATATTTCATTATTGAGAAGAAACACTAAATATTTTTTGAATATTTTTTGTAATTTTTTACTCATACTTAACATGTCCAAAATTTTAGTTACAAATCTTGTTTACCAAATAAAGAAAAAAAACTCGATTTAAGCCATTTTTTAAATTTTTAAAAATAAGTTAAATTCTTCGTTTAAAACTCGTTTAAAAATTAAGTATACGTATTTAAAAATTTATTCGAAAAAATTTAGAAAATTTGAAGTTTATTTAAAATAATTTAAAAGAAACTTTTACTTACTTTCTTCGTAGAAAAATGTTTTTTAAAATAAAAGAGAGCCGATTTGAACCACGCGTGGATTGACAAGTGCGAATTGATGCCGTCTATCAATTATTGACAGCTGACGTGAGATTCGAGTTCCCCTACGGACGAACAGAATGGACATATTTTTTTTAAGCGGACCTGCTTAAGTACTACCTTGTAATAATTAAAGTAAAAAAACTTTCGCCATTCCGTTTTTTGGGGTTTGTTTTTTTTAAGTACTGTACCATAAGTTTGTTGATACTATCTGGAGAAATTATAAATACTATAAAAAAAAAAAAAAAAAAAAGATACAACTGCTGCACTGCTGACGTTTTTTATTTATTGCACGCACGATACTTCCGGCTTCCGTAGATTTCATTTGGTAAAAATTATTGACACAAATTAATTTTTTTAATATACGAGGGCTCGTTAGTTTGTAATAAGCTTTGGAAATTATAATCTGTAAATATATATCTACTTAAAAACAGCATTCGTTAAGTTCTACAAGCTTTTCCATAATTTTAGAAGAATTAACAACATAATGTAAAAATAAAAATAAATATTACAGAAATAACAAATAATTGTAGGTAATTGTTTTAAAAATTCAATTTTCATCGAAATATCTTTTTGCTTTCAGCCAATATTGTCCATGTTCATTGAAATAACTAAAAGTTATTAAAAGCTTTTGAAATTAAATAATATTTTTGTTTTATTGAGTTTTTTATGTTACACTTCAGAGACGATTTTCAGGTAGAGGGATTCCAACTAAAAAAAAGAAAAAAAAAAACATGATTTGGTTTCCTCAAAGCATTGTGCTTTTAACTAATATAATCACTAATCTCCTCAAAGTTGAAATTATAGCGTTTTCTTACAATTAGTTAGAGGGGGTAATACATATGAAAAAAAAATTTCTGCCATGACTTTATTAAAAATAAAAGATATTTATAATAAGTTCCATCATTTGTGAATAATTTCTGAAAGTTTCTCTATAATTCGACAATTATTTTTATTTTTGCAAGATTTTCGAAATTAATGTGTGTGAAACAGGAAAAAAACGCGCTAAAAATGTTATATGTTATTTTATCAGCCCAGTTCATAAAAAGAGAAAAAAGGTTTTTTTAATCAAAATTTACAATGTTCTAAAAATGAAGGAAAAATTTAAAAAAATAAGTAAAAAATACTTTGATCTTTCCTCTCAATAATAGCATAAGCATTTAGACGCTAAAATTTTGTTTTCATCAACTTTGGCGTCTTTTTCATCATGCTATGCTCTGTTTTTAGCGATCTCATGAAGGTACCTTTTTACTAGACGCATGCCCGACATTTGTAGATCTCAATGCAATTTCTTAGAAGGACTTATTGCCTTCTTGAATTGTGTGTCTTCATTTACTTTGATAACAAGCAGCAATGTGCCACGCAAGAGTTTTAATCTAAAAAGAATGCAGGAGACTCGTTTAAACTGATTGAAGCGCTTTCATCATTTAAGCTGTGGTTGAGTACCGTGAAGCAATTTGCCATATAGCATTTGCTAAAGTATTCTCATGTCCTCAAGGCGATTGACATGGCCTGTCCAGCGAAGCGTGTGGCAATAAATGTGCTGATTACATTAGCTTTAAATATATATATATATATATATATATATATATATGTGTGTGTGTGTGTGTGTGTGTGCGTGTCTGTGTGTCTGTATATATATATATATATATATATATATATATATATATATATATATATATATATATAAGGTTGAAACCAAGATACCGTGGTTTTAACATTACCGTACCTCAAGCGATTTTTCTCAATTGAACCCACAATTTCTTTGAAAAAAAAATAAATGAACGCTATATGATGTTTTTTAAATAAATAAACAAACGGACGGCGTTGGGTATAATTGAAAGTGGGGAGGAGGATTATAAAGAAGAAGAAGAAGAAGAAGAAGAAGAAGAAGAAGAAGAAGAAGAAGAAGAAGAAAGGCAAGGGTATTATAAAAGTATCGGTAGGGCGTTAATATATATATATATATATATATATATATATATATATATATATATATATATATATACAAACACATACACACATACACACACACACACACACACACACACACATATATATATATATATATATATATATATATATATATATATATATATATATTGGTATTAAGTTAAAATATATTTACTAATCATCAAAGGAAAAGCTTACTATAATTCATCGATCACATTAATCTTTTAAAATTTGATTTTTTTTGTGTGTATATAAACGTGCCGCTATTTGTAAGTACGGATGTACATACACAACATTATTATAAAATAATTACGTTAACTATAGCAATTTTAATGCCAAAATACCTAAAAGGGACCAAAATGTTAGATCAAATATTAGATTTTCTTATTTTTAAGATTAATGGCTAGGTAAAAATTTTACGAAAAAGGCACTCACGTTATATTCCTCAGCTATTTTTTACAGCTATGTCCACCGTAGAAAAAATTAAATGAACTTCCATCAGTCAGGCAGATTAAATAAATACCTACCGCCGTGTTGAAAAATGAATTTCTGCAATATATTTCCATTTTGTTACAAGTCTTTCCCGCAATATATATATATATATATATATATATATATATATATATAGTCATCCACAGACAGACTGTTTCGCTGTATCACTACTTTTCAATGTGGCTGGACGTGCGATTGCTTCAAGCCTGTATCGAAACCCAACCAATTTGGTATCAGTCAGAGATTCTACTCCTAGGCTATCGATGCACGGCAGAAAGGAAGGGAAATTTTAACGTTTTCTATGTGAAATACGTCAGTGGACTGGAGATCTCAATTCAGTTCGGTTGGAGAGCAATGCGTTAATAGCGGTATGAGCTACTGTTTTTAAAATTACCCTTTTCTCAAGAGAGCTCAACCAGATTTCAAGAGATCATACATATTGTCATCCTAACATTATATATATATATATATATATATATATATATATATATATATATATATATATATATATACATTAAAGAAAAACAGACCACTTTAAGGTTCCATTATAATAATTTATTTCACCAGAGCCCCTTTAAAAGACGCCGGATCATCAGATAGCATTTCCAAAAGATGAAACGAAAAATGAAATGAAAATTGATGGGTAGTGTAAGTTTTTGTAATTTAACAGAGAGGGTTATAAGGAGTGGTTAGAGAGATATGGTAGAGTTTAGAGAGGGTTTAATTTAATATTTCTCTCAATCATACTTAGTATAGGGGGAGGAGGAGTGACCAGACTTTGACCTATTTAAACGGTTAACTTAACGGAAATGATATATTGCTTTGGGAGGGGAGAAGAGAGAAAAGGAAAAGGAAAAAGGAAAAAGAAAGAAGGGGGAAGTAAAGAGAAAGAGGGTGTAACTGGGTTTTACATATGAAGGAGAAGGGTAGTAAGTTTTAGCAATTTATGTAAAAAATAGATTTTAATGTTTGATAGTAATTTAGATGTCTAAAAAAATCCTGGAGAAATTAATTTGATGCTTGCTAGCAATTTAAATATTTAACTTTTTTACAAATATTTTAGGGATTTAATATAAGTTAAATATTGTATTTATTAACACATTCATAGCGAACACATTAAAAAAAAGTTTTAAACTATAACAGTATGTTTACCCGACGAATAGTACTCTTTTAATATTGTAAGAGACAGTTGCGGTAACATCCTTATCAGTTTGAATCTAATTCATGAATGTAATTTGTATATATATATATATATATATATATATATATATATATATATATATATATATATATATATGGGAAGTATATCTTCCTTCAAGTATGTTTCCTTGAACAATATAGACATATTATGTCCATTTATTTCTATAATAATTCTTTCTAGTTCTCTAATTATCTTCCTGATGTTAAGTTGAAATTAATCAAGGAAGGCACCGTAGTTTTCATTAACCCGAGTACTTTCGATCTCCTTCAAGATCATCCTCGGCTGTGATATGCGAAGGAAACTTAATGTCACTGTAATCATTGTGATGACGATTTTTGTAAACAAGCGTGAACGCGCTCTTCTATAATTATTTTAAAATTACCAGTTGTAGCTACGATATTTTATAAACAAACGTCCATGATGCAACGGAGGTAACTAGAGATGATAAAATGCAAAATGGCGTCAAATGCATTTTAAAATATTGCTACAAAACTCGTAATAAATTTTGTTGAGTGTTGCTTTTGATATAAAGAGCCTCGAGCATTTGAAGGTTTTGTTTTTTATTTTCATGGTGTTGTCTATTGGTGATGTCAATAAGTATTTTCCTATATTGTGAAAACGGACACCAATGTATTTTACTGTTATTCAATTGAACTTGCATCTGATAAATTGAGGGTAAGACGTCTTGATAATGTTGTTGTCGTCAAACCGACATAAGTACTTACTTTTTTGTCAGATATACAATCTCTCAAAGGACATTTAAACTGATATACAATGTTGTTGTTTTTTTCCAAAACACTAATTGACGTAGAAGACTTATTGCGCATGATTAAGTTGCTCGCGTTAAATTTAGTATAAGAACTAATTATATATATATATATATATATATATATATATATATATATATATATATATACAATTATATAATTATTTAATAAAATTATTTATTTAAAAATATGATTCCAACGCTACATAAGAGTTCTCATGTTTCAAAACAAGAGCCGAAAACTTCAGTATAATTATTTGAATTAAATTGAATTAAAGTACTAAGCTCTGTTCCATCTTCAAGCGAAATTTTTTTGGAATAACTTATTCCTGAAATTTACGCGTTTTATAAGCAGTCTAGGATCAACTGTTATCTTTCCTACATTGTCTAATAATATACTAGCCATGTTCTGTCCTCTGTAGGCCCTTAAAACAAACCCGTTTAGTAACCCTCTACCTTGAGTGTCACTTAGGCCTTGTATTGAGGGAACAATAAAAAGGGAGGCGGGCAACGGTTTGTGATAGATGAGGTTGAGAAATGTCGAAGAAACTAAATTCAGCATCTTCAAAACGACCAAATTACAACATGCGGAGACATTTTTATGCATTTTATAAAACGAATAAAATTATTCACAATCAAGAGAAAAATGACTTGCCTATACACAGATAGCAGCAAAAGGAATTGATTGCTTTTGATTAATTCGTATTCTACGGTTTATCAACCCTTTGCCGGTTATTTAAAACCAGAAAATATGTTTACATTATGAGAAATATCATGACACAAGTTTTACTAATTAACCCATAGCTGGGGGAGAAGAGGTGGATTCATATCTAGTCAGATTTTGATAAACAATCAAAACAATTATAATGCGGATATAAAGTGGGGGATCGATTCTATATTACAATAATTACATAATTAATTAAGCAGAGAGAACAATAAAAGAGCAATAATTAAGAAGGCAGAAGATAATGGTTGACATTGCATTTAAATTTTTGAAGATCAAAGGCAATAAAGCCACTAAGATGCAAGGGGTTACTGAGTGTTAGAGAATATGAGAAAAACTACTATTAATGAGAGAGGACAATAAAAGAACTGGAATTAAGAAGTCAGAAAAGAATGACTGACATTGCATCTAAATTTTTGAAGATCAAATTTCCACAGGTGAGGAGTCCGAGAGAAGGAACTGTTAGCATAGAACTTACGGTAACATCTAGTCAATTCAACTTTAAAATAATGAGACCCAGCTGCCAATCTAGTATTGCAAGAGTTTACTGAGTGTTAGAGTATATGAGAAAAAAACACAAAAATATGCTTTCTTATTTTTTCTTTTTAAATCACTTCATTCCAAGCAAGGCAATAAAGCCACTAAGATGCAAGGGTTTACTGAGTGTTAGAGAATATGAGAAAAAAAACACCATTAAGAAAAGAGAACAATAAAAAAAAGAATTAAGAAGACAGAAGATAACGATTGACATTGCATTTAAATTTTTGAAGATGAAAGTTTACTCGGAGGTAAGTCCGCAATGAGTTCTACAAGCGAGAAGTGCGAGAAAAGAAACAAGTAGAATAAAAGTTACGATTACATGTAACCATTTCAACTGTGAAATGTTGAGACCTGATGTATGAAGTACAGAAAGACAGAAGTGAGGTAAAAATATGTATGAGTGTAAACTGAGGTTTTAAATATGACCGTACAACCCCGCCATATTGTTAATGATTCCCATGAGTTAAACCGGATGACCCCTAATGAAGACAAGAATGTATTATCACCAGGGCTAGGGACACAGCTACCGCGATATTACTTTCGACTTTTGTAAGCGTTCTGAAAGCAAAGGAAATATTTGTCGCAGATTAATTCCACAACGCAGAGAATAAATCACTGTAAGTTCAGACTCGAATATCGGGGACAGAAAGAAATGCCGAAAACTCGATTCGAAGGTATTATCTCACAAATCACAATGCCCGCAACCAGTCAGAAAAATAACTCACTCTCCGACAAACGCGGTAGCCAAAATACACAAATTTTGTCCCCCGATACAAGAACACCAACTGCTTTTATCGGCCAAGCATTTTTTTCATTTGTCGACAACTGGGAGAGGACGCCCAATTTTTGCATATCAAAATACTTTTATAGAGACTCCTGCGACCGACTTGATTTTAATCTAAATATTCTGTCTTCAGCATGTCATGCGGAATACGTGCCCTTTTTTTGACAGGACCCTAGTTTTATCACGGTAGGTGTTGCTGTAGGTTTTTTTACGGGATAGACTTGCAAGCATCACGTTCAAGTGGTTTGGGATGCAGAGTTGTCTTTCTCGTAGACCCGAGGGTTGTAAGGCGAGAGGAAACGGTACGTGTTGGGCGGGGGTCCGGGAGGGTGAAGTCAGACCTTTTCCAAGGGCATTTAGGCGAAAACGAATATAACGGAACCCGATCCCACTATCACCGATATTACGCGCACATCCACACTCTTTCACATACAAACCGAAATTATTTATGCTAAAAGCCGTCGCTAATTTATAAATCAAATGTCATGAATTAAGTACTTGTTTTATTTTATTAATAAAGAATCGATCTTGATTATTTTTGTAAAAATAATTCAAAGTTGCAATTATCTAATTATAATACTGATCATTCCGCCTTTATTTAGCACGACCGTTACACCCTGCCACTACAAAATAATTTTTTAATCATTTCACTTCAAGCAAATCGGGAATGCCACTAGTACGCAGAGACGTGAATGTGAGAGAAAACTCTGGGTATAAGGGTGGGTGAGAAACGGATAAAAGCTGAACGGGGTTCAAGATAGAAGAGGGGTGATGAAGTTGCATTTAAATTTTTGAAGATTGTAGTTATCAAAGACGCAACAAACGGAAGGGAGTTCCACTGTCGGGAAGTGCTATAAAAGAAACTGTTGTAGTAGGATCTGGTAGGATCTAGATGTCACTCTAGTAGCACACTTAAACTCACATACTCGTCAGAGCAGTAGCTACGAAAATATTTGTAGAAAAGACAGAGGGAAACCACGTCACGTCGGTGAGAAAGGTACGGATGCCGAAATGCCAAGTAAGGATTGATTATATTGCAGATTCTTCTTTCGATTTTATCAAGAACCTCGAGATGCGTAGCAAGAACACCTGACCAGATATGGCAACAGTATTCAATGCACGGACGAATGATAGGTTTGTAAATGGGCAAAATGGACTCTGACAAAATAAAACTTATGGCACGACACAGTGACCCAAAATTCCTTGCAGTAGATACGGTTATTGATTCAATCTTGAGGTATACCACTTCAAGTTAGTTGAGATCGTGAAACCAGGAAGGCGCAGTGCGTTGCTCTCCATGATTCTATCATCAGTCCTGCTAATGTGTTATGTAGTGATTTCACAGTGGAGGCTTGTATTTGTACTAAGTCGGTCCTAAAATAGGTTCGACGTACAAAACGTTAGGAACTTGATATAATAGGTACTGACGCAGTAATCTAGTTGTGGTGGCTGATATTTTAATATCCGACTGACGGTCGTCCAACATCGATTGACTGACCAACTCACTGAGTGACTGACTTGTTACTCTTACTACTCCTACTTATTATAGGTAGGAGAGTCTATTAACAATAAAATAGGTGTGTTCCACTATAACATAATGGTTGACAGGAAAGTATCACTAAGGTGATTAATTGTCCCAGTTAACCACAGATTGGAAGTCCTTTTCAAAAGCAGCGGCCAGGTTAACTTTATCACTTCTGACGGATTTCCTACTGAGACAGGAGTAAATGGTAGTGTTATCATGCCTACTTGGGGACTGATGACATCAGGGAGATCATTGACGAAGGTCAGAAACAGCGTAGAACACTGGATAGAAACGTAATCGTGTGAAATGATCTTGATGCGAGGCCGGTTAAAATGGCCTTCATTTCACGATTTGATAAGAATGATTGGATTGAATCAAGCAATCGTCCTGTAATAACATAGCCCTGAAGCTTATGTAGAAGTGCAGCATACCAAACCCTGTCAAACACTTTCGAGATATCTTGAGCCACAGCTCGAGCTTCGCCGTTATTATCAACAACTTGATATACGTATTCAGTGATGGCCGTAAGCACATCAGTTGCACAACGGAAGTCATATTGTTTGTCGTGAGAGGTAAGATAATGGACTATTCCGTTTCGATCGCGTGGAAATACGGAAAAGACATATCAGAGACGTTACTATATTCCAGTGAAAGAAAGAAAGAAAGAAAGAAAGAAAGAAAGAAAGAAAGAAATCTTGAATCATTAACTGAAGAATTAATATTCATTAGAAAATTCAAATAGAAAAAGCGTCTTTCTAGTTTTGCTAAGGTTGTTAAACTCAAATATTTAACGATGCGATTGGAGAATTTCTACGGATATTTTATTGTTGTAGAGCTCGGCATGAGCTTATTCAATCATTAACTTAGGGTATTAAGATTAGTCAGAAAATTCAAATAGGAAAACCTTGAAATTATTACGGATCTTTCTAGTTTTGTTAAGGTTGTTAAGCTCAAATATTTAATGATACGTTAGCGGAAATTCTATAGATTTTTATTGTTATAGAACTCGCTATCAGCTTATTCAATCATTAACTGAAGAATTAATATTCATTAGAAAACCCAAATAGGAAAACCGTGAAATTTTTAGGATTCTTTCTGTTTCAATAATATTCTCCATATAGACATGTTTTTTTCACCCAGAATCTATTTTCTGTCGAATAATTTTCAAAGTGAAAACAAAATAGAATGTAATGAAAAAAACGGAAAAAAGGTTTGACGAAAATATACAATTTTATTGAATAAGAAAAAAAGAAGCGATCTTGAGTGGATCTTACAGATGAAATTCTTGATTAGAACAAAATAAATCAAAGAGTGTCTTTTTTATTGGTTTTAATGGCAAAGATTTTTCATTGTTTGGCTTTAGAAACGACTCCGCGCTCAATAATAAAATTGAATAAGTTCGTTTGGACGTTTAGCCCATAACGGAATTTTTTATTTTTTATTTTTTCAATTGCAGCTATCCCATAATCGAAATATCTTCGCCTGTCTTTTATTCATCTTTCTTTAGCATTTGGAAAATGATATTTTTATGTTGAAAAGACACAGACGATATGACCATCCGGGTGGGTTTAAAACCAATAATTGTAGTTGTCTTGCATATTTGACCAAGACGGATCCATATGACGTCCCTGCATATCCATCCAGCGTCCCTGCGTATCCATTTGCCAGTTGGACATATCCATGAATCTTTCGGGATAGTCCATGTGCCGGCTGGAATAATAATTGTAGTGAGGATAAGACCAATTTCTGCCGTACATGGAATGAGAGAACGGGTTCACGTGGCGTCCTTCCATGTCCATCCAGCGTCCCTGCATGTCCATCTGATAGTTGGACATATCCATCCATCTCTCCGGGTAGAACATATTACGACCGTAGGAGGAGCCAGGATAGTAGCCATGACGGTTGTACCCCCACTGGTTGAACGGGCTTCCGTAGCGTCCCTGCATGTCCATCCAGCGCCCGTGCGTGTCCATCTGCCAGTTGGACATGTCCATCCATCTCTCTGGGTAGAACATATTACGACCGTAGGAGTAACCAGGATAGTTGCCGTGTCTGTTGTACCCCCACTGGTTGAACGGGTGACAGTAGCGTCCCTGCATGTCCATCCAGCGACCCTGCATGTCCATCTGATAGTTGGACATGTCCATCCATCTCTCGGGGAAGTCCATCATGCCGCCGTAGCGTTGACCGTCCATATGGGGTCCGTAGTTAAACATGGACCGTCCGTAGTAACGGTCATAGTCGTTCCATCTTCCATAGTAGTCGTAGTGTCTGGGGTCGACCATTCTGCCCTGGGAGTCCATGTATCTTCCTTGGAAGTCCATGGTCATTCTGGACATTGGCTCCATGGCGCCTCTGTATTTTTTTCCTGTTCTGTACATGTTACCGTACATGGGACGATGCCTCATCATATAGCGATTCATGATGGTGTCTGTAAAAGTCGAAAGCAAATCAGGTTAAAGAGGTGATGAAAATGAAATTAAATATGAAATAGAAATTATTTTTTAAATATTCTAAACATTTCGGTGTAAAAATAATAAAATAATTATTACCAAAATGATTAAAACCTTGACAAAACATGGCTGATAAAATTACTTTTACGGCTGATAAAACGTATTTAAAAAGATGAAAACAAAAAACTGAAATCGCTACTATTCTACGTCTTTGAATTCAGAATTTTCCTTCTCTTAGATTTGTTGCCACAAAAAAAAACGTAGAACCTAACTTACTCTATTCTTTAATCTTTGCTGAAACAATTACACGAAAAGAAAGAAAACTGGATTTATTTTATAAAATGCCTTCCTAAAAAGAAGTAGAAAAATATTGTAATATTTCGATATGAAAATTAGCAATAAATAATGTAGAAAAATCAATAATAATTTATATTTCTAGATGTGCATTTTTCATATTCAATGAGGTGTATTTAGAAAGATGAAAACCAAATTGCGGAAATCGTCAATGTTTTATAAAAGAAGCTTTAGTCGATGCTAAGATATTTCAACCTTTGTTGGGTTACATAATGGCTAACCATGCATGCGTCACCCAGTGTGGTTTAAACTCACTATTCACGAAAGCGCAAATTAGCCTCGATAAAAAAATGTTTGTTTTGTTTTTATTCATGGCTTCCTAAAATAAGTAGAAAATATTGTAATATTTCGAACTTAAAATTAGCAATGAATAATGCAGAAAATTAAAACATTTATATTTTTAGATGAACATTTTTCGGTTAATTTGCATTAAAACTTTCCAAAGTACTTGTATTTATGTGTAATTATACATGATCAATTCAAATCTAACATGATAAATTTGATAAAATCTACCGTTTTGGAGTTATCGACAGCGAAATTTTGGATTCAGTTGCGTCGTTGGTGGCAGTCATCGCTCGCTTTGTTTCCATACATTCGCTGCAGAATGCTAAATGCGGAAGAGTACGGAAATCTAAGCACGGAACTGATCTTGTCTAAATTTGTCTCAGCTGCTGCGCACGAGAACTATTTACGTAGATACGCTCAGTTTGCGCAAAGATACCTACATTGATAGCTATTCTGCAACGAATGTATGCAAACAACGCTCGGAATGGTTGCCCGCGACGCGAATGAATCCCAAATTTCACAGTCGATAACTCCAAAACAGTAGATTTTATCAACTTTATCAAGCCAGAGTCGAATGGAGCATGTATAATTACACATAAATATAAATATTCTGGAAATTTTGAATGCAAACTGAGTGCGGGTGTTACACTGCAAATTAACTTACTTTTCATCTTCAATGAGATTTAATTTAATTTAGAAAGATGTAAACCAAATTACTGAAATTGTCAATGTTTTATTGACATATAAAAAAAGAAGCTTTAGTCGATGCTAAGATATCTCAAGCTTTGTTGGGTTACTTAATGGCTAACCAATGAGTTGGATCAAATGATGACGCGGCTATAAATAAATGAATTAAAATTCTCAACGAATGTAGCGTTAATTACTAATTATTCCACGCAATTATGAATGACAAATTGAATGAAACTGAGTAATCAATGCTGAACAGAAAGAACAGGATTCAGAGACAGAAAATGAGAAAGGGAGAGAGAGTTGTAAAATTTTAGAATATATTTGTAAAGGGACAGTATGAATAAAGACAAAAGAAATATATTGAATTGACACTTTGCGTCCTCCATAGTTTACGTCGGCTTTTCGACTAACCTGATGAAGAAAATAAAAAGGTCATTTAGGTCTTCAGTAATGGTTCCAACATTCATACTCTGGCTTCCATTTTCAAAGTCCATTCAAGAACCTATCCGTTGTTTATTTGCTATTACATCCAGTATATATTATTTTTAATTTATTTTGTTTATCTCTCTCTCTCTCTCTCTCTCTCTCTCTCTCTCTCTCTCAATATATATATATATATATATATATATATATATATATATATATATATCGAGAGAGAGAGAAAGGGAGAGAGGCAGAGTTGTAAAATTTTAGAATATACCTGTAAAGGGACAATATGAATATAGATAAAAGGAAGACACTGAATTGTGTCACTTGGCGTCCTCCATAGCTTACGTCACCTTTTTCGACTAAACTGATGAATATTTATTAGCGTTCTTAAATTTAAAAATTTCGAAAAAGCAAAATATCATTTTTGCTCTTGCATATGAATATTTGTTATGAAATACTAACATTTGCCTTGACCAAATCTCTCAGAGGTCGAAAGGCGTCGTCTAAAATAATTTTCATTTATTCTTATACATATATAAATATATATATGTGTGTGTGTGCGTGTGCGCGCGTGTGCGTGTTATATATATATATATATATATATATATATATATATATATATATATATATATATATATATATATATATATATATATATATATTTATAAATGTAAAAGACAATAGGAAAACGGTAATAGTTGCCGACGCGTTTCGTCCGATGTGGACTTTTTCAAGGCAAAACGAAGTGAATTTATTAAATAAAGTAACTAATAATAACAAAACAAAATGTCCTTAGCAACTGGAAGAATTTAGAGAATGCTATTTTCATACTGCTAACTGAAAATTACGTCAATTACTGTCATATGTGAAGATATTCTTTTTTTTTTATTGCTATGTTGACGCATTCAACCATTTTCTTTTGATTTCTTGATACTGTTCTGTACGTTTGTTTGGGAGAGAAGTAATTCTGTTAAAAAAAAGGTGAAATAGGGAAAAAGCCTGGGCCTAGATTAATATTTTTCCCACTATTTTTCTCACTAGACCGACTGAGAGTGAGTTCGATCCTTAGTGCTGACCATTACTTTGGGCTGTATGCTACACTTAAACTTCGCTCAGAAAATACCTATTCTAATGCCTACAGAGGGGCTTCGAGAAAACCAAGATATTTTTTCCTTGCAAACTACCTCTACCATTAACTACATATAGTTGCTGTACTCAAAATTGAAGTACCCTAGCGTCTACTATATTATCGTTTAAGTTGCTCTTTCAAATACTACAAGAAAAAAGTCTTACATCTGATACTTTGTATATTCAAATAGATACATTCGCTGTGGAGGTGAAGGAATGTGAGTTGAATTTTTTTGAATTTTCAGCGAGAAAAGAAAACCTTCTATTATAGTGGCCGTTGCTCAAACACCTCAGCTTTATCTTATAGTTTCGCATTCAGTAATTTAGGATTTTTTACGAATAAGTGAAATCATATCCGGTCAGCGCCTAATAACAGATATTTGAAAATTTGTCGACACACATATATATATATATATATATATATATATATATATATATATATACAGTGTAACCCTGATATAAGAGAAACCCGGATATAAGAGAGATTTTCTCTGGTCCCAAATTAGAGCCTGTGTTAATGTATATAAATTAGACCAAACCCGGGTATGACAGATTTCTCGGTCCCGACAACTCTCTTATATGCGGGTTACAATATATATATATATATATATATATATATATATATATATATATATATATATAGATATATATATATAATTGAAAATTGAAGTGAACAGTCAGAGGTGACAGACTGTTTCATCCTAGACGCAATGGTCAGGCGGTCTGATGATTGCATCTAGGATGAAACAGTCTGTCGCCTCTGACTGTTCACTTCAATGTTCACTAAAAATATATATATATATTTACAAACGCTCTCTGATATTGACCATATTATCCCATAAAAATATCACACCTTAAAACTATATTTTCATATATATATATATATATATATATATATATATATATATATATATATATATATATATATATATGACCAGATAATGAAGAAAAAGTATATATATATATATATATATATATATATATATATATATATATGATGCCTTTCTCGAATATAAATATTTAAAATAGAAACTACTTCTATACTGTAACAATGGTTATTTGAAAATGCTAAGAAAAAGGTCTTGGAAAATTTGATACACCGAGAACAGATTGAAGCTAAGAGAAACAGAGGAAAGCAACGTAGGGACCGACCTGGCGAGCTTGATGGGTGGCGGAGCAGGGTTTGGGAGAGAGAGGGGCAAAAGATAAAAGTTATTAAGATTTATAAAGGACAATAAATTGTGTAGAGCTATGATCGGCGACGTCCTGAAGAGATGCGGCATATATGAGAAGATGAAGAAAGGATTTTCTTGAAAGAATAGTAAGAAAGTATTAATTACCTTATTTTTCTGACAACGACTTGTTCGATACGACTTGATGACTTCGAGGTACGTTTTTGTGTGGGACAGTCAATGAACGATCTAACCGGTTTTTATACAATTTACAAAGCGTTAATTGTTCGTCATTCCAATTGGATATGAAATTAATAAACATTAATTACAATCAATCCGCTCCCATATAAAATATACAACTTATTGCATTTGGAGATGTACCCGTCATTCGCTCTCTTTCTCTTTCTCTCTCTCTCTATAAATATATATATATATATAAGTTAACGATTAAACAATATGGTCAATGACTGATGATATTCTAGCGGGTTACGCTTCTTTGAGTTTAGGTAAGAGAGAAATAATCTAGCGAATCAGTCTGAAAAGAACTGCAAAAACGATAAAGTAATCAGGGCTACGTGATTGCTTTCTGAACATGTTTTCCCGCATTCTTTTCTTTTCTTTTTTCTCCATAAATTTCAACCCAATCAAAAATACAAATTGCAATCTTCGACTGCGAAGATAATTATATTTTTTCTACTAGTCTGGCATAAGGACACAACTCTATGAACTCCGTTAACAATAATCTATTTTATTAACATAAACGCGTTTATTGTATACAGGGGTTGGACAAAATAATTGGAACACTTGTTAAATTCAAAGAAAATTGGTCCTCCTTTAGCCTCACATACAGCTTTAATACGTCTAGGAATGGAATCATACAGCTTCCTGCCTTTATCTAGAGGAATTTTCAGTCATTCTTCCATTAAAACCTTCTCCATCTCTTTACGACACGACGGTGGAGGATAGCTGCTCTTAACTTGTTACTCTAAAATGCACCACAAATGTTCAATAATATTGGTATCTTGAGATTGGGGAGTCCACTCCATGTATTCTAGCTCACTTTCATGTTCTTCATACCAATTCTTAACCACTCGAGTGGTATGTATTGGAGCATTATCATCTTGGAAGATGCAGTCACCATCAGGGAATAAAGTCTTGGCCATTGGATGAACATGATCTCCCAAAATGTTCAGGTAATCTTTGCTGTTGATTCTACCATCCAGGGCAACTATTGGACTGAGATATTTCCATGGTATGGCGACCCAAACTATCACTGATCCACCTCTATGTTTCACCATTGGGAGAAGGCAGTCATGGTTGTAAGATTCTTTGGGTTGCCTCCACACATTAAACTCGCCCTGAATTTGGGAAAAGAGAAAGACCGGACTTGTTTGAGAATATGACTTGCTTCCATTGGTCAGCAGACCAGACATTGTGATCTCTGCATCACTTCAACCTCTTTTAAATGTTGCGAGTGGAGAGAAGAGGTTTCCCCACAGCGGCTCTTCCATGATATGCAGCCTTATAGAGTTCACGGTGAACAGTTTTAGTAGAAACTGAACTATTCAGATGGTTATTCAACTCAGCAATCACTTTGGCCGCATTTGACGGATGATTTTTTTGCCACATTGCGTTTCAATGCATGTCAGTACCTGTCAGTAAGTTTACAAGTCCGACCCGAATTGCTACGGTTGTTAGAGGTCTTGCACTGTTTCTCGAATTGCATCAGTGTTCTTGATATGGTAGCTCTTGAAAAACCAAACAGTTCAGCAACCTTAATGATCGAGGCTCCTGCCATGCGAGCTTCAACAATTTTCTCTTATTCGAACTCGGAAAGGTCACGCATTTAGCTTAAATTTTACTAAATTCTAAAAAATAAATAAGACAAAGACATTAAATTAGATAAATAAACGTATTTACAATAGATATAATTTGCAATTATAAAGTTTTAGTTAAAGTTCTTAATATAATAGGTCTTTGAAATATAGGAGTGGATTTTGCAATTGTTCCAATTATTTTGTCCAACCTCTGTATATACTTTTTGTATTAATTCAGTATAACATTACACGGAATATGTACCCTTCTCGTATACACTCCTTTGCTTATATATATATATATATATATATATATATATATATATATATATATAAGATAGATAGATAGATAGATAGATAGATAGATATATACACTCCTGATCAAAAATTTTAGACCACTTGAAAAAATTTTTATAAGAGACTGTTTTTCATGAATACATTATAAACTTTTTCTTACTTAAGGTTACTAATTCTATAATCTAAAAGGTTATGTAGACAAAAAGTTATAATCCGATCAATTTATTCAGAAATGGACAATTTTATAAGATAAGGCGTTTTACACTTGATCAAAATTATAAGACCAGGGGATATAAATTGTTAGATCTAGGGTAATTCCAATGTTTTTCGTTCATTTAGAGATTAGTAATCACTGCGTAAAAGTGTCACCATGCCTAAAGCAAGCAAACTTAACGAAGTTTTGCGTGCCCGAATTCTAGATTTCTATAATCAAGGTTTCTCACAGCGGGCGATCGTAGCTAAGGTAAATCGCAGTAAAACTGAATTGCAACTTTCTAAAGGACAGTGTGAATTATGGAAGCGCAAAGTCTAACTGGTAGGCCCCAAAAATTTTCTCTGGCGTTGAGTAGTAGAATAAGACGTGTTGTTGTGAAAGCCAGTCGAATTTCTTCTAGTCAAATTAAGGCAGCCACAGATGATGATTGTAGTCCAGTAACCATCAGACGACACTTACAACAAAAAGGCATGGTAAATAAAAAGGGAAAACAAATTCCTTGAAAGTGAACCGTTTATGGTTTGGTCGTGAATACCAAACATGTAACATTGAGAAGTGGAAGAAAGTCCTGTTTCTGAGGAGAAAAAATTCAATCTATATGTTCCTAATGGCTTCCAACGATATTGGCATAACAATAACATGCCTCCTGAAATTTTCTCCACATGTCATAGTGATGGAGGGTCCCTAATCGTATGGGGTGCCTTTTCTTACAGAGGGACGATGGAGCTCCAGGTGGTACAGGGTCGTCAAACAGCGGTTGGTTATGTTAGGATGCTACAAAAAGCATCGTTGGTGACGGAAGGCCATTGTTTTTGTGAGGATGGATGGTTATTCCAACAGGACAATGCTGCAATCCACGCAGCATGCCGGTCCTTGACAATTTCTACAAGAAAATGGGGACCATCTCTTGAGACATCCTGAATGCTCAGCGGACTTGAACCCAATTGAAAATGTTTGGGGATGGATGGCAAGAGATGTTTATCGAAATGGCAAACAATATTCAACAAAAAATGAACTTCGTAAAGCTATCTTCAGAAGCTGGAGCAATATTCCTCGCAACTTAATGGAAACACTAATTTCTAGCATGCCCCAAAGAATTTTTGAAGTTATCAAAACCAGTGGAGGTAGAACAAATTATTAAATTTGATTGTTGAATGTTTTCCTACACTTTTCGTACAATTTCTTAGAATTTTTGTCTCAGGTTTTATAATTTTGATCAAGTGTAAAACGCCTCATTTTATTAAAATGTCAGTTTGTAAATAAAATGTCCGGATTATAATTTTTTGTCTACATAACCTTTTAGATTATAAAATTAGTGACCTTAAGTTAAAAATGTTAAAAATTTTTCCATGGAAAACAGTCTTTTTAAAAAGATTTTCCAGCAGTCTTAAATTTTTCATCAGGTGTGTATATTAGAGAAGTAAAAGTGTACCCGACTGAACAAATACGGGTGGGATCAATTCATGAAATATTCTCTGTTAGATTAAGTGAACGCTAAAAAATAGTGACTATCTCTTAGTTTGGTTCATGGCCAATATTATAGGGAATTCAATTTTTATCCATTGAAACATAATGGTCACTTAGAGATCTTGTTAACAACCGTTACGTGAGGCGTTCTAATTATTTACTCAGCGCCGTACAGTCTAGAAGTTGGACAGTAAAATAATGTCACTACCCACGAGTTATAAACGGTTCGTGAGTCTATTTTACAAGACAGTCTTTTACGTTAGTATCCGTAAAAAGTTTTTCGAGTCTGAGATAAGATTCACTATTAATGGCCTGTGAGATCACTCTAACGCTCCACGGTTGGAATCCTTAGCTGAAGAGAATAATCATAATATTGACTTACTTTGGTATAACATTACATTATTCTGGGAATGGAATACGAACTGTATATGGCGTTCAATATTAATCTACAGTAGGTGCCCTAAAATTCTTATGTATAAAACAGTTTGGTTCCAGGCTAATATAATAAAGTTTCAAATTACGGTCAAATTTATTCGAAATGGCAGTAATAGTATTATTATTATTATTATTATTATTATTATTATTATTATTATTATTTGATGCTGTTCTCTTAAAACCTCGGGTCAACTGTTATTTATCCTACATATCCTCATGTTATGCACTTTCTTTCATCTTCCTCTTACATCCATATAAACTCATTTAATAATCCTCTACCTTGAGCGGCTCTTGAGCCTTGTATTTGCTGAATAACAAAAATGATATATCACGTGAGTTTTAGTTTAGATTTATATTTACCGAGAACAAATTTTATTTCTCTATATCTGGTAAAGAGCGAAACAGAACAGGAAATTGTGGAGAGCCATAAACGCCCATGTCCTGAAGAGACACGGCATGTAGAAGAAGAAGCAAACTTAAATGCAACTATTTTCTGCATTTATAAACAAATCCGTACGATCACCGGTTAAGCAACTTCGAGTTTGGTCAGTACTTAAATGGGTCACTCCTTCGAAATACCAGGTGCCTCAAGGTTGGATGTGCGGCTGGTGTAAAGAATAACGAGTCGGAATTTGAAACACGGAGAACTGAGTTCTAATGCCAGTCGGGTTCGTTATATTCACTTACGCGTAAATACCCATGAAAAAGGTATTAATACACCTTATCTCCCCAGCTATGGGTTAATTAGTAGGACTGTATCTTGATATCATTATATCATTATATCAGGATATATTTGGAGTATCCAAAGGACACTGTTGAACGCACAAAAATGGTGTATTGACGAGGATGCATGTCCACAGGCGATCACAAAACCTGAGCACCATCAAAGAAAGTTGATGTTAAGCAATGGAATCCAAAATGCACATTTATATTTCCAGCAGCTGGAACATGCCCATAAAATATTTTGGAACTCGGTGGGTCTGTTCTGCCCAAAACCAAAACTTCGTTTTGTCCCATAGATTATTAACTTACTTCTCACGAAAAAAATATGGCTTCCGTTTCACCAGGTCTAACGCTGATGTGTTAACGGACATCACTGAATATGTATATCAAGGTCTTGATAATGACGACGAAGCTCGAGTTGTGGCTGTAGATATCTCAAATTCGTTTAACAGGGTTTGGCACGCTGGTTTTCTAATTAAGCTTTATAACGTGACGGCTTTTTGATTTAATCCAATAATTTCGATCAAATCGTGAAATGAAGGTTGTTTTAAACGGGTTGGCTTCTCGATCTTTTCACATGAATGCATGTGTCTCTCAAGTTTCTATTCTGGATCCTACACTGTTTCTGACCTTCATCAATTAGCTCTCTGATGTCATCCGTTCCCAAATAGGCATTTATGTAGGTGACACTACCATTTACTCCTGTCTCAATAGCAAATGCGTCAGAGGTGAAAAAGTTCACCTGGCCGCTGCTCTTGAAAAGGACCTCCAACCTGTGGTTAACTAGAGCAGGAAAATGGCTCATAATTTTTCAATGCCTTCAAAACGGAACTGCTCTCTCTCTCTCTCTCTCTCTCTCTCTCTCTCTCTCTCTCTCTCTCTCTCTCTGCCTTCTATCAGCATAGCTGATGCCTTTCGGACGTTTCTTTGCCAAGATGGCTAACTGTTATTAGGGGTATTTTCTCAAAGATAAACAGATCATTTCCATAACCGTCTACAACATGGAAGAAAGTTAATGTTATGCATGTAGTGGGGCCATTGATGTATCATTAATTCAGAGTTCTCAAAACAAAGTTAAATGCAAAATGCTTATTTTATGTCCAGCAGCTGCAACATGTCCATAAAAGTTTGATCGAAAAAAACAAACCTGAGTGTCTCTTGGAACTTATATTTGTTGAAGAACAAAAAAGAATATTGAATGACAATGAAATAAACTGTAGAGCTAACGAATTCAATGCCGATCTACAGGAGGTGACCTAAAGTTCCTTTTTATCAACTGATTTTGCTACCAGGCTTAATATATTTACTAAAGCTTATTTGCAATGGCCCATGAGATTAGACGAGAGAGATTTTAATATCTAATACCGCAGCTTTCAGTGTTATATACAATATTATGTTATACATAGTTGTCTGGAGTTGGATCCTTACAAACCTCAGCTCGCTACTTAAAGGAAAACACATTCCCCTATTTCTGTTCGGTATTGACCTTTATCATCATATTGATATTTGCAACTCAAGATGAGAACACAAATAGAAAAATTATTCTCAGATTTGAATCCGCTACAGGCTTACCGCTCTCGTTCAATGACCAAAGTTAAGCAACGTCCAGGCTGGTTAGTACCTAGATAGACCGCTTCGGAATATCACATGCTATAAGCTTAGATGTGCGGGTAGTGTCAAGCGATTACGGCGATATCACATTGAAACACTGGTCCTCGTAGGATCACCGAAGTTAAGCAATGTCCAGCTTGGTCAGTAGCTAAATGGGTGACCGCTTGAGAATATATATATAAATATGCACTGATAGATAGATAGATATGAGCAGACTGAGAAATAAATAAACAAACAAAATCCGCGTAGATAAATAAACTTTGAATAGATAGTTTTGAGCAGATGGGTATATGTATATCTCTGTGTGTGTGTGTATATATATATATATATATATATATATATATATATATATATATATATATATATATATATATATATATATATATATATATATATATATATATATATATATATATATATATATATATATATATAGAGAGAGAGAGAGAGAATGAAACAGTATAAACAGATAAATAAACTTTGAATAGATAGATAGATTTGAGCGGATTGGCCAATATATATTAAGACATTTATATATATATATATATATATGTGTGTGTGTGTAAAGATAGATACACACACACATACATATATATATGTAAATATAGATAGATACATTTGAGTAGACTGAGAAAGAAAGTAAATAAATAAACTTTGAATAGATATATCAATCCCTACCCAGAATGATACAAGAAATAATTCCGAGAGTTAACCTTAAAATCCATGAAGTGTTAATTCGTCTGTACTTGTCATTAAATGCTTCTTCGGTTTTGTAGAATTTACACCTATTAAGAGAAAAAAAAATAATTTTAAAATAGCGAGTTGCGGCAATTTATTTTGACACATCCATCTTATATTGTATTAGGTTGATGCAAAATTAATGACGTAATAATGTCGTTTTTTGACGTTAAAAAATACGTCAAAAAACGACATTATTACGTCATTATTTTTGCACCAACCTAATAGAAACAGCTAACCAAATGGCTTCCAATTTGTTAAATTTAGTTCAGTAATGAACAAGACGAGATACGAAGTAAAGGTTATACGAATCGAAATCCTTGCTATTAAGTGAATTGGAAACATCGAATCGTAGGGGGTAAGGACACGCCACTATCTTGACCTCAAAGTTGACCAACGTATTACTGTTTGAAGAGTCTACAGTGGTAATAGATAAATAAAGATATAGATCGATTTGAGCTGATATATATATATATATATATATATATATATATATATATATGTGTGTGTGTGTGTGTGTGTGTGTGTGTGTACAAAGAGATAGATAGATTTGAGCAGGTCGATATATATATGCATAGATAGATAGATAGATAGATAGGAATGAGTAGACTGAAATATATATATATATATATATATATATATATATATATATATGTGTGTGTGTGTGTGTGTGTGTGTGTGTGTGTGTGTGTGTGTGTGTGTGTGTGTGTGTGTGAAAAATCTATAGAAAATAGGAAAAAACTCGTCAGGTAAATAATCCAAAGTTCTTTAGTAATTTTGTTATTATTTTTAAAAAATAGTGCTCGATACAAAAGTAGAGCATCAAAAAAAATTTCGCTAAAAGATGGAACAGAGCTTAGTACTAAACTATATTGTTTCAAATAATTATATTGAAGTTTTCGGCTCTTGTTTTGAAACATGAGAACTCTTATGTAGCGTTGGAATCATATTTTTAAATATATATATATATATATATATATATATATATATATATATATGTACAGAGAGAGAGAGAGAGCAGGTTGATATATATATATGCATGTATGTATGATAGATAGGACTGAGTAGACTGATATATATACATACATATATATATATATATATATATATATATATATATATATATATATATATAGAGAGAGAGAGAGAGAAATTAAAAATAATATATACCGGGTGTAATAGCAAATAAACAATGGATAGGACTTTGAAGATGGAAGCCAGATTATGAATGTTGGAACCATTACTGAAGACCTGAATGATC
>OZ010615.1:24148896-24161396 GCA_963932145.1 Acanthosepion lycidas | reverse complement strand
TCATAAACGTTACTAAACCAATGACATTCTGGCCTTACAGCAAAATAAATCTATTTGCTTTAATAAAGCGGGCTAAGAATAGTTTTTCTTCTTGTATCTTTTTATTCATATCTATCTATCTGGTCTAACAGAAAATTGTCCACATCGTGTAACAGCAAAATTGTGCAATAGATTAAACTTTGAACGCTTGTATCTTAGAAATGATTAAATATATCTTACTGGAATTCTCCGAGGTTTTATATCAGTGCTAGACTCTACTTTGAGCAACAGGAATGTATAATTACTCTCTACGGTTAATAGAAGTATCCTGATGAAATCGACGATGAAATAATATGACATGTTCATCATTAATTAATCCTAGATAAGGATCAGAAGCTCATGAAGTATTGAAATAAAGTTAAAATATATATATATACTAGCAGTAGAGCCCGGCGTTGCCCGGGGATGTAACAGTAAGAGATAGATCAAGTATCAACCATCATAAAGACTGAAAAATAAAATTGACAAAGATTATTGTTTAAGGTTGATGGACACGCATGTCTTAATTAGTTTTGTTTTTGTTTTTTTTACGAATTGGTCAAACCCAAACTCAAACAAAAACATTGTTTTCAATCGTTATGAGTCTACCGATTTAATAGATTTTTTCAATTTTATTATAAACAATTGACTTGTAAATGGAATTTTTAAAGCATTCTGAATGTAAAAATAAAGAAAAAAGTGTGCAAGACAATAAGAAGCACTACCTGCCAAAAAAAGTGAAGTTTTGTTGAAATCGGTTGAAAAATGTAGGAAATCCGATCCCATATATAAACGAACACACACACACACACAACCTGGGTTTTATAATAAGTATAACTCGATATGAGTTGTCCGCCTTTCATTCTCAAAACAGCGATGCCTCTTAATCGTGTTTTCAAATTGATTTCGTGCAAAAACAATTGTGTTTTTCCAATTTTTGGCACTGTCAGAACCGCCGCAAGGTAATTTTACGTAGTCCAGCACCAGCACCAGCAAACAACATATTACATCCGATGCTTGCATCTACCAAATCTCATGCATAAACTGTGACTTAAAATATGTGGGTGAAACATGTAGGTCCGTAAAATCTCGTGTTTTCGAACATAAACGAGATATTCGCCTCGGAAATTTGAACAATGCTTTAGTTGTACACATAACTAAAGTAGATCATAATTTCGAATTTTGATTCCGTGAAGATTTTAAAATATTTTCATAATAAAAATTTTAGGAGGATTTATGAAGCAGGTATAATATCCATCTCACGCACGGTGAATACTAGACCTGGCTTCTTTAGTATTTCCCCCTTTTTAGCGAGATTAATGCTCGACAAGCGTACATACAATTTTCCATCATAATAGAATTCTTTTCATTTTTTCGTTTTCATTCAAAATACTCAAATTTTAGGAATACGTTTTGAAAGCGTCGCCCATTTGACGACAACGTGACCATGCTTAAATGGAAAGCTGATCATTTAAAATTTTCAGTTATCTGTTTTGGATAAGTCTTGTTTTTATGTCCATCGTCTTTGTCATGTTGAACTGATTATGTTAATTGTATTTTAATGAATATTGTCCAGAAGAAGGTTTATTAAACCGAAACGTCAGACGTTGACATTTCATTCATATTAAAACAACATAATTGCATTTAAGGATTTTTGTTTGTTTTTTCCAAATATTTTTCTCCATATATATATATATATATATATATATATATATATATATATATATATTATGCACTGTTCCGTTAGAACATGTATATACCCACTACAAAACTCTACATCTTGTTTCAAAGTTAAAAAAAATTAACGTTTCATCAGGTGGGAAATCACGACGCTACTGGAGTAGCGTCGTGATTTCCCACCTGATGAAACGTTAATTTGTTTAACGTTGAAACAAGATGTACAGTTTCGTAGTGGGTATATACATGTTCTAATGTAACACTGTATAACAAATAAATATTTATTGGCGTACTTTTATTTTGAGCCCTGTTTTAAATTATTGTTTTGAATGCTGAAAACATACTCTTCGTACTTTTACATTTGGATATATATATATATATATATATATATATATATATATATATATATATATATATATTTATATACATATATATATATATATATATATATATATATATATATATATATGGTTTTAAGGTGTGCTATATTTATGGTATAAAGTGCTCAATATCAAAGATAGAGCGTATGTAAATGTGAACATTGAAGTCAACACACGAGAGGCGACAGGCTTTTTCATGCTAGACGCAATCCTCAGGCCTTAATCCTCATATATATATATATATATATATATATATATATATATATATATATATATATATATATATATATGCGCTGATGAGAAGAAAGCGGTGAATTTAGATTTGATTGGTCAACCAGGCAAGACTGCTAAGCATGACCCGATTTTCTAAAACATTTCCCAAGCTTCCAAGCTTACTTTCTTGCCAGAGAGTAAAGGTCCCTTTGTTTAACGTATGGCCTCCACGGACTTAGGGAGAATCATTAACCTGCCGCGTGGAACCTATGCACGTTGATAGTGTGATTTGAATTTTCGATTCGTGATCGTCTAGTGCTGAACTGAATGTAACGATCCCGGCGGGCATTTAAAACCTGCTCTCTGATTTCTCATCCCGAGCCGATTTCCACTGCACCAGCCGCACATGCAATATTTCAACACCTTGTATTCGGAAACGATCACCCGTCAGGGTACTGACCAGGATCGACGTTGTTTAACTTCGTTGATCGGTCGTGAACGATGTTTCTCCGAGATATCGCCGTATGCCCGCAACACCACCAGTACCTTATATTTGCAAGCGGTCACCCATTAATGTACTGACCTTGCAAAGTGTTGCTTAACTTTGTTAATCGTCTACTAACCAGGATCGACATTGTTTAACTTTGTTGATCAGTGGTGAACGATGTTTCTCCGTGATATTGCCGTATGCCCACTAGACCACCAGCACATCTAAAGTACAACACCTTATATTCACAAGCGGTCACCCATTAATGTACTGACCTCGCAAAGTGTTGCTTAACTTCGTTAATCGACTACTAACCAGGATCGACTTTGTGTGTCTTCATTTGTTCTCTGTGATATCGCCGTATGCCCGCAATACCACCAGTACCTTATATTCGCAAGCGGTCACCCATTAATGTACTGACCTCGCAAAGTGTTGCTTAACTTCGTTTATCGGAAGAGAACGGGTGTTTCTCCCTGATATGGCATAAGCCCTTTAGACCATCGTCACATCCAACTTGCACAACTTGTATTCGTAAGCGATCCCCCATCAATGAACTGACCTGGCTCGGAGTTGCTTAACTTTGTTGATCGGATGATAACAGGTGTTTCTCCATATGGCCATAAGCCCTTTAGACCAGTAACATATCCATTTTAAATCACCTTGTATTCGCAAGCTGTCACCCATCAGCAAATGACTAGACTCGGTGACGTAAGCCCTTTAGACCACCAGAACATCCAACTTACAACACTCTGTATTCGCAAGCGGTTATCTATCAAAGTACTGAGCAGGCTCGGCGTTGCTTAACTTCGTTGCTTAACCAGCAGATTCAACTTAAAACACCTTGTATTCGCAAGCGGTCACCCATCAGCATATGACCAGGCTCGGTGATGTTTAACTTAGTTGATCGGACGTAAGCCCTTTAGACCACCAGCAGATCCAACTTGAAACACTTTGTATTCGCAAGCGGTCACCTATCAATGTACTGACCTGGCTCAGTTTGTTTTTTGTTTTTGTTTTTTGTTTACTTCGTTGATCGGCCGTGAACCGGTGTTTCTCCGTGATATGGCCATATACCCATTACACTACCAGCACATCCAATTTACAACATCTTTTATTCGCAAGCTGTCACCCATCAATGTACTGACTTGATTCGGTGTTGTTTAAGTTCGTTGATCACGGAGAAAACACCGGTTCTCACCCGATTAACCAAGTTAAGCAACACCTTGCCAGGTTAGTACATTGATGAGTGACAGCTTGTGAAACTATCAATACTTGTATGATACTCTAGTGTCACTCGGAAAAGTAGTGATAGCTAACTCGTCTTCCATTTTCTTCGTTAATATATTAAATTAATTTATATAATAAATTATAATCTTTATATAATTTACCTTTAGACATATATATATATATATATATATATATATATATATATATATATATAAGGCTACCTTTATATCCTCAGTTTTTATTCAACTTTCACGATCCGAACATCCGGTAGAGTAAAAGGAACGCTAACTTATCAAGTTTGATCTCGCTTTCTGTTAGTTTTAGAGTTGTTTTTCTATTTTTAGTATTTTAATATGGCGTAAATGACTGGAGAAATTCTAATTCTTATTTGTAACAACCGTTCTGAAATGAAATTGCTCTATGGACGACTAAAATATTATTGTGAACGTCCAATTTGCTACTTTTCTTTGTATAAAGTAATGTTACATGGATCCCGTATGAGAACCATTTGTCTAAACTCTCCTTTATGTCGTTATATATCATGATTAATCCCAACTATCAAATTGCGTGCAATGCTACGCTTCCAAAATTGATATACCCTGATATCCATACGAAGTTGATTCCTGGTAGTTGATTTTACTGAAAAAGAATGTGAATATTAGCATAGCTAAAGTCTTGGCCGCCAAGAATAAAACTGATGTAATCTGGAAATCTAATATGCCAGACAACCTCAAACGGAGATCATTTTGAGCCACTGTAGATTATGTTTTAATGTATATTACCACTGCCTAGACACTAACTAAAACCCTAGAGTGTAAGCTTGATGGAACCTATAATCGGAACCTGAGACAACATCCAACGAAATCACAGCTCTATGGATGCATCCCTGATATTTCTACAATTTCACGCGAACGCAGGATGCAATTTGCTGGACTCTGCTGGCGAGCAAAACAAGAACCTGTGAGGGATCTACTGCTTTGGCCCCCAAACTACACACTCTCTTATTCAGGATTCAGAAATAAATTTAACAATTTTGCCGTTTTTTATTTGAAATCGAAGCAAAGGTAAATTTGAAAAATGAAGATAATTTAATCAGACGAAGAAATCCCGCTATGAGTCATATACGACCGATCCATCTCAGTTTATTGACCCTTTCTTACTAAATTTTTTTATACCCTACAACTCATTTCCACAGATGCGAGCCTCTCGCTTCTCTATCGCTACTTTCATGGCGTTTGTTCTGACGAGCTACATTCCTCAATCCCACCACCCCTGACCTTTACAACTGGGACACATCATGCCACATCCACAAGAGTGAATCATCCTCATTCCCTTCGTATTTCTATTATTAAGAAGTAAGAAAAAAAAAAAAAAAAGAAACCTCAGAATTATCTTAGCCCAAAAAAGCGACATATTATAAGAGCCAACTTTTTGATGAAACAAATTGAATGTTGATATGGCTGATTCAAGAATTATTCAGGATTCAAAAATAAATTTAACCATTTTGGCGTTTTTTGAAATCGTAGTAAAATGAAATTAAAAAATGAGGAAAATTTAATCAGACGAAGAAACGTTCAAAGTATCATGATCCACGAATCCTCCTATGAATCATATACGACCGGCCCATCTCAGTTTATTGCCCTTTTCTTAATAAATTAGCATTTTAAGAATTTGAGAAACGTAAACTTTATAACAAATGAATCTCTATGTATAAAAGGCAGAATGTGTGTGCGTGTAACGAATGTACAGCCGCAATTTTCGACGGATTTGTACCAAAATTTACACGCACATGCTCCAAGTTAGCGGGAAGGCCAAGACCGACTTTGCATTTCCCAACTCCCATAGATAGTGAAAATAATCGATTTTTTCATGCTTCTACGGCATTTTTCATGTAGTTTGCGGCCATTTTCTACTGGCCAGAGTGAGAGCCTATAGCTGGCTGCTATAAACAGGCAGGATAATTCTATTGGCCAGCGTGAGAGCCAACAGCTGACTGACACGAATGTTAACTTGCATGCTAGTATGCAAAAAAGAAATTGATAGCTGCATTCGTCACAAGTAGTCAGTCCAGAAAACACTGGCTGATCAGTTGAACTCTCTGCCTTCGGGAGGGGAGGAACCCGCAGGAGGCTACGCCGAAGGGCGGACTCTCTTTCGGCTAGGTAAACCGACCCTGAACCCATTTATACGGGTTCAATGGGCATATTTTTGGCTCGGAGATCCCACGGGCTCGGAGATCCCACATTAAAAAAGCCTTATGCCACATGACGCCCTCGTGGTGGGGACTGAATATCGTCACAAGTGGGAAAAATTTAAATCTGCATCGCACTCTACTCCAATTGGCTCATTCGCTTGCTTAAACTCAACGTTGATTCTGATTCTGCAGAACTGGGTTTGATGTGAAAAAGTATTTGTTGTTAACATTCATTTTTCATTCGGTTTTTCCAGTTACGAGTCCTTTTTTAAAGCTGATCGTTTTGTGGTCATTTTGTTTAGTTCTTTTTCGTAACAGATTTAATGTTTAGTATAGAGCTTAGAAAAAATTAGCAGTATGAGATAGGCAAGAAGTAAGGCATGTAGCAACATCAGCACGGCAAAGGGCACTCCTTTAAAGGCAAGGAAGGGCAAGAATATTTTAAGTCAAGTGATATCGATTGCTGTATGAGTCGTACGATTTTTGAATCAATCCCGGGCAATGCCGGGCCTTGCTGCTAGTCTATAAATAAATGCATTGAAGTAAAAAACAGAGTTAAAATAAATTAAAATCGAATTCCTATAATGATAAAATGAATATAATTTAATCAAACGAAGATATTGGAAGTGCATTGATCCACGATTAATATACAACCAAGGTATTTCAGTTCATCATTTGTTTTTATTGAACTGATGTTGAAACAAAGTGAGATACAAAAATCTTATAATAAAAAAAGCGGAATTTTACTCATAAAAATATAATTGAAAAAAAAATCTATAGAGTTAAGGTAAAAAACTAAATGACTATCACAACGACTCGAGTCGATAACCCGTAAAAAATGTTGACCTATATTGATCATCAAGATGACCTAGTTGTCACTGCAGACGCCATTACCACAGTTCTTCTACATCATCTAGAAATTTCTTCTAACAATCTTGGACTCATGTCAATGTCTCTAAAACTGAATGCGTAAGATTCAACCAACAAGACTCAATACAAACTGTTTCAGGTGAATCAATAAACTGTGTCGAATCTTTTACATACCTAGAAAGCAAAATAAATTCTACTGAAAAGGATGTTAAAATTCGCATAGCTAATGCCTGGGATACCTTAAATAAAATGGATGTAATCTGATCTACTAGACAACTTCAAACGGAGCTCCATTCGAGCCAGTATAGAGTCGGTTTTAATATATAGTTCCACTGCTTGGATATTAACTAAAACCCTATAGTGTAAGCTTGATGGAATCTACATTCGGATGTTGAAAACTATATTTAATATCTCTTGGAGACAACATCCAACTAATCCCAAATCTATGGATGCATCCCTGATATTTCTACAATTTCACGGAAACCCACAATCTGCTTTGTTGGACTCTTCTGGTGAGCAAAACAAAAACTCGTGAGTGATCTACTTCTCTGGGCTCCTAGCTCGCTAGGTAATTGATCTGTTCTATCTAACTCATTATATTAATCTGACGATGTCTTCTTCTTCTTCTTCTATGTGCCTTGTCCCTTTAGGACATTGGTGGTCATAGTTCCTTTGTAACTCTTAATAACTTTTATCCTTTTATCACCTCTCCAAAACCATACTCGAGCTCACCAGGTAATTGGCCTGTTCTACATGACACAACATATTATTCCAACGTTCTATTCGTCTTCTTTTCTCCCCCTCCTCCTCCTTCTTTTTCTCCTCCTCCTCCTCCTCCTTCTTCTTCTTCTTCTTCTTAACGTTTGTAGTCTTAATACCTTTTGTCTTTTTGCTATCTATCACCAAATTTGCCATCCATTAACTCGAACTCTCCAGGTTGCGTGTTGTCTTCCTCTGTTTCACTTACTCTCAATCGGTCTTGTGAGTGTCAAATTTTCCAATTACTCTTTCCTCATTGTGTCACAGAAATATCTTTTCCTGGTGATAATAAATGTTTTCTTCTAGTTGATATTGTTTCTAGAACGTCATCATTGGTCACATGTCCGGTCAATGATATTCTCAGCATCGTTCTATGGAACCACATTTCTAGTTGCTTCAAGTCTTCATGTGTGAGGAGAATTCACTACCATATAGGAAGACTTATATTCCATAACAGTTCAGTAAACTTTCCTTTGTTTCTCTTGCTTCAAGACTCTTCTTCATCTGTAAGGAGACTGACTAGCATTCACTGCCATATAGGAGGACTGATATTGCCTAACAGTTCAGTACAATTTTCTTCGTTTCTCTTGCTTCAAGTCTCTTATCTGTGAGGAGATTGTCCAGCATTCACGGCCATAAAGGAGGAGTAATATTACATAACATTTCACTGCTTTTTTTCTTTGTTTCTAACGTTATTTTCCTGTTTCTTAATACTTTGCTCAGTTTCTACAAGGCATCTTTTGCTATTCCAGTGTTCCTTTGAATTTCCGTGTCTCACTTTCCATCTTCTGTTAATATGCTTCCCGGGTATCTAAATCATTGCACCTGTTTGTTTTCGCTAACTCGCGTGGGTAATTTGTATGTTGAGCAGTTCCTTTTGCAAAACAATCCACTTTTTTTTTTATTACGTTTTTCGATAATTACGTTTTTCAATAATTACGTTTTTCGATCGCTGGAAAACACTTTGATGTCGAAAAGAAAAGTCAGGTTCAAAAGTTCTCAGAAAACTTTTTCGCATAAGAATCTGCGGAGTTTTACTCAAAAGTTATGGAATATTTACAGGATAAGTGACAACAAGTCATTGCAAATAATGGCGAATATATAATGGAATAAATAGTAATTTTTTGCATTATTTGGACTGTTCTCATCTTTATTGCCATATTCATGGCATTTCGGTCGTTGCACGCTCCGGCCTTCTTCAAGTGATTGGAATTTCGAACTGAATCCTGCATTTTGTTCACCAGGGTAGATATGTCTAGTTCTGTGTGCCATGCTTTTTTCCGGATATCTCAGTTATCTCCCTTTAACTCAACTCTACAAATCTTTGTTTCACTGCAGTAGCCAGGTATTGAACCCACAACTCTTTGGGCCAAGTAACTGGAGCCATCCAACTATGTGTCGTTGAGGACATCAGTGTATGAATTTTTGAAACTTATAAACTTAATGTCTCAGTAACCATTTTTATTTTTTTTACCATAGCTCATATTTCAATTTTTGTTGTTATCATTGCTTTTCTCTTCCCATATTATATTCATTTCTATGCTTGTTCAGATCAGGAGATTTTTGTGGCCTAGCATATGTGCTGATTTCTTAAGCTTACGTATTTTCCAGTGATGTTCATAATTATTTCAGCTTCATCCCACAGGGGTTGGCGATCTCACTTTTCCTACCATATGTGATCAGCTACGCGTTATTTTTATATTTTTCCTCGTGTAACGGCTTTCCGATCCTCTTGCAGTCTTACCCTAAGGGGGCGGCTAGTTTCTCCTTCATATTTTTTACCACAGCTGCAGGGGATGGCGTACGCACAGTTCTTAGACATGTTCTCCTTGTGGTGAGGGGGCTTCTTACTTGGAAAAGCTATCTGCTAAGTGCTGAAACACTTTTAAAGGTCGTCCTGGTATTATATGGAGCACGGATCTTTTGTATATTCTCTGATAATCCTTTCACATAAGGTAGGCAGACCAAAGCTGTTTTCTGAGTGTTGTTATCCTCTTGTACTCGTCTATCTCAGTTTGTCGAAACTGTGGCAATGTACCCAGGGTAGTTTTTACGTTCTAGGGTACGACTTATACTGACCATTTCTAGTTCACATTTCTCTTCGTTGCCACATGACTTTTGCTCGATGTTGTAAGCAGCAGACGAGCCCTTTCTTTACACTGTATGGGTGGTAGGAGCTGAAGTTGTGGTATTGTCTGGTGAATGTTGGGTTGTGGTATACGGATGTCTTGAACCCATCCTCTGTTCGAAATATTAGTGAGGTCAGGAAGGCGAGTTTTTGGACAGTCTGTCCCTGACTACCAAGAGTGCTTCCTCCGTAGGAACCTTGGAGAACAAACTCACCATATCCAACCACTGATCTAAATTCTCAGATCTTTAGTTTATGTAAATGTCTGTTTTGATGTATCCATATAAACATATTTTATTTTAGCCATTTTGTGTCTCTCAAAGATTTGAACTTTTTCGCATGTGAAGCTAAGATTAAGTCAGTTCGGCTACTCCTGTAATGTTTCAGAAGATAATTTAAAGCTGCCTGTACATCGTGGCTGCGTTCATAGTTGATGTTGCTAAGTAAATATTGTTAAGTTCCAGTGATTCGGAAGTTATCTATTGGTATACTGGTCCGTTTTCCTAGGGATTAATTTGTACTCGACTCCCGAGATAGATAATTTAAAGCTACCTGTACATCATGGCTGCATAAATAGTTGATATTGTTAAGTAAATATAATTAGGTTAATATTATTATATTGTTAAGTTGATTTTGTTAAGTGTTTTGTTTTCATTGTGTGTTCTTTGTTGTATTTTTATTAAGAGGTTTTCAATTATTTTAGATGCATTTGTGTTCTCGAAATGTATGCTATGTACTGGGAGTGGTATATATTATTCAGGCTTAAATAGATCTTTATGGAATTCTGTTCTCAGTTATGGATAGTCAGAGTATGATGGTGTCATATTTTCGTTTGTTTCTAGGTCACCACTTATGAGTTTTGCTTGATGCTGTAAGCAGCAGACCACCCTTTTCTTTACACACTATGAGGGTGGGAGTTGAAGATGTGGTATTGTCTGATGAATGTTGGCTTACGATATACGGATGTCTTGAACCTCTGCTCTGTTCGAGAAAATTAGAAAATCCAGGATGGCGAGCTTGTTTTCTCCCTCCATTTTTAACTGTATCGATGATATTATTGAGTTCACATGGTGCCAGTAGTAGCTGGACCTCTTCCTGGTGTGGCCAGAGTATGAAGGTGTCATCTACATATCTCAGCCATAGGGTTGGCTTTAGTGATGTGGAGTCTGTGAAAGTAATGCCCCTCTGACACATTTTTTATGAAAAATTGCTGACAAGATATTTCTGTTAAGTTTTGTCGTATTTTTTATTCTGACAAGTAATTTCGTTTGGATACTTTGTATGTGTAAACAATGTCCAAATGTATGTTAATTCCGAGCGCTTTCGCGGAATCTATTAACGATTTTAAGGACCATGTTTGTGTTTATGTATAAATTTCTGAAAGGTATATATACAGACTGCACATCTAAATATTGTTAAGTTCACATGGTGCAGAAGTCATCTATTGATATACTAGTCAGTTCTCGTGATGATTAGTCCGAGGCCAGTCTGTCCCCGACTACAGAGATTGCCTCTTCCGTAGGTACCAAGCTCTGATCTAAATGCTCAGATCGTTAGTTTATGTAAATGTCTGTTTTTATTTATTCATATGAACATATTTTTTTTTAGCTATTTTGCGTCTCTCAAATATTTGAACTTTTTCATATGTGAAGCTTAGTTTAAGTCAGTTCGGCTATTCCTGTAATATTTCAGAAGATAAGTTTAATTTCAATCTTATATATTGTTTAAAATACTACAAAATGGACTAAATCCGACTTTTATGTTAATGTATTTTATTGTTATACGTTTATACAGATACAAATATTTAAGTAAATGCTCTGTTTATTATAAACAGAGCATTTACTTAAATAGTAGCGTTTACTTAAACAGTTTTAACAAAATTTACCGGCCTGAATGTCCGAGAAATTTCTATTATAAACCGAGCATTTACTTAAATATCTGTGCCTATATAAATAACGTATGACAATAAAATATATTTAAATAATTGTCGGACTTTGTCCATTTCGTAGCATGTGACGTCATTCGTTTACGTTTAAATACGCTTCGAGCAGATATGAACGTTCGAGCGAAATCATGGGGAGTTTGTAGTTTAAAAGCAGTAAAATCGACTTTGCTAACCAGACGTTCCCTCACAGCTAAACTGGTATAGCACCTAAGGCTATATTAAGGTTCCATGTAAGTACAGGTTCGATTCCTGTCGAAGTACACATATTTTCTATGAAATTTCACGGACATTCAGAGCAATTACTTAAATATTTGTGTGTATATAAATTACGTATAACAATAAAATATATTAAAATAACTATCGGACTTAGTCCATTTCCAAATATATATATATATATATATATATATATATATATATATATATATATATATATATATTATTCTGTCAGTCCTGTAATTATCAGATTAATGTGGGTCTAAATTCAAATCCAAAATTAAACTAAAATTAATTTAAATAATTGACAATAAAATATCTCGAGATCAGCAGAAATATTTTTTTTCAAATCTGGTGTTAACCCAAATTAATACGTACCTGAAGATTGC
>OZ010615.1:24091396-24146396 GCA_963932145.1 Acanthosepion lycidas | reverse complement strand
TAATATATATATATATATATATATATATATATATATATATATATATATATATATATATATCAAGAATATTTGGGGAAGCGAAAGATATATCTCGACAGCATTTGAAGAAATGTGACAAATGGAAAAACGTTTAATTGAAACTAGATTTGATTACGCGTTTCGCCATTTTAGGTTCCATTAGATCAAGAAACAAAAGAAAGAAATATGTGCGGCTGTGTGCGTTGGTGTGTGTGTGTGTGCGCGCGCGCGTGCGCGTGCGTGTACGTGTGCGTGCGTGCGTGCGTGTGTGCATGTGTGTACGCTTAAATAATAAATCATTTGTGTTTTTCCGCTAAACTGGCGTTTGTCGTGATGAAAGAAAGGAATTAAAATCCGTGATTATTTTGTCATCTATGACAAAGTGGAAAAAAGTATTCGTGTGAAGCATTTCGTCCCTTAAAGACTTCAGCAGACTAACTTTATGTTTACGTTGAAACGACAGCGCATGCGCAACAACGAGGGACGCTGGGAATTTTACATTTAAATTTTAAATGTGCTTTAGGTATATAATCTATCCTATGTGACATGTCACAGAGGACGAAATGCGTCGGCTAAGTATAGTTTGTTCCTGTCTCTTTACATATATATATATATATATGAAGATATATAGTTTTCAGGTGTGCGATGGGATAAAGTGCTCAATATCAAAAATAGAGCGTATGTAAATATAAAAGTGAACATTGAAGTCAACACTCAGAGGTGACAGGCTGTTTCGTGCCAGATGCAATCATCAGGCTGGCTTGACGATTGCGTCTAGCATGAAACAACCAGTCACCTCTGAGTGTTGACTTCAATGTTCACTTATATATATATATATATATATATATATATATATATATATATATATATATATATATAACCTGTCTTTGACCTGGGCTTTCATTACTGGGAATTTTTGCCGTTCAACTGGAGCAGTTTGAGTTTAAAGTCAACCCACCCGAAAATCAATATTGGTAACAACATTTGCGTGCAACTGAGGCACATCTCCAAAAAGGGGCAGTGTGGCAATTTAAATTAGGAGGGCAGCCTGAAAAGGGAACTGTATAATAATAAATAATATTATTGTAATAATTTAAACTGTTTATTTTTGTTAAAGTTTTTATGAAAGATATATATCTAAGAACAGATAGTAAATAGTGAAACGTTGCTGAGAGTTATAATGGACAGGAAGTAGAGAAGAGCCAAGGTCGCCAACAATTTGGTCTCAAAAGCACTGAAGCATTATCTATCAAACAGAAATTTCATCGAAATCGAATGAAAACTGTAGAAATGCATAAACAACATCCGATCACACACACACATACATACATTCTGAGAATTGTAGATATAAGATATGGTTTGTAACCATATGAATTAACACTGCACGGCGACTGGCAGATTAGGGCTTCATCTTTTCGTCATTTAGGGCTTCATCGGACTAAATTTATGCTTACGTTGATGCAACTACGCATGCGCAAGAATGAGAGCCGCTGGTAATTTTAAATTTAAGGATGATTTCTTTCATGTGTTTTAAGCATATAATCTAGCCGATTTCATTTAGATTCTTTTTTCTTTTTGTTTATTATTCCATCACTTTTGTTATTAAATGTCCAACATTGTGATAAAAGAAGATCTGCCAAGATTGGTGAAAAGTTGTAAGAATTTGGATGCATATTTACTGTGGATGATCTAGCAGTTAAAGCGCTTTCTATACATTTTCACCTCAGGGAATTGTTTTCTCTTTTAATTAGTGTAGCATTTTTATATCAACACAAAAAGAAAAAGAATGTAAATGAATTCGGCTGGAATATATAGCGCAAAAACATATATTATAAAAAGAATGTACATTTTTAAATATTAGGCCAATGTAATCCTAAAGGAAGAAACGAGTCACATGAAAACTAGTACAAAAATTATGCGAAAAAGTACAACTCTCTATCCCTTACGCCTACCGACGAGCGAGTGTTGTTTTCGGATGGGACTTTTTTGATAAGCTTTGATTCTGAGCCTGTTTATTGCAACGTTGTGTCTGTCTCGGGGTGACAACAAGGATTGCTATGCTATGGTGTTGGGCAGAACAGACCCACCGAGTTCCAAAATATTTTATGGGCATGTTCCAACTGCTGGAAATATAAATGTGCATTTAGGATTCCATTGCTTAACATTAACTTTCTTTGATGGTGCTCAGGTTTTGTGATCGCCTGTGGACATGCATCCTCGTCAATACACCATTTTTGTGCGTTCAACAGTGTCCTTTGGATACTCCAAATATATCCTGAACTAAGACATATGGTTAGTAATTAGAGGGTTGTTCTTTATACCGTGTCCCGTCAGGATGTAGGCGTCACAATTGGTTCCTCACAACGGAAATTACTTATGACTCAACCTAATGAATTATTCGCCTTGATTGATTTGATTTTTTACGGCTTATTGCAGGTCATTTAAAGCCAGAAAATATGTTTAGATTAGTATTTTTAGAGATTATAATGATAACAAGATACAGTTCTACTAATTAACCCATAGCTGGGGAGATAAGGTGTATCAATACCTTTTTCATGGGTATTTACGCGTAAGTGTATATAACAAACCCGACTGGCATTAGAACTCAGCTCTCCGTATTTCAAATTCCGACTCGTTATTCTTTACACCAGCCGCACATCCAACCTTGAGGCACCTGATATTTCGAAGCAGTGACCCATTTAAGTACTGACCAAACTCGAAGTTGCTTAACCGGTGATCGTACGGATTTGTTTATAAATGCAGAAAATAGTTGCATTTAGTTTGTTTCTATAAGTAACCCTTCTTCTTCTTCTACGTGCCGTGTCCCTTCAGGACATGGGCGTTTGTGGCTCTCCACAATTTACTGTTCTGTTTCGCTCTTTACCAGACATAGAGAAATAAAATTTGTTCTCGGTAAATATAAATCTAAACTAAAACTCACGTGATATATCATTTTTATTCTTCAGCTCAAGAGCCGCTCAAAGAAGAGGATTATTAAATGAGTTTGTATGGATGTAAGAGGAAGATGAAAGAAAGTGCATAATATGAGGATATGTAGGATAAATAACGGTTGACCCGAAGTTTTAATAGAAGAACAGCCTCAAATAATAATAATAATAATAATAATAATAATAATAATAATAAAATAATAATAATACTATTACTGCCATTGCGAATAAATTTGACCGTAATTTGAAACTTTATTATATTAGCCTAGAACCAAACTGTTTTATGTATAAGAATTTTAGGGCACCTACTGTAGATTAATATTGAACGCCATAGATATCCAGTTCGTATTCCATTCTCAGAATAATGTAATGTTATACCAAAGTAAGTCAATATTATGATTATTCTCTTCGGCTAAGGATTCCAACCGTGGAGAGTTAGAGTGATCTCACAGGCCATTAATAGTGAAACTTATCTCAGACTCGAAAAACTTTTTACGGATACTAACGTAAAAGACTGTCTTGTAAAATAGACTCACGAACCGTTTATAACTCGTGGGTAGTGACATTATTTTACTGTCCAACTTCTAGACTGTACGGCGCTGAGTAAATAATTAGAACGCCTCACGTAACGGTTGTTAACAAGATCTCTAAGTGACCATTATGTTTCAATGGATAAAAATTAAATTCCCTATAATATTGGCCATGAACCAAACTAAGAGATAGTCCATATTTTTTAGCGTTCACTTAATCTAACAGAGAATATTTCATGAATTGATCCCACCCGTATTTGTTCAGTCGGGTACACTTTTACTTCTCTAATATACACACCTGATGAAAAATTTAAGACCGCTGGAAAATCTTTTTAAAAAGACTGTTTTTCATGGAAAAATTTTAAACATTTTTAACTTAAGGTCACTAATTTTATAATCTAAAAGGTTATGTAGACAAAAAGTTATAATCCGGACATTTTATTTACAAACTGACATTTTAATAAAATGAGGCGTTTTACACTTGATCAAAATTATAAAACCTGAGACAAAAAATTCTACGAAATTGTACGAAAAGTGTAGGAAAACATTCAACAATCAAATTTAATAATTTGTTCTACCTCCACTGGTTTTGATAACTTCAAAAATTCTTTGGGGCATGCTAGAAATTAGTGTTTCCATTAAGTTGCGAGGAATATTGCTCCAGCTTCTGAAGATAGCTTTACGAAGTTCATTTTTTGTTGAATATTGTTTGCCATTTCGATAAACATCTCTTGCCATCCATCCCCAAACATTTTCAATTGGGTTCAAGTCCGCTGAGCATTCAGGATGTCTCAAGAGATGGTCCCCATTTTCTTGTAGAAATGGTCAAGGACCGGCATGCTGCGTGGATTGCAGCATTGTCCTGTTGGAATAACCATCCATCCTCACACAAACAATGGCCTTCCGTCACCAACGATGCTTTTTGTAGCATGCTAACATAACCAACCCCTGTTTGACGATCCTGTACCACCTGGAGCTCCATCGTCCCTCTGTAAGAAAAGGCACCCCATACGATTAGGACCCTCCATCACTATGACATGTGGAGAAAATTTCAGGAGGCATGTTATTGTTATGCCAATATCGTTGGAAGCAATTAGGACCATCTAGATTGAATTTTTTCTCCTCAGAAACAGGACTTTCTTCCACTTCTCAATGTTCCATGTTTGGTATTCACGACCAAACCTTAAACGGTTCACTTTCAAGGAATTTTTCCCTTTTTATTTACCATGCCTTTTTGTTGTAAGTGTCGTCTGGTGGTTACTGGACTACAATCATCATCTGTGGCTGCCTTAATTTGATTAGAAGAAAGTCTACCGGCTTTCACAACAACCCATCTTATTCTTCTACTCAATGCCGGAGAAAATTTTGGGGGCCTACCAGTAGACTTTGCGTTTCCATAATTCCCACAGTCCTTTAGAAAGTTGCAATTCACAGTTTTACTGCGATTTACCTTAGCTACGATCGCCCACTGTGACAAACCTTGATTATGGAAATCTAGGATTCGAGCCCGCTCAACTTCAGAAAGTTTGCTTGCTTTAGGCATGGTGACACCATTACACATTGTTAATCTCTAACTGAACTGAAAAAACATTGGAATTACCCTAGATCTATTAGGTTGGTGCAAAAATAATGTCGTTTTTTGACGTTAAAAATACGTGAAAAAAACCAACCCAATAACAATTTATACCCCCTGGTGATATAATTTTGATCAAGTGTAAAACGCTTCATTTTATAAAAATGTCCATTTCTAAATAAAATTGATCTCTTTTGTCTACATAACCTTTTAGATTATAGAATTAGTAACCTTAAGTAAGAAAAAGTTTATAATGTATCCATGAAAAATAGTCTCTCTTATACAAAGTTTTCAAGTGGTCTTAAATTTTTAATCAATAGTATATATATATATATATATATATATATATATATATATATATATATATATATATATATATATATATATGACGTCACACATTATGAAATGGAAAAAAATCCGACAATTATTTTTAAGACATTTTTATGTTTATACATACAAATATTCAAGTAAATGGTCTGTTTTATAATAAACAGTATTAAACAGTTGCCTGTCGTCCTCCGATATATATATATATATATATATATATATATATATATATATATATATATATATATATATATATAAAGCAAAGAAGTGTATACGAGATGGGTACATATTCCGTGTACTGTTATATTGAATTAGTACAGAAAGTAAATATATATAGAGACTTTGTCTAACAATAAACGCGTTTATGTTAATAAAATAGATTATTGTTAACGGAGTTCATAGAGTTGTGTCCTTATGCCAGACTAGTAGAAAAAATATAATTATCTTCGCAGTCGAAGATTGCAATTTGTATTTTTGATTGGGTTGAAATTTATGGAGAAAAAAGAAAAGAAAAGAATGCGGGAAAACATGTTCAGAAAGCAATCACGTAGCCCTGATTACTTTATCGTTTTTGCAGTTCTTTTCAGACTGATTCGCTAGATTATTTCTCTCTTACCTAAACTCAAAGAAGCGTAACCCGCTAGAATATCATCAGTCATTGACCATATTGTTTAATCGTTAACTTATATATATATATATATTTATAGAGAGAGAGAGAGAAAGAGAAAGAGAGCGAATGACGGGTACATCTCCAAATGCAATAAGTTGTATATTTTATATGGGAGCGGATTGATTGTAATTAATGTTTATTAATTTCATATCCAATTGAAATGACGAACAATTAACGCTTTGTAAATTGTATAAAAACCGGTTAGATCGTTCATTGACTGTCCCACACAAAAACGTAACTCGAAGGCATCAAGTCGTATCGAACAAGTCGTTGTCAGAAAAAAAAGGTAATTAATACTTTCTTACTATTCTTTCAAGAAAATCCTTTCTTCATCTTCTCATATATGCCGCATCTCTTCAGGACGTCGTCGATCATAGCTCTACACAATTTATTGTCCTTTATAAATCTTAATAACTTTTATCTTTTGCCCCTCTCTCTCCCAAACCCTGCTCCGCCACCCATCAAGCTCGCCAGGTCGGTCCCTACGTTGCTTTCCTCTGTTTCTCTTAGCTTCAATCTGTTCTCGGTGTATCAAATTTTCCAAGACCTTTTTCTTAGCATTTTCAAATAACCATTGTTACAGTATAGTAGAAGTTTTTATTTTAAATATTTATATTCGAGAAAGACATTCACTTCTTAATTAATACTTAATTTGTGCAGCACTATCTCAGAGAAAAAAATCTATTTCTTCATATATATATATATATATATATATATATATATATATATATATATATATGAATGAAGAAATATAGTTTTAATGTGAGCTATATTTATGGGATAAAGTGCTCAATAACAAAGATAGAGCTTATATAATTAACATACAACCTGTGTTAGCACGTGCGATACCCTGTCTTCATCAGCCGCCGACCAGGGGTGATATCACGGTTTCGGTGGCTATGGCGGGACCGCCACCCCTGGCGCCACCAGCAGCGTTTGCCCCCAGGCAGGGTATAAAGATAAGCTAACTAAACGTTCCTTGAAGTAAAATCTAACTGCAATGAAAGATATAAAATATAAAAGTGAACATTGAAGTCAACACTTAGAGGCGACAGGCTGTTTCATGCTTGACGCAATCGTCAGGCGGCCTAACAATTGCGTTTAGCGTGAAACAGCCAGAGTGTTGCCTTCAATTAACTTCATATTCTTTCAAAAAAATTCCTTCTTCTTCTATATGCCGCATCTCTTAAGGGCGTCGTCGATCAGGGCTCTCCACATTTTCTTGTCTTTTATAAATATTAATAACTTTTACATTTTGCTCTCTCTCCATATCTCTCTCTCTCTCTATCTGTCTGTCTCTCTCTCTCTCTCACTCTCTCTCCTTTTCCGCGACCCACCAAGCTCACCAGGTGAATCCCTATGCTGCTTTCCTCTGTTTCTCTTAGCTTCAATCTATCCTGGGAGTATCAAATTTTCCAACCCCCTTTTCTTAGCATTTTCAAATGACCATTGTTACAGTATAGCAGTAGTTTCTATTTTAAATATTTATATTCGAGAAAGATAGGCACCCCTTCATAAGTGATCTATGCTATACTAAGTTTACCATACATGTATATTTTACTTTGTAAAACATATAAATTTGTCAAATGAAAGTTTGTCAGTATGTATATATATAACTTTTTCAAAGATAAACTCAAAGATAATCTGAAGCGATGCAGCATCCATTTTAGTTCCCGGAATAACAAAGTTTCAGAGTGAAGGAGCTGGGCGCCTGTCCTGCTTCACATCATTAAACAGGTTTGAGCGAAGCCTAATTGAACAGCGGGATCAACTGCGGGCAAATATCAAAGCAAGTGCTTCTCTCAATGATAGCCTGACTTGATATCGTGGCTTGATGCACGCAGTAAAACGGGAATATGTTGAAATTGATCCTCAACGACTCTAGAAAAATGGCTCAACCACATGTTTCATCTGTTTAAAAGTTTGCAAAACATCTTCAGGCCTTAGGAGACACATGTGTGCCCATAAAACTTGAGAACCTCTTTATTTTCATATGATGGACTCTCCCATCGTATTCGACGTATGAGGGTCAAGCAGCTCAGTTCCTCGGACCCGACACCTCAGACACCTTTAACATATGATTTGATTATTGTGGTAAAGGCTTTGTGCAGAACCAACCACACTTTTTGACGGGCTGAATAAGATTTTCATATATATATATATATATATATATATACTTTCCAGAATGTTCAAAAAATTTCGTAGAAAATATACGTTTTCTGACTGGAATCTAACTTGTGTCCAATACAGAATTGTCATTTGATCTGACGTCCTATACCACACAGCTTCAGGGGAGTTAAATTTAATTAATACTGTTTATTTAACAAACAAAGTATTTACTTAAATAAATTGTATCTATTAAAAATAACGTATAAACAGACAATATATTAAATATTTGTCAGACTTCATAATATATGTTCAATTTTTACTTTAAGGTACGTTTCTTAAGCAGATATAATCATCCGTTCTTCATAAACAGTAATTTGGATATTGGTAACCAGACGCTTCTCTGTAGCTGAGTGGCACAGCAAGTCAGATCAATTGACGGTTCCGTATAGGCCACAGATTCGATTCTTGTCGGAAAACGATGTATTTTCTACGAAATTTATCGAACATTCAGGCTGGTAAATGTAATTAAAAATAACGTATAAAGAGAATATATATATATATATATATATATATATATATATATATATATATATATGGAGAGAGAGATAAATTACAAAATTTCCCATATATTTTCTGTCTCTGAATCCTGTTATTTTTACTGCTCTTTCTCTTTCTCTCTCTCTCTCTCTCTCTCTCTCTCTCTATATATATATATATATATATATATATATATATATATATATATATATATATTGAGAGAGAGAGAGAGAGAGATAAACAAAATAAATTAAAAATAATATATACTGGATGTAATAGCAAATAAACAACGGATAGGTTCTTGAATGGACTTTGAAAATGGAAGCCAGAGTATGAATGTTGGAACCATTACTGAAGACCTAAATGACCTTTTTATTTTCTTCATCAGGTTAGTCGAAAAGCCGACGTAAACTATGGAGGACGCCAAGTGACAATTCAATATATTTCTTTTGTCTGTATTCATATTGTCCCTTTACAAATATATTCTAAAATTTTACAACTCTATCTCTCTCCCTTTCTCTCTCATTTTCTGTCTCTGAATCCTGTTCTTTCTGTTCAGCATTGATTACTCAGTTTCATTCAACTTGTCATTCATAATTGCGTGGAATAATTAGTAATTAACGCTACATTCGTTGAGAATTTTAATTCATTTATTTATAGCCGCGTCATCATTTGATCCAACTCATTGATGCGTTTTACGAGGTCAAAATACTGAGCGGGGTTCCATTGTGGAGAATAGGTTAAAAAATAATTACAAAAAGCTAAATGCATATTTTGTCTCCTTGAATCTTGTTCATTTATTGCCCTATCTCTTCGCTAACTCTTTCACTTCCCCACCACCGTTCGTCTTAGAGGCTTTATCACCTTGCTTAAAGATGAAATGATTAAAAAATAGAAGATGATATTATCAATTTTGCTTGAGATGAAATAATTTCAAACATCGTATTGATGATGGTAAATGCAGCCATTTTAACCTGTTCACTGAGCAGTCTACAAAATCGTCAAAAATCCGATTTAAAATTAATTTTTAGAATAAATTCCCACATGCTAAGTTTAAATAGAAACTTAGTGCTAATAAATATAATTTTCTACAAAAAAGCCGACTCCTCAAATTTAAGGGTTTTTTAATCTGTACCTTTAAATATTCTATTTCGGCTGTGTGTAAGATGTACCAATATCATACTTTCTAATCTTTTAAGATTTGTAGTTCGAATTCCAGTCGAGTTCAATATCATTGACTTACGCGCAAATACCTTTAGGAAAGGCATGAATTCATCTCTTCCCCCTCAGTTATGAGTTGAATAGCAGGACAAACGGTTCCTATAGCCTATATCAGTTTTCCCAACATTTTCATCAGGCTTCCCATTTGATTTCAAACTTTTTGTAAACGCCACAAATTAAATTTCGAATATTATACTGAATTCAACTTTCATAGCAAGATAACAATCGGGTATTAGTGCAAAAATAATTTTAATATTTTCTTCGGTTCTATTAGAAATGCCAATGATTAAAATGCTAAAAAAACAACAAACTTTTATTTGATAGCTTAATGTTTTCAATGCAATGGTTGCCTTTGCTGCTTAATGGCTAAGGCTCTTACTCTAGGTTCATTTGATAGCTTATCTCAATGTTTTCAATGTGATGGTTGACTTTGGTGCTTACTGGCTAAGGCTTTTACTCTAGGTTCATTTGATAGCTTATCTCAATGTTTTCAATGTGATGGTTGACTTTGGTTCTTACTGGCTAAGGCTTTTACTCTAGGTTCATTTGATAGCTTATCTCAATGTTTTCAATGTGATGGTTGACTTTGGTGCTTACTGGCTAAGGCTCTTACTCTAGGCTCCATGCTGCTTAGAAGGAATCAGAGATCTCCTCATTTTGTAATTTTCAGGCGATTTCTTTGTTTAGTAAGAAGATGTGTAACTACATTGAAACCACATTCAGGCATATTAGGAATTTGGAAAAGCAATGAAGAAAAGTTTGATCGCTTCCCACAGCTTTAGATACCTTCCAGAAATTTCCTTTTGCACTCAGTATTGAATAATTTTTGAAAATTAAAAAAATGGATAAATGTCCACCTCCCCGTAAATGAAATAAAACCTCTCAGTGCCCCCTTTCAACATAACAGACCCTACAATTGTGTGTGTGTGTGTGTGTGTGTGTGTGTGTGTGTGTGTGTGTGTGTGAGAGAGAGAGAGAGAGAGAGAGAGAGTATCATTATAGATAAAAGTGTAAAAGATACTCAGGCTGATTTCAACTTATTCCGTGAGTCTGTTGCGTTCACTCCCGCACTAATGCCCTTGAAAAAGGCATGAAGAAGGTTTCTTCTTACTCCAGGTAAATGTTAAAAAGGTTAGGCGGGAGTCTGTCGTTTGGGGTGGCAACCCAACTAAGTGAAGTAAAACCGTAGAATCGTGGTTATTTCAGGTTTTTGTTTTCATCTACCAAAATACATTTTATTAAGGGTAAATAGTTCCCGTGCGCAGCATCTGAGACAAATTTAGACAAAAAAGATCAGTTCCGAGCTTAACTTCCGTAGTCTTTGTTACAGTTTTTAGTATATATTATATGACTAGGGTATTTATTTCGTAAAATTACAAAATTGTGGCACGAGGCCGAAAAGGGGATGGGTAGAGACTGGTCAACACTAACTATCTTATACCTAGCTAATCTGATTCCCGACCCATTCATACATTACAATTTACCCATTCACCACAAGAACTCGTCCATCACCAAACAATCCTTCAATCACCATAATACCACATCCTCTCAAGGGGAACCTACCAAAACGCGCCCCAGACCATAAAAATTTGATGATAATACATAAAATACATAAAATTTTAATAATGATAGAATGAGAGGGGAGTGAGATGAACCCAATAATCAAATAAATATAGACACAAAATACAAACCAAACATAACAGATGTTAGTAGGGAGCCGTCCAACCCTCAAAATAGAGAGGCCGCTGTATTCTGCCCAGGGGACAGAATCAAGAAGCTCTCTCGCTAAGGGAGTGGGGAAAAAGGATAAAATATTATGCGGGAATGGGAAAATATAAAGCTGACCCCGTCGAGATGAAAAGGAGGGTTAAAACAAACTGGGGAGGTTGGGAATCTCGACTTGGATCATAACCAAAGAATAGCCGGGTTACAGGCCAGGAACAACACTTACTCACATTAACTAGGTACACTTAAGCTTGTCTAACCTAACCAGGGGGAGGGTTCCACAGGAAGCCACCCCGATGTGCAATAGGTTGACCTAGAAGAGAAAATCAAGGCTAGCCCCGGTCACACGAACCAAGCTCGCCTCTTTTACCCACCTTTCGCTAAAGACTGTCGAATGCAACCGTTTTCTATCAGATCTAATCTTCATCTTGAGCTGATGCTCAAAGAATTGGATCAAATGCTGATGAGAAAGACGGTTGCCCCGCAAGACTTCCTCCTTTCGCGTCGTCCAAATCACCATTCGAGCCGTGGCCAGCAACGTCAGAAACACCATTCGTTTCACCCCGGAATACGGGGGCGACACATTGTCACACGCGTATGCGCGATCAATGGACACAAGCTGTTCGGGAGCGAGACGAGCCGTCAGCTCGCCGACATGGTCCCATAAGGGGCGGACCCGGGGGCAATGGTAGAAGGCGTGCGCAGCCGTTTCTTCTAAGCCAAGACCACACCGTTCACAGTCTGGCAAATCCGCCAAACCCCATATGAAAGCCTTGTCGTTGAGAGGCAGCCGATTCCGAGCCAATCGCCAGGTAAGCGAAAACTCAGGGTTACTGAGGTAATCCGCCGCTGGCGCCCAAGACCAGTAGGAGCGATACTACTCCTCCGACAAGCCGAGCGTATCACGTAGGGAATCCTTCGCGGGCCCCTCCACTAATCCACGATAGAAAACCTTCCTAGGCCGTGAAAGGTCACTGGACCGGGGAATGGCCTTCAAGGCCGACCGACACTCGCGGATGAAATCCGACTCTTCCCGGGGTCTACAACGGCGCTCAACCCTCGAGATGGGGGGACTGATGGTAAGGCTAGGGAAGGCGTCCCTAACAATCCCCTCCAGAATCGGATCTCTCCCAGTCAATGCGCGGCGTAGGAAAGCCAACCTAGAGGCACGGATGTGACTCAAAAGGTGCGGCATTCCCAGCCCCCCATGACACGGACGTTTAGTGCAGACTCGTCTGTCGACCCTGTTCAAGCGTCCTCTCCATAAAATGGAGGATAGCGATCGTTCGAGCGCCTTCCAATGGGTCTCACAGAGAGGAAGTACAGACAATCGATAAAGAATCAGGGGGAAAATGTATGTAGCACACACCTCCGCCCTGCCCTTCACGGACAACCGCCGTCGATTTCAAGTCTTGCCGGCAGAATCAACCTTTGCAAGTACTTCAGACCAATTCTTCTCCAGCTGGAGGTCCGGTCCAAACCACACTCCAAGAATGCGGACAGGTCCATCCGTCCAACCGAAGCGGCCCGGAAGAGCGACCCCCTTCCAGGCACCTAACCGCAAGCCGGAAGACTTGTCGCGGTTTATCTTGGCCCCTGTCACCTTCTCGTACCGATCAAGCGCCTTCTGTACCGCCTCGATGTCGTCCCGGGACGACACGAAAGCAGATACGTCATCGGCGTACGCGGAAACCCTGGCTCGAGCCCCTCCAGGAACGGCGATTCCGCGTAAGGCCGGACTGCCGGTCTCATCCTTCAGCCGGCGAAGAAGAGGCTCCAACGCCAAAGCATAAAGGAGAGGCGACAGCGGACAACCCTGACGAACCGACCTAGACAGCACGAACGCGTCCGACAACCTTCTGTTCACCTGTACCACAGCACTGGGGGAGCGATACAGGAGGCTAATCCAGCGGCAGAAGTTGGGTGCGAATCCAGCGGCCTGCAGGACAGTAGCAAGGTAGCGATGGTCGACCCTATCAAATGCCTTGGACTGATCCAAATTGATCAGCGCGGCTTGCTCGTCGTCTTTTACACCCTCTATGATCGTGCGGATCAGATGCAGGTTGCTCTGAATTGTTCGGCCCCTCACAGAACAAGTCTGCTCAGGTCCCAACAGAGACTCGGCAACTGACTGCAAACGCTCCTGCAGGATCTTGGCCATAATCTTTAACTCTGTGTTTAGCAGAGTTATGGGCCTGTAGTCATCTAGTTTTCCCCCACCACCTTTGCCCTTTTTCAACAGAGTGATCACGCCCCTGGTGATCCGATTGGGGATGGACCCCGACCGAAACCAGTTGTTGAACACTCCAGTCAAAATCGGAACAAAGATGTGCGACAGCCTCAAGTACAATCATAGGGCAAACCATCCAGACCGGACGACTTGCCTCTGCCGACCTTCTTCAAAACCGCGTAGACTTCGCCCTCCGTGATCTCTCCCTCGCAGCTAGCCGCTTCAGACGGCGAAAGCCGAGGAAAGTCAGCCAAATAGCTACGAAACTCCTCCTCACGGAGACCAAGCTCCTTGGTAAACCGGCTCTCGAAATGGCGCCGAAACGCCTCGCACATGTCGTCAGTGGCCCGAAGAGTACGCCCCTCCGGGGATTCGACTTCACGAATGTAACGATCGCCACCTCGACGGACCTCTTCCCTGCGCAGATCTGCGCCCAAATTCACAGCTTCGGAAGACATCTTGCTTAACTTATGTATAATTACCTGGCCCATGTACCGCTCGCTATTCGAACGATCCAGGGCCTCCTTAGCTAAGGCTATCTCTAGGGGATCCCCCCCAGCCACCGCCCGGGAATAACTAGACTTGAGTGTCTTCACCTTATCAGCTCTATCTAGAGCGAGCCGTTTGCCGAAATCAGTGGTGAAGGACCTAATCCTACACTTAAGGCGTTCCCACCACTTATTCCCGATAACCGCCCCCACTAGCTCCCGCTGCACTAGTCTAATTAGCTGTTCCCGAAAGTCCTCCCTGTCCAGTAAGGACAGATTGAACTTCCAGTAACCAGCCATTCTAGGCCTACAGTCTAACGCCACCCGGGCACAAACGAGTTTGTGGTCCGAATAGCCTACCCAGTGGAACGTAGGGCAATCAAGTAGATCTATGTCGGCTCTTCTAACTAACATTCTGTCAAGGTAGCTAACTACCTTGTCAAAAGGCCAATTAAGAGCCCACGTCCACATTTTCCCCCGGGGTGATCGACCCGGTATCTATCGACGAGACCATAATCGTCGATCAGATCAACCAGGCTACGATCGCCCCTTCTCCCGCTAGCTCCCCGCCCCCTGTCTAACTTGGGGTCCAGGATGGCATTCCAGTCCCCCATTAAAACTAGGCGCGTTGAATCCACTAGGAACGGCCCCAACCGCCGAAAAAACGAGACCCGCTCCTCCCGGTCGTTGGGCGCATAAACCGCAACGACTCGGAACGAACCACTTTTCACGGCAATATCGGCCACGATCAACCGGCCCTCGGCATCGGTATGCACAAGGTCCACCTTCGCATCGAGAGTACGCCTGACAAGCAAAGAAACTCCTCCGGCAGAACGGTCCCCATATGCTGAATAGACGACAAAGTCATCCTCCAGCACACACGCATCGGAACTGCAAACAAAGTGGGTCTCCTCGATCGCGGCAACATCCACGTCCAGGGACAGAAGGTCCCGGAGCAGGCGTATATATTATATGACTAGTGAGTTAGCTGAAATAACTCAACTCACTTTATAGTCTACCAATAGAAGTTTAACCAATCAGAAGGCGCAGAACATTCTATCCGTCGTGTATAAAGTCGGCCATTTTTGGTCACTCTACCCGAATGTCCAGTCCAGCTTGTCAGGCGAAGAGAACCAGAAGGCCGAACTATGCTCTGCTACTTTTATCGAAATATCCACTGCTAACCTGAACAACGCTTTCCTACTGTCTTCGAAATATTCACTGCTAACCTCTGGATTCTATACTCGAAGACGACCGTCATGATAAACAAAATGTCTAACAGTCTTCCGCGTTTAGCTTTCCTCAGCGAATGTATGGAAACAACGCGAGTAATGGCTGCCGCCAACGACGCCATTAAATCTACAATTTCACTGTCGATAACTCCAAAACGGTAGATTTTGTCAAGCCAGATTCGAATGGAGCGTGTACAATTACACAGAGAAGTATTTTAGAAAATTTTAATGCGTACTAAGCGCAGGTGATACACTGAAAATTAACCAAAAACTGTTCGTGCAGAAGTATAAATGTTTTAATTTTCTGCATTATTCATTGCTAATTTTAAGATCGAAATATTACAATATTTTTTCTACTTATTTTAGGAAGCCATGAATAAAAACTAAACAAACATTTTTTTATCGAGGCTAATTTGCGCTTTCGTGAATAGTGAGTTTAAACCACACTGGGTAACGCATGCATGGTTAGCCATTATGTAACCCAACAAAGGTTGAAATATCTTAGCATCAACTAAAGCTTCTTTTATAAAACATTAACGATTTCCGCAATTTGGTTTTCATCTTTCTAAATACATCTCACTGAATATGAAAAATGCACATGTAGAAATATAAATTATTATTAATTTTTCTACATTATTTATTGCTAATTTTCATATCGAAATATTACAATATTTTTCTACTTCTTTTTAGGAAGCCATTTTATAAAATAAATCCAGTTTTCTTTCTTTTCGTGTAATTGTTTCAGCATAGAATAGAGTAAGTTAGGTTCTACGTTTTTTCTGTGGCAACAAATCTAAGAGAAGGAAAATTCTGAATTCAAAGACGTAGAATAGTAGCGATTTCAGTTTTTTGTTTTCATCTTTTTGAATACGTTTTATCAGCCGTAAAAGTAATTTTATCAGCCATGTTTTGTCAAGGTTTTAATCATTTTGGTAATAATTATTTTATTATTTTTACACCGAAATGTTTAGAATATTTAAAAAATAATTTCTATTTCATATTTAATTTCATTTTCATCACCTCCTTAACCTGATTTGCTTTCGACTTTTACAGACACCATCATGAATCGCTATATGATGAGGCATCGTCCCATGTACGGTAACATGTACAGAACAGGAAAAAAATACAGAGGCGCCATGGAGCCAATGTCCAGAATGACCATGGACTTCCAAGGAAGATACATGGACTCCCAGGGCAGAATGGTCGACCCCAGACACTACGACTACTATGGAAGATGGAACGACTATGACCGTTACTACGGACGGTCCATGTTTAACTACGGACCCCATATGGACGGTCAACGCTACGGCGGCATGATGGACTTCCCCGAGAGATGGATGGACATGTCCAACTATCAGATGGACATGCAGGGTCGCTGGATGGACATGCAGGGACGCTACTGTCACCCGTTCAACCAGTGGGGGTACAACAGACACGGCAACTATCCTGGTTACTCCTACGGTCGTAATATGTTCTACCCAGAGAGATGGATGGACATGTCCAACTGGCAGATGGACACGCACGGGCGCTGGATGGACATGCAGGGACGCTACGGAAGCCCGTTCAACCAGTGGGGGTACAACCGTCATGGCTACTATCCTGGCTCCTCCTACGGTCGTAATATGTTCTACCCGGAGAGATGGATGGATATGTCCAACTATCAGATGGACATGCAGGGACGCTGGATGGACATGCAAGGACGCCACGTGAACCCGTTCTCTCATTCCATGTACGGCAGAAATTGGTCTTATCCTTACTACAATTATTATTCCAGCCGGCACATGGACTATCCCGAAAGATTCATGGATATGTCCAACTGGCAAATGGATACGCAGGGGCGCTGGATGGATATGCAGGGACGTCATATGGATCCGTCTTGGTCAAATATGCAAGACAACTACAATTATTCGTTTTAAACCCACCCGGCTGGTCATATCGTCCGTGTCTTTTCAACATAAAAATATCATTTTCCAAATGCTAAAGAAAGATGAATAAAAGACAGGCGAAGATATTTCGATTATGGGATAGCTGCAATTGAAAAAATAAAAAATTCCGTTATGGGCTAAACGTCCAAACGAACTTATTCAATTTTATTATTGAGCGCGGAGTCGTTTCTAAAGCCAAACAATGAAAAATCTTTGCCATTAAAACCAATAAAAAAGACACTCTTTGATTTATTTTGTTCTAATCAAGAATTTCATCTGTAAGATCCACTCAAGATCGCTTCTTTTTTCTTATTCAATAAAATTGTATATTTTCGTCAAACCTTTTTTCCGTTTTTTCATTGCATTCTATTTTGTTTTCACTTTGGTAATTATTCGACAGAAAATAGATTCTGGGTGAAAAAAACATGTCTATATGGAGAATATTATTGAAACAGAAAGAATCCTAAAAATTTCACGGTTTTCCTATTTGGGTTTTCTAAGGAATTTTAATTCTTCAGTTAATGATTGAATAAACCCACGACAAGTTCTATGACAATAAAATATCCGTAGAAATTCCCCTATCGCATCGTTAAATATTTGAGCTTAGCAACCTTAACAAAACTAGAAAGATCCGTGAACATTTCACAGTTTTCCTATTTAGATTTTGTAATAAATCTTAATTCTTCAGTTAATGATTCAAGATTCTTCCTTTCTTTCTTTCTTTCTTTTTTTCTTTCCTTCTTTCTTTTTTTCTTTCTTTTTCCCACTGGAATATAGTAACATCTCTTATATGTCTTTTTCGTCTTTCCACGTGATCCAAAGAGTATAGTCCATTGTCTTACCTCTCACCACCTACTCTCTGACAAACAATATGGCTTCCGTTTTGCAGCTGATGTGCTTACAGCCATCACTGAATACGTATATAAAGTTGTTGATAATAACAGCGAAGCTCAAGCTGTGGCTCAAGATATCTCGAAGGCGTTTGACAGGGTTTGGTATGCTGCACTTCTACATAAGCTTCAGGGCTATGTTATTACAGGACGATTGTTTGATTTAATCCAATCATTCATATCAAATCCTGAGATGAAGGCCATTTTAAACGGTCTCGCTTCCAGATCATTTCACACAAACACGGATGTACCCCAAGTTTCTATCCTTAGTTCTACGCTGTTTCTGGTCATCATCAATGATCTTCCTGATGTCATTAGTTCTCAAGTAGGCATTTATGCTGATGACACTACCATTTACTCCTGTCTCAATAGCAAATCCATCAGAGCTGACAAAATTAACCTGACCGCTGCTCTTGAAAAGGAATTTCAATCTGTGGTTAACTGGGGCAGGAAAATGGCTCGTAAATTTTAAACTGCTTTCATAGTGAAACTATCCTACAAAACAATTAGCAGGACTGATGATAGAATCACGGAGAACAATACACTGCGCCTTCGGGGCTTCACAATCTCAACTTACTTCAAGTGGTACCCCAAGATCGAATCAATAACTGTATCTACTGTTTAGTTCCTATTTTCTCTAAACAGATTCCAACAGCCAGACAGCAATGCTATGACAATACAGCTGAGAGAATATTAAACGGCTTTTAAGCGATTTTTTTTCTAAATGGCTATTTTCTGGAATTTATCATAAACTATTTCTAATCCATGAAAATTTCAGTTTTCCTATTTGAATTTTCTAAGTAATCTTAATTCTTCAGGTAATGACTAAATAATTTCATGGCGATAACTACGACAATAAAATATCCGTAGAAATTCCCCTATCGCATCGTTAAATATATTATCCTCACAACCATAACAAAACTAGAAATACCTATAATAATTTCACGGTTTTCCTAGTTCAAAGCTCTGATGAATTTTAATTCTTCAGTTAATTATTGAATAAACTGATAGCGAGTTCTACGACAATAAAATATCCGTAGAAATTCCCCTATCGCATCGTTAAATATATTATCCTCACAGCCATAACAAAACTAGAAATACCTATAATAATTTCAGGGTTTTCCTAGTTCAAAGCTCTGATGAATTTTAATTCTTCAGTTAATTATTGAATGAACTAATAGCGAGTTCTACGACAATAAAATATCTGTAGAAATTCCCCTATCGCATCGTTAAATATATTATCCTCACAACCATAACAAAACTAGAAATACCTATAATAATTTCAGGGTTTTCCTAGTTCAAAGCTCTGATGAATTTTAATTCTTCAGTTAATTATTGAATAAACTGATAGCGAGTTCTACGACAATAAAATATCCGTAGAAATTCCCCTATCGCATCGTTAAATATATTATCCTCACAGCCATAACAAAACTAGAAATACCTATAATAATTTCAGGGTTTTCCTAGTTCAAAGCTCTGATGAATTTTAATTCTTCAGTTAATTATTGAATAAACTGATAGCGAGTTCTACGACAATAAAATATCTGTAGAAATTCCCCTATCGCATCGTTAAATATATTATCCTCACAACCATAACAAAACTAGAAATACCTATAATAATTTCAGGGTTTTCCTAGTTCAAAGCACTGATGAATTTTAATTCTTCAGTTAATTATTGAATAAACTGATAGTGAGTTCTACGACAATAAAATATCCGTAGAAATTCCCCTATCGCATCGTTAAATATATTATCCTCACAGCCATAACAAAACTAGAAATACCTATAATAATTTCAGGGTTTTCCTAGTTCAAAGCTCTGATGAATTTTAATTCTTCAGTTAATTATTGAATAAACTGATAGCGAGTTCTACGACAATAAAATATCTGTAGAAATTCCCCTATCGCATCGTTAAATATATTATCCTCACAACCATAACAAAACTAGAAATACCTATAATAATTTCAGGGTTTTCCTAGTTCAAAGCTCTGATGAATTTTAATTCTTCAGTTAATTATTGAATAAACTGATAGCAAGTTCTACGACAATAAAATATCTGTAGAAATTCCCCTATCGCATCGTTAAATATATTATCCTCACAACCATAACAAAACTAGAAATACCTATAATAATTTCACGGTTTTCCTAGTTCAAAGCTCTGATGAATTTTAATTCTTCAGTTAATTATTGAATAAACTGATAGCGAGTTCTACGACAATAAAATATCCGTAGAAATTCCCCTATCGCATCGTTAAATATATTATCCTCACAGCCATAACAAAACTAGAAATACCTATAATAATTTCAGGGTTTTCCTAGTTCAAAGCTCTGATGAATTTTAATTCTTCAGTTAATTATTGAATAAACTGATAGCGAGTTCTACGACAATAAAATATCCGTAGAAATTCCCCTATTGCATCGTTAAAATATTTGAGCTTAACAACATTAACAAAACTAGAAAGACCCGTAATAATTTCACGGTTTTCCTTTTTCAAATTTCTGCTGAATCTTAATTCTTCACTTAATGATTGTATAAACTCATGGCGAGTTCTATGACAGAAATTCGCCTATCACATCGTTAAATATTTGATCTTGACAACTTTAACAAATCTCGAAAGACCCGTAATAATTTACTGCTTTTCCTATTTGAATTTTCTTAATAATCTTAATTCGTAAGTTAATGTTTGAATAAGCTCGCTGATGTATGTTTTCCCTCTTTCTTTCTCAAAAGGTAATGGTTCATTATTTATTTTGTATTGGCCGGGTGTAATGGTCGTGCTAACTAAGACATAGACAAAAAGAATTATAATAAAATAATTGTAACATTGAATTATTTTTACAAAAATATAAGCCAGATTGATTATTAAAAAACATGGATTTAAATCATGACATTTGCTTCATAAATTAACGACGGCGAATTCTACAGACGTTTATCTTGCCCTGTTTCGTACTTTCATTCATTTTCTCACTGAATCAACCTGGCGTCTCGGATATGTTTTGCCGTCTTTCCACGCAAAGAAAACGGAATTGTCTGTTATTTATGAGGCATTGGCAGGACGTAACGGTCGTGCTAACTTATTCGCTTTCCCTGAGGAGAATTGCTTAAAAAAACATCAACAGGGCAAAGACTGCATTAGCAAAAACTAATTTAATTAATTTAATTCTAAAAATCTGCTTATTTACAGTTCAGACAATAGCAAAAGCACTAAAAATGCATTCTTGCTAGAATCCGGATGGCATCTAACCACTGGTTTTGATATATATGTCGAGATTATTATCAGTAACTAAAAAATGGTCTTTAATGATATCGATCCTAACCTGTCTATTCAGTGGTTCTTGAAGATATAAAAAAAATAAATTCTCTCTAGAATCCATCTTGCATGTTTTTAAATGTACCATTTGCCCTGAATATGTTCTATATCTGACCGGTTGTCTTTCTATATATGTCGAGATTATTATCAAAATCTGAAAAAGGGTCTTTAATGTTATCGATCCTAACCTGTATATACATAATTCAGTGGTTTATAGAAGATATAAAAAAATAAATTCTCGCTAGAATCCATCTTGCATGTTTATAAATCTACCATTCGCCCGTTCAGTGAATATGCGTGCCACATCTGATTCCATGTTTCTGTGATCGCAAGATTATTATTACCCCCCCCTAAGAAAAAAAAGTGCCTTTAATGTTATCGATCCTGGCTTAACATGTCGACTTCATTCACTTTACCACCACCGTGTGTTGAGTTCTTTTGTCCTTTCTATTAATATTTTCATGGAAATTCTTTTAATACACTTGCCTTCTTTTGTACTCCAAGCTCATTAATTTAAGCTTAGTACCAGATTGCCAACTATGTCTCATTGTTTTACTCTTCAAATAGCTAAATACCAATTAGTATAGTTTCTTTCGTCGCACTTCTTCCCTGTGGAACTCTTTTTCTGTTTCTTACTTCCCAGCCACCTAAGATCTCCAGAAATTTAAATGTAATATCAATCGCCATCTTCTTTTCTCCTGGCACTTGTTCTTTTATTTTCCTTTCTCTTTACTAGAGTTTTCGTCTTCTTTTTCACTTTCAGTAACCCCTTGCATCTTAGTAACATTATGGCCTTACTTGGAGTGATTTCATTGAAAAAAAATCTTGTTTAAACACTGTACTCTTTCTTGCTTAAAAAATTAACCTTTTACTAGTCGAACAAAGTTGACCTTCCTAGCCTTGACAGAGTAAAAAATAATGTTTGCGAGGGCTTGTGGGTGATGAATTGTTTTCCACCTTACAACTCCTATCCTAGAGATGTAATGAAGCCAGCTTTTAGCTAATCTATCATTATTTTTTGTGTTAGACTCTAAATTATGTGTTCATAAATCTACCATTTATCCTTGCTTTTGAATATTGCTGTCACATCTGGTCTGGTGCTATATTTTTAGATTCTTGATAAAATTCAGATAAGAATCTGCAATGTTATTGATCTTGACCTGGCATCTCAATCACTTTCCCACCGCCTACTGAACTGGCCTCCTTGGTAATTCAACCTCATGGATTTTATGTGTACTACTAGATTGGCAATCTTGTTTTATTATTCAAATAGCTGAATACAATTCGAATAGTTTCCTTTCTCGCACTTCTCGCCTGTGGAACACCCTTCCAGTGTCTTACTTCCTTGCCACCTACGATCTTCAAACATTTAAATGCAACGTCAATCGCCATCTTTTTTTTACCTGTTCTTTTATTGTCCTTTCTCCTGACATGAATTTTCTCCTATTGCATCTTAGCGACGTTATCGCCTTTCTTGGGGTAAAATGATAAAAAAAAATATTCTTTAAACATTATACCTTTTGTCGTTTAGAAAATTAAACTTTTACTAGTCGAACAATAAGCATAATAGGCTGGCTTCTTTTGCGCGACCTTGTGGGTGATGAATTGTTTTTCCTTACCACTCCTAACGATGATAACCTTTAGCTACTCTATCGATATGTTCGTTGCAAAATCTATCTTATATATTTATAAGTCTACCATTCGTCCTTCCTTTTGGATTTTGTTGCCACATCTTGTGATCCTGTTGTACATTCAGATGTTCTTTATAAAATCCAAAGAAGAATCTGCTATGTTATTGGTTCTGGTCTGGCATCTCGGCTTCACTCACTTTCCACCGCCGTAACGTAGCTTTCCTATGCCTTTTCTATAGATACTTCAATTGAAATTGTTCTGATGAACTTTCCTCTATGGTAACTAGGCTTCATGAATTTAAACGCAGTACTAGATTGGCGGTAAGGTCTCATCATTTTACAGTTCAATTGGCTAAATGTAACCATAAGTTTCTTCTATCATAATTATCGCTTGTATATCTCTCTTCAGGCTTATTGCAGCGTTGATCTTTAAATTGAATGTCAATCGTTATATTCTGTCTTTTTAATTCTTGTTCTTTTACTGTTTTCTTTCCTGCTGTGGCCTTGTTAGGGCCAGAAATAGACACAAGAGTGGAATTGAGTTAAACAAATAAATTAATAGAAAAAGTAATACAAACATATACAAACGAGAGTGTTACAGCAAGAATGTTCGGTCCGACTGTCAGAGCTGACTGCTGGGAACTTCCTTCTCCAAAAGGCAGTACCTGCTCCTATTTATAGCTAGGGAAATCCATGCGTGCTTGGGTAAATTACTATAACATTTCCTTAATGTCTTTTTTTTTTCTCTAGCACTAAGTAACCCATTGCGTCTTAGTGGCTTTATTTCCTTCCTTGAGGCGAAATCATTAAAAAATATATGTCCAGGTGAACTACATTCATTAGTTCTACTAGTTCAGACCTTCACAACGAGGACCCACCATGCAACGTCCACTGAGTTACTCACCCTCATGCCCTTCATATTCCATTTGTAAGGAGCAAGTTCCACTCAGACAATTACTTCTCCAGAACTATTGCAACGTTGAACGGACTCCCGAGATGATGCTTCCCGGATCACTACAATCTTAACCCCTTCAAGTCGAGGTTCAACCGTTATCTTTCCTACATAACCTTATAATATACTAGCCTTGTTCTGTCCTCTATACGCCCTTGAAAACCCCGTTAGTAGCCCTCTACAATGAGTGGCACTTAGGTATTTTATTGAGTGAACAATAATAAAAAAAATGTTTGTGGAGGAGGACAGATAGCGGTAAAAGTACTTTATTGCTTTTCACTAATTCATTTTCTACATATAATCAACCCTTTGCAGGTTATTTAAAACTAGAAAATATGTTTAGATTATGATACAAGTTTTACTAATTAACCCATAGCTGGGGGAGAAGAGGTTGATTCGTATCTAATCAGACTTTGATAAACAAACAAAACAATTATAATGCGGATATAAAGTGGGGGTTCTATTCTATATTGCAATAATATATAAATTGATCCCTCACTATGTGTCCACATTTGTTTCTATGGATTTGTATTCTGGAAAATGTGTTTAAATCTAAAGCACCTGCCTCTGTAGCTAATCAGCCTTTCGCTGATTGATTGATTCGTTTTTTACGGTTTATCAACTTTTTCCTGGTTAATTAAAGGCAGAAAAATTGAATAGTGCATTTTCGAAACGCCTAAATTACAATCTGCGGAGATATTTTCATGCATTTTTTTTAAACGAATAAAATTATTAGTGGTATGTTCCCAAGCTGTCGCACGTTGGGATCGACCCTTCCAGTTCGATAACATCCGGAAATCTCCTGATAATGAACAGGAAAGTTTCTCTATGGTGGTTAAATGAAAGCAGTTTTATATCTAGGAAACGTAGAGTATTGGCTTTTTTTTCTCCATTTCGTATGGAAATTCCTTTCTATATTCAACTTTTTTAGTTTGTAGACAGAATCCTAAGGGACGAAAAGCGTCAGCAAAAATGTTTTCCACTCATATATAGAATGCGATGGATAAATTGTCGGTATTTTATATTTTTAATTTCGCGCATGCGCGTTCTTTGTTTTTGAATTTGTCCACTGCACAATATGGTAGGGTCAGATGGACACCGTCTGTGAGAAAAATGACGCAATTCACTCCACCAGATATTTGAAAACAACATGCTGTACTGCTTGGCATTCGCACCGGAAGCTCCAATACGACATTTTAGAGTGTTTAGGTGTCAATTTGAGGACAGTGCAGAGGATTCAGAGTTGGAGGAGTCTAATGGCCATTACGAAGGTACGGCACGTCGGAAAACTCATTCTGATCGTTCTACGAAAAGAACTCTCGAATTTGCTGGTGAGGACCCCAGACTTAACACAGAGACCTATATCAAGTGCCATGAGGAGGTAGTACTGCTCTAAGTCAAGTGGGTGGCTGCTGAAAAAAAACCTATGTATAGCAACATGACTCTGCACCATGCCATGCATGCAGTGGAATCCAGTCTTAGCTGTCAGACAATTTCTGCGACCATATCACCCCTTACATCTGGCCGACTAACTCCCAAACTGTAACCCTCTTGATTATCATGTGTGGGACGCAGTTGAACGAGAGACCTACAAAATTTCTTGTAACACCAAAGATTAATTGAAGACAAGGATGATGGCAGCATTCACCAGCGTAAACAAGGAGACCGTCCGCAAGATTTGCAGGAGATTCCGAAGTCGTACGCACGTTGTAGTTAAAACCCAATGGCGATTTTATTGGATAAATTTACTCTTTAGTAATTCAAGATATTTTTGTTTAATTTTTGTAAATATATCTGTTAAAACGAGATGGCAGTGTTATTTTGGCGTCATTTACACGACAATGTATCCATGGAAACCTGTATACATATTAAAAATGAGTCGTCAGTGTTATTTTCATTATGGCGTCATTTCGATGACAATTTATTCATCGCACCTTGTGTATCTGTTAAAATGAGATGCCAGTGTTATATTAATTTTTGCAGAATTTAGATGGCAATTTATCCATCGCAACCTGTATATCTGTTAAAATGAGATGTCAGTGTTAATTTTATTTTCGCGTCATTTAGACGACAATTTATCCATCGCACCCTGCATATCTGTTAAAATGTGGTCTGTTATTTTCATTTTTGCGTCATTTAACCGACAATTTATCCATCGTATATATCCACGGACAGACCCTTTGGCTGTATCACATCTCATCAGTGTGGTTAGACGTCCGGTTGCTTCTAGCTAGTGTGACGTCCCCCCGGTGTCGCTGCGCCAAATGTGAGGTCTACCTAACCACGTCCGTCGTGCTATCCTGCCCTGTGACGACCAACTGGCTTAGTATTGGTCGCGGAACCAAATGTGACGTTCTAACCTTTTGGTGATTCGGATGGGAATCTGGTTAGATTCGGTATCAGCCTTGTCGTTCCCAGCTCGCCTCCAACGTCTGGTTACCGAAGTAACTGTTTTGATTTCCAGTCTAACCTACTCACGTTGTGATTTGATCTTAAGCAGACGAAATCAATCAGTCGCCGGGCCGTAATGCAAGTCGAGTTCGAACAAGAGTGATATCGCACAAGTATATGTAAAATAAAATAAAATAATAACTCGAAAAGTTCAAATGTGTTAAAAAAGGATAACAATATTTTATATATGGTTGCTGAATACAGGACTGCGTCTTCTTCACAACCCGCTATATGTATTCGTGACACTTTGCGTTTGTTAGGCGAGTCTTAACATCCTAAGTAGTTCTTTAAGAAATTGGTTCTTGGTGTATCTTCAGGCGATATTCGTAAAACTTCTTTTGGTGGTGTGAGTCTAAGTCGTTCTTCAAAAATAAATTGTTCTTGGCTAGAAGTTGAGTTCGGAATTACATGAATCTTAATCAGATTCTGCGAGGCGGGTCTTCAGAGCTCTCAGCCCACTGCAACTGCTTGCCTGTCTGTCTCCAACCCCAACTGCAAACTTCACTCAACTTAACTGGAACTGGAACTCGAACTGAACTGAACTCGTTGCGACTCTACTTATATGAACGCCTACCAAAACCGGGGTGGGCTTGTCGGGGTTTGAGGTTCCTTGATATTTCTAAACCCACTATCCACTTCTTTGTTTTCGGTCAGGAAAATTTTATTATTTTCCATTTTTGGAAGTCTTTTGTCTCCCACCTTCTTCTTTTCTCATATTGGTATCTCACCATGTCCTCAGAGGGTGTCAACGGGTTTCACCCTTCTCTCACAGTGGCATCTCACACCTATCCCTTCAGGGGGCGCAACAGGCCTCCCCTTCTTCTTCACATGATTACCTCCGCCTAACGCTTAGGCCACCATTCAGCCAATGGACGCTCAGCGGCGTGGGTGTGGCCAGACTAGCCTCGGTTTAAAAATCTTGCTCAAAGAAAAAAAAATTATCTTCCTGTTTTTTTTTCCTTTCTTCCCTTTCTTCTGCCCGACAACAAACCTTAGACTCTTATTTTAACCGAATCACCTGGACTTTATCAATCGAGACTTTTTGCCAGCATCAAGTGGGTGGTCATCTGATGAGATCGCATTCTGGCTTTAATTATTCCAGATAAAATAATTTTCTTATCATAGCCAGCTCCTGGCACAAAACAGATGCCTTTTTCAAAGATATTCGTAGATAGCCAATGGCTCAGTCTTTTGTTTTTGTAATTCTGCGGTTGATCCAATCGGACATTTTTCTGCGACCCAATTAATTTTTATCTATTTAGAATTCTGCCCTGTAGATCACCTGAACGACCTGAAATTTTCACCATTCGTTGTCATAAATTAATTTAAATCCGACACATCCGCGACCCTACTTTCCTCGCTAATGAGAATAAAAATCCTTAGCACTTTTCTCTGTTAGAAAAAAGATAACATCGCTTAGTGTCCTTTTCGTGATGGCTTCTTATCACCTAAATTTAATTCTCGCCTTTCTCCTTTTTTTTCTTTCTTTCTAGCGACGTAAATAGTGTCACAATCCTACCTAACCTATTTGTCATTTACTCATAAATTACACCTAAACCCAAATACACTATTTAGCATGCATCATGCATCTGTCCCATGCAATTCTATTCTTCTTTTCTTTTTTACGGTTTTACATGCAAGGTGATGTACTTTTCATCTTCTGTTCTACATGCAAATGTAATGTTCTTTTCATCTTCTGTTCTACATGCAAATGTAATGTTCTTTTCATCTTCTTCTGTTTCCCATGCAATTTAAAGTGTGCGTGTGACTGTAGGTGCCTGTGGGTGCCTGTGGGTGGTTACTAGGGCTTGTTCTTCTTGGTCAATGTCTTTCTCTCTGCTGCAGGAGGTTTTTCCGCCGCACGTGTCGGTTTCACGTCAGCCGGTCTTTCTGTAATTTCTTCGACGATTCTGTATGAGTAAGGAACACTGCTCAGCATCTCCCTCACGATTTGCTGCATGCTCATTTGATTACCGCTAGTTAATTCCTTCTTACTTCTAATCTTCCATATTGCCATACCCCGTATGGCTATAATTATGAATGTACCCATCTTTGCCGACCAACTTATCGCGATCTACACATCATCTTCCCAAGCCATACTTCGGTTTGCAACGCTTAATTGATCAATTGATCCATATAGATCTTTTCTATCGGCTTCATTAGTACTGGCATTTTATTCAAGGTAACACTGGAGAATCCCCTCACTATTGGCTCCCACAACTCTGTACAATTGACTAAGCTTCTGCCAATCATTTCTATGATTGAATCTCTCTCTTCATATCTTTATTCTTCCTGGTAATAGGGGGGTAAGGAAATAGATATCCCAAATGCCGAACATCCCAGGGGTAACTTTAACAGGAAGAATGGTGGCTTTACTCTTAATGTCCTTGTGGACTCTCCCCAAAACACCCTAGACAAGCTAATGGGTTTCTGTGTGGCCACTGCCCACACCCCGTCTGACACACTGATAGCTTGTGGTAATGCCGTGTTTGCTAATACCTCCACTTGACAAGTTCTCTTAATTCCCTCTTTCTTCCCTTCAAACAATTCTAGTATGCACATTTTGTGGCTACAAGCTATATAGATAGGGCTTAACGATGTAGAATTCCCCAGAGCATCATTTCTACACTTTCTAGCTTCTTCAGCTGTTAGCAACATGAATTTTGTTCTACCCGAATTTAAAGCTATGCATTCTGTTTCCATCTTGTACCTTGCTACCATTTGTGTGGCTACCATCATCATCATCATCATCCTCGACCCTTTCGTTTTGGTCATTCCTGCAACAAGATTCTCTTGTTTTTATTCTTCATAACCATTCGATCTTGTTCAATTCTTCACTCAATTATTCCATAATTTTTTTCTAAATTTGTAATCCTTCAGCTCTTTCCTCCTCTAACTAACTCCTAGCGGGCAAAATGGTCCGGACAGGTGCGTGGGGATCCTACTTCAAAGGCCATACTTCATGACACCCCTGCTGGCCAGTTAGCAATGTCAGTAATCTTCTTCCGTCTTTCGTGAGGTGCAGCTCCCGACTCCATCCCCTCCATCCACATCCACCACAGTCAGCTAGTAGGTTTTTGGATGAGCCCGTGTCGTTATCTGTCGATACCGAGTGCTTCTATTCTGCACCGCTTTCTTTGTTCCACTGAGACTTGGGGTTCTTCACCCTTCTCAATCTCATCTTCAGAGGTAGTTCTTGCTCGACCTCTAACCTTCCCTCGGTGTTTAATTCCCGTTCAGGAGGTGTTTTGTCCTCTTCTTCCGCTCCTGATTTTTCCTTCTGTTTAGAGTCCTCGCCCTGGACGTCTTCAATACTTCTTGACGCGATGTCTAAATCTCTCCTGTTTCTTAGTCTTTCTTTGAGCTGGGAAAGGGGTATTTGATCCTCTTCCTCCCACTCGTTGAACTTTTCGGCTTGTTTAGGCCCCTCTTTTTAGAGCCCTTGACTGCTTGATTGGATTTCTTCGTTTTTCTCTTCCTTTTCTTTGGGCATGAGGGTGCGATGGTGACATCACAGGGTCTTCTCTGCACCGATTCAGGCGACGACTGAACGCTGCTGATCCCCGCCGAGGGTTCCAACTCTGTCACTCGGATCGCTTCGTCTATCTGGCCAAGTCGATCTATCTCTTCATTTTTCTCGGAATCCTCCTCCGTCTCCATTTCTTCTGGCTCAACCAGAGTTACCTTCCTTGTCCTTGTCTTCTTAGGCCTCGGTTCGCTCATTTCCAGGTTAACTATTTCAGCCTTCTTCAGATCGTTGGCATGGACCCTCCTTGCTCGTCCTGCCACCTGATCCCATATTACATATGATACTGAACCCGTCTGCTCTACTATCCGGTAGTACGGTTCCCATCTCTGGTCCAGCTTTCCTTCTCTCTGATGGATTTTATAGTAGACAGGGTCTCCAACATTCAATTCTACTACCTTTCTTTCAGCATTGACTCTATCATTTCCTCTCTTCTGTGCCCTCTTTATTCTTCTTCTGGCCTGTACAAATATTTTATGTTGTTATTCTAGTAACAACTGATGATGATCTTCTCCCATATACTTTCTTCGGGGCTTCAACAGGTTATCCACAGGCAGGACCACGTCTCTGCCAAACAACATGAAGTAAGGAGAAAATCTGGAGGTTTCGTTTATCGTAAACCTCACGGCCGCCAGAACCTGCGTCAAATACAAATCGCAATTTCCTGTATTCTCTCTGGCCAGCTTGGCCAGCACATCTCCCAAGGTTCTATGAAACCTTTCCACTTTAGCGTTTCCTTGGGGGTGATATGGAGATGTTTTTACGTGCTCTATATTCAAACCTGTCAGCACTTCTCTCATTATGCTGTTTATATTCTCTGTGCCATTATCTTTGACAAGATGCGCAGGGGCGCCATACCTAGGGAAGATTTCACTTATCAAATCGGCTACAGTTTTCACCTTCTTGTCTGGTACTGCAAATGCCTCAGGCCAATTTGTTAGCCAATCGACAAAACTCACTATATAGTTGTTTCCTTGTGCAGTTTCCCCATATGGTCCTGATACATCCATACTCACTTTCTCAAAGGAGAAGTTCGGCACGTCCATCTCCTCCAATGGTGCCATTTCCTGCCTTCTGCTCTGCGACTGGCACACTACACAGCTCTGAACATAGTGACCTCTCCGTACAGTTTGGGCCAATAGTACTTTCTCCCTATTAGATCATGTGTTCTATCAATTCCCATGTGACCCAACCTCTCGTGGCACTGTTCCAATATCTCCGGTCTTAAATTTTTGGGCACATACAACTTGGGCTTGACTTCTTCATCCCTACCTGAGAGATAATACAGCCTTTCCTCTATTACTGCATACTTGGTGGTCTCTCCTGCCTCCACCTTTTCAGCTATTTCACTGTCTGCTTGCTCCTTCTCAATTCCTTCTGTCCAGTAAGGATCGGTTATTATCTGTGCGTCCCCTTCCTCGTCCGATTCTAACATAGGGCGATCTTTTAGCATATTAGAGTTAATTACTCCGATTCTATAGGCTTTATCATCTACTCCTTGCGCTACTTTTACAGATCTTTCTTCCAGTTGTTTCGGTATTCTTGAGAGTAAATCTGCACACGTGTTTTCCTTCCCTGCCAAATACTGATTGGGCCACCACATCTCGATTATCTCTCAGCAGACTTCCCACTCTGGCCCTAAATTGATCAGGTGTCAATATATCTTCGTCTACTATTCCTTCTGTTTGTTCTATGAGTTTTCCCTGTTTCTCCTCGAATCTCACCCGATTCAGAGTTCGTAGGGGTAGTGCTTTTCCTATCTCTTCCCCTCTCTTAACCTTTATCGTCTTTTGGGCCTGATTCACCATCATAATGGGCACTAACTCAGCTGCCTACACTACTGCCTCACACAGAGTTACCTCATTTTCTTCTAGGCCCATCCCTACTACAGGGACCAATTGCAGCGTTCCTTTTCCTATTTTCTTCCCTGTCATTAGCCTACCCCTTCCCGACACCGCCGTTCTGGAGTTTAGCTTCACATCTTCCTCCACTACTATTGTTATATCTTCTACCGGTGGGTATCCCAATGGCGTTCTCTCGCCATTCACTACCAGCACAGTGGAGTTGAACTCTATCCGAGCCCTCTGGCTCTGAAGCCAATCTTCTCCCAAGATTGCTTCCGTACACCGGTTGGGGGTTACGTAGAAGTTCTGGGTGCTTCTTAATTTCCCAATCCTCACAGGGAGCCTCGCCATCCCTCTTATCTCCAGGGAAGCTCCATCTGCCTGCGTGACTTCTAAGTCTGCTTCCTGCAACCCATTCTTCTGTTTCACCCGTCTGTATGCTTCCTCTCTCAGCAATGAAACAGACTCTCCTGTGTCTATCAGGGCTTTCATTGCCCGACCTCCTATCTCTGCCCTACAGGATAGCTCCTTCTCTTGCGTCAGCGAAGAGAATACTTGGGCTTTCCTTTTCCTGGGTTCCCACCCTAGGGTCATCCCAGACATAGGCGCCGGTAGCAACAAATTCTTTTCATTCTTCTCGTATGGGGGAGTTCTGCGTTTTCTGCACCTGGGCGGTTCCGGCTGAACCCCTCCCAGTCTCCCGCGGCTGTTCGTATGAATACAATTCCTCCTCAGGTGCCCTGGTCTCCTACAAAACCAGCACCTTCTTGTTGGACAGTTTACCGCAAAGTGGCCCACCTGACTACATATCCAACATTTTACTCTTCCTCTCTTCAACAGGGTCACCCTCTCCCTTATTCCTGGGGGACCTGCCCTCTACCTAAGTGGCTCTCCTGACCACATGTCCAACGCTTTACTTCTCTTCTTTTTAACTGGGCCACCCTCCCTCTTAATTCTGGGGTGGCCCGCTGGCTTTTCCCTGGTTTTGTCTCTTGGGCTCGGCCTTTTTTATCAATATCGGTGGGGCACCTTTTCTCAACCCGAACCACTTGGCTAGGTGTCCCTTCTTCCCACACCTAGTACATTTATCCCGTTCGAAGTCTGGGGGCAAATCCCACTTAGTCGGACATTCCGCTGCTCTGTGATCCTCATGTCCACACGTCCAGCAGACCAGCCCGTATCTACCCGGCGTGGGCCTATAGAACCCATGCCTTGTTGACCAAGCCTTTCTATTGGGATCTTCTTCCCACACCTCAGGCTCATCCGCCTCTAGCTTGACCTTCCGATTCCACGCGGGAGGTCTCCCTCCTTCCCCCTTTCCCCCGACCTCTCGACTTAGCTCTTGCTTCTTCCCACCTCTTTTTACCTTCTCCCAAACTCCCTGGCTCTCTTTGGCCAGCGCCACTGCTGCCGATAACCTTAGCGGTCCTTCCTTCAAAACATCGTGACGAACGCGCTTCACATACAGATCAGCCAACTGGGCCTGCATGACCGCATTATTTCTCACTACCTCTGGGAAAGCTAATGACGACAGCTTCTCCGTTCGGTCCCCAATTCTCTAGGGGTTTCGTCCCTCAGCTGCGTCATCTTCAGGAGGGCTCTCATGGCCTCTATCGCCGTCCCCTCGTCAGCGAACTCCCGAGTTAATAATTCTTCCAACCTTTCCCATGTCAAGTGGGGCTCACTGGATAAGAGTCCTTTTATAAACTCAGACGCTATACCTCTAGTGGCCTCATACGCCAAATATAGGGCCTCTTGGTGTGAGAGTCTATATATTACGCAATCCTTATCCAGGACTGCCAGCCAGTCCCTAAAATCCCTTGAACTCCCATCAAAGGCCGGGACCCTCGGTCCACCCAATAATTTTCTTAGGTCTGCCGGCAATCCCTGTCCAGCCCCCTCTTCCTCTATGTCTATTCTATCTGACTCATAGTCAGACATATTTAACACAGCAAAAAAAAAAACAATCTGAGCAGCAACAATCGAAATTGGGAGATCAACCGAAAATAAAGTGTCCTACCTGACAGACGATTTTCCGCTCGTTCTTCTCAGGTTCCGGGTTGTCGTACTAGAGTATCTGGAACCGTATGGTTATAGTTAACCAAATTCCTTTGGTTCCCACTCGAGTCGGTTTCAATTTAAGTCCTTGAGACGCCATGCGTTGTCGTGCGTTGTCGAATTTTTTCTGCAACTCCAGTGGCAGCGGCTGATCCAGGATCTTATCCTGCTGTCACGGCACCAATTGTGACGTCCCCACGGTGTCGCTGCGCCAAATGTGACATCTGCCTAGCCGCGTCCGTCGTGCTATCCTGTCCTGTGACGACCAACTGGCTTAGTATTGGTCGCGGAACCAAATGTGACGTTCTAACCTTTTGGTGATTCGGATGGGAATCTGGTTAGATTCGGTATCAGCCTTGTCGTTCGCAGCTCGCCTCCAACGTCTGGTTATCGAAGTAACTGTTTTGATTTCCAGTCTAACCTACTCACGTTGTGATTTGATCTTAAGCAGACGAAATCAATCAGTCGCCGGGCCGTAATGCAAGTCGAGTTCGAACAAGAGTGATATCGCACAAGTATATGTAAAATAAAATAAAATAATAACTCGAAAAGTTCAAATGTGTTAAAAAAGGATAACAATATTTTATATATGGTTGCTGAATACAGGACTGCGTCTTCTTCACAACCCGCTATATGGATTCGTGACACTTTGCGTTTGTTAGGCGAGTCTTAACATCCTAAGTTGTTCTTTAAGAAATTGGTTCTTGGTGTATCTTCAGGCGATATTCGTAAAACTTCTTTTGGTGGTGTGAGTCTAAGTCGTTCTTCAAAAATAAATTGTTCTTGGCTAGAAGTTGAGTTCGGAATTACATGAATCTTAATCAGATTCTGCGAGGCGGGTCTTCAGAGCTCTCAGCCAACTGCAACTGCTTGCCTGTCTGTCTCCAACCCAACTGCAAACTTCACTCAACTTAACTGGAACTGGAACTCGAACTGAACTGAACTCGTTGCGACTCTACTTATATGAACGCCTACCAAAACCGGGGTGGGCTTGTCGGGGTTTGAGGTTCCTTGATATTTCTAAACCCACTATCCACTTCTTTGTTTTCGGTCAGAAAAATTTTATTATTTTCCATTTTTGGAAGTCTTTTGTCTCCCACCTTCTTCTTTTCTCATATTGGTATCTCACCATGCCCTCAGAGGGTGTCAACGGGTTTCACCCTTCTCTCACAGTGGCATCTCACACCTATCCCTTCAGGGGGCGCAACAGGCCTCCCCTTCTTCTTCACATGATTACCTCCGCCTAACGCTTAGGCCACCATTCAGCCAATGGACGCTCAGCGGCGTGGGTGTGGCCAGACTAGCCTCGGTTTAAAAATCTTGCTCAAAGAAAAAAAAATTATCTTCCTGTTTTTTTTTCCTTTCTTCCCTTTCTTCTGCCCGACAACAAACCTTAGACTCTTATTTTAACCGAATCACCTGGACTTTATCAATCGAGACTTTTTGCCAGCATCAAGTGGGTGGTCATCTGATGAGATCGCATTCTGGCTTTAATTATTCCTGATAAAATAATTTTCTTATCATAGCCAGCTCCTGGCACAAAACAGATGCCTTTTTCAAAGATATTCGTAGATAGCCAATGGCTCAGTCTTTTGTTTTTGTAATTCTGCGGTTGATCCAATCGGACATTTTTCTGCGACCCAATTAATTTTTATCTATTTAGAATTCTGCCCTGTAGATCACCTGAACGACCTGAAATTTTCACCATTCGTTGTCATAAATTAATTTAAATCCGACACATCTGCGACCCTACTTTCCTCGCTAATGAGAATAAAAACCCTTAGCACTTTTCTCTGTTAGAAAAAAGATAACATCGCTTAGTGTCCTTTTCGTGATGGTTTCTTATCACCTAAATTTAATTCTCGCCTTTCTCCTTTTTTTTCTTTCTTTCTAGCGACGTAAATAGTGTCACAATAGGATGTGTTTGTGTGTGTGAATGTGTATGTGTCCTATCGGATAGATAGGTTAATGCTCCCCCAACTGTAAAAATGAACTGAAAATGAATGTCGTATCTCTGACGCAATAGGTACATAGGTAATGTAGCTATAACAGTGTACTTACGGCAGCCAAGGGTGGCAAATTGGATTTAACACCGTTTGGCCATGGAATGAATGTTGGTAGTTCAAAATGACGGCGCTCCACTCTCTCCGAAGTGGCAGCTGTTTCAAATATTTCTCAGTCAACAGGTATCAGCTGCCCATCAAAACTGCAGACCTTCACATGTGGGGCTAGAACGGGGACACTGGAGAGTGATAAGGACATTAACCATCCAATCAATGGGAACATTGTCTCAAATAATAGAATTTAATATATATATTAATCAAATATATCAAATAATAGAATTTACTATATATATATATATATATATATATATATATATATATATATATATAATAAAAACAGGCCACATTAAGGTTCCATGTAATAAATTATCATCATGTGGATCATCAGACTTTACTTCCAAACAAAGTTTGGAAGTAAAGTCTGATGATCCACAGTCCTTTTAAAAGGGCTGTGGTGAAATAATTTATTACATGGAACCTTAATGTGGTCTGTTTTTATTTGAATTATTTGCTCTGGATTTACTCCTCCTTATGTTTACCAATACGGATTACCTAGTTTTTCATATATATATAATGAAATGGATTAAGTGCGAAGATTATTTAATATATTTTCTGTTTATACGTATTTTTATAGATACAATTTATTTAAGTAAATGCTGTTGTGGTTTCCTCCCTCTTAAGACTCTATGTTAGACTCTTCTGCATACTATAAGTTTAGTAGGAGAGAAGGAACAGTAAACAATGAACAGTGAATAGACTGAGCGCTAGTTCATACGATGCACACTCTCACTAGTCGTGTAATACTCTTCTGTTGTACTTACTGTTTAATATACGATATATCTGCAAACCTGTTTTTTCTTATTACTTAACCATTTACTTGGTCACAACAAATGTTATGTTTTTAATTAAAATATATTAAATAATTGTCGGACTTAATTCATTTTATTGTATGTTGTCATTGTTTACGTTAAGATACGTTTCGTGTGCAGATCTGATCGATCAAGAAAAACCGTTGAAGATTTTGTATTTATAAACAGGAATTTGGACTTTTTTCTTTAGTTCTTTCTTTTTTTTAAAGATAGATCATAAGGAACAGGTTGACATAGCAGAAAGAAATCGACCAAGATAGATAGATAGATAGATAGATAGATAGATAGATAGATAGATAGATAGATATGAACAGACTTAGGTTTTAGATAGATAGAGAGATAGAGAAAGAGAGAAGAACAGACTTAGGTTTTAGATAGATAGAGAGAGAGAAAGAGAGAGAGAGAAAGGAACAGATAGATAGATAGATAGATAGATAGATAGATAGATAGATCATAAATTCCGAAGTCCATTGCCATTTTTGACCCTCCGTAATGAAGTTTTTCAGCTAAAAAAAAAGAAACTGCTTTCTTCTCAATATTCCTTTTTTGCAAAGTAAATATTGAATAAATAAACGAATTAATGAATTCAGACAACAAAGTTGAAATCTATATTTTTATTGCACAGATTTACAATCGGCTCAAAGACAATGAAATGACAAAAAAAATTACACATGTTACCCTGGGACAGATATCTTTCTTTTATTGTGAGAAGCAATTTCAGTAACTTTTGTAGCTCTTTCCAGCAGTGAAGCCTTTCTTGATGTATTGCAGAGATTTTTAATGAATATATGAGTGAGGATTGAGTTAGTGCCTGTGTGTGTGTACATAAGTACCTCCATTAACGAAATTAATCCATTATTAGAAGAAATAGAAAAAATATATTTATGGAAATGTTGTTAATTATTGGCAAACACATCCTCTATTTATAATATACTAGGCCTGCATCTACACAAAATTTGAAGAAAACTTATATGTAATTCACCAAAAACTGCGATTTATTTAGTTTCTACGGCAAGTGTAAGATATAAGACGATATAAAATAAATACTAATTGTTCTTTTTTTCATCTCTTTTATATTGAAAGAAAAAAGTTGAGTCCTTTTGCCTTCAATTTTTGAAACCCTAAAAAATGGCGACAAAAATCCTTTTTTTTTTTTTCGTTGACTTTGGACAAGCAAAAATTCCCGAAGTGTTAATATCTGATTTTTTGCATTTCTACGCTCTTGAGAAAATACAGAGATGTTGATGTTTCCTTACAAATAAGCAGGACGTTCTGTAAAAGACAAAGCAATTATCGTTTTAATGATCTTGACTTGGGATGTTAGGCCGGTAGTATTAAACAGTGCTATAAGAATGATTCCTTCTCAGTCAGGAGACTCAATAGTAAATACACTACGTATATATATATATATATATATATATATATATATATATATATATATATATATATATAGAAGTATAGGATTGATGAATACGGAATAAATTCCAATAACCAACAAATACTATTCTTAAAAGAGTGCTCAATACAAAGTAGAGCAAATATAATTATTTATTCGAATAAATAATGATACATATATATATATATATATACATATATATATATATATGTTTCGTTAAAGACTGAACGCTTGACGCAAAGTGTCGCAACGTGGGTCGCAGTGTTGAGTCATACGCATTGCCGCACTAACTGCAGTTTTCGCTATTATTGCATTTAATCCATTTCTTTCGTGTGATTAAACCGTTTCTTCATTAACCTTTTGTTCCAGTGTTTGTTTTCTTGTCAATGTTATTAACCATAAGCTGCGAAATTATACGAGCATTATAAATACATATATATATATATATATATATATATATATATATATATATATATATATATATATATATATATATATATTGTCGATATAGGAATCAACGCCGCATAGTGTCCTTCATTTTGATGGTGCCAGCAATCTTTATATATGACACACCATTCCTTTTGCGGGCTCTTAATGCAGATTAATAGATTATTGGATTAATAGTTCAGATTATTTATCGTTCTGACTTTAACTAGCTTGTTTTTATTGATTCGTTTTTTCAATAAATTCATTTATATGTCGATTGAAATATATCGAGCAAACTGAAAGTCGTGTCTCTGAATATCCGAAAGCGTTAGTATAAAAATACAATAGTCTGTTTCTTTGTCGGCCCAATTTCGTCAATCCCCCCAGTAGCCTGTATAGAGAGAGCCCGCGCAAGGAGTAGGAACTCATGCCTTGAAGATCATTCGGAACGTAAAATGACAGTCACTATACAGTGCTAATTCCTACATTACTACTATCTATATCTGAAAATACACTTGCTCCAAGTTTATCCAGTGTCACGGCTTATTATTTGCTAGTCTTCTTGCTACTGTTCAACGGTTCAATAAAAAAAACAGATTTCACTACCATTAAGAAAAAACACATTTTCTACAACAACAGACTTCGGCTTCAATACCAGTTATAGAAGGGGAAATCCATGTAGCGACCATAGTTATCCATCCAACGCCCTTGGAAGTCCATCTGCCAGTTGGAGTAGTCCATACCGGGGTAGTCCCATCGGCCGTACCAATAGTAGTTCTGGTAGGGGTAGTACATATGCCTACCGTGCCAGTTGTACCAGTAAGGGTTGCTGTAGCGTCCCTGCATATCCATCCAGCGTCCCTGCATATCCATCTGCCAGTTGGACATATCATAGTATCTCTCGGGATAGTACATGTAGTGGTAGTTATAGTAACCGGGGTGGTTCCAATAGCGATTCCAGTGGTTGTAGAAGTGAGAGAACGGGTTGCAGTGACGCCCCCACCTGTCCATGTAGCGTCCTTGCATATCCATGGAATAGTTGGACATGTCCATCCATCTCTCAGGGTAGAACATGTTGCCGCCGTAATGGAAGCCAGGATAATAACCATGTCTGTGGTGCCACCAATGACGGTACGGGTTGCAATGGCGTCCGTGCATGTCCATCCAGCGTCCGTACATGTCCATCTGGTAGCCAGACATGTCCATGTACCTCTCGGGGAAGTCCATCCAGCGATAGTACCTGTTGTACCTGTCACCGTCCATCATCCAGCTGTAATTGAACATGGGTCTTCCGTAGTAACGGTCATAGTCGTTCCATCTTCCGTAGTAGTCGTAGTATCTGGGGTCGACCATTCTGCCCTGGGAGTCCATGTATCTTCCATGGAAGTCCATGGTCATTCTGGACATCGGTTCCATCATACCCCTGTATCTACCCCTGTAGCTGTTGCCGTACCAATTACGGAATCGGTTCATGAAGCGATTCATGATGAAAGATTTTGACTGAAAAATAATAAGAGAGAAATATTTAGTTTCAGTCAATAACAATCAATTATAATCGAATTTTTTCTTGTCTAAGATATTTTATATTTTTTGATAATTTTTTTCATCTTTTCTTGTGCTCTTGAAATATAATCTATATTGTTCGAAATTCCTTATTGTCCAAAATTAAGAGATTAATCAATTCCGAAAAAAAAGAGTTTTGGCCAGCCCGAAATCGGCGCCTGCTTACAATCAAATCTAATGCTGCCAATGATCTATGGAGGAGCAAGCGCTACTGAATCAACACCAGCAACAGGCAACTTGTTTGAAACTGTGACATGCTTTGAAATCAGTGATTGTTTTTGTGGGGTTTGAAGCTTATGTTACCCCAAACCTTTTAGTTCGGATCCTACCTACCTGCCTTGAAGATCATGATTCAAAATTCTGGCGTTTTAGTTCGAAACCTAAATAGACGTTATTAACGAAGAATTTTTCTTTCTTATAGAGACATTTACTTTTAAAGAATCTCACAATTACATATATGTATATGTGAGAGAGAGAGAGTGAGTGAGTGAGAAAGAGAGAGAGAGAGAGATTTTAACTGATGACCAACTCAATGATATGTCTCGAGTCTTGAGATTAGAATTATCGAACTTCAGTTGGATGTAAGGCACATCATGGTACAGCCACACGTCTCTCCATCTCAGCTTAACGTTTTTAAAACTATATATATATATATATATATATATATATATATATATATATATATATATATATATATATATATATATAATGATAGTCTGTTTTGTTTACATGAATGATTTCCAAGCAACGACAAACACGTGCATAAAAGACGCTGGAAATCGCACCGCAGCTCATGACTTCACACATGATATATATACATTATATATATATATATATATATATATATATATATATACATTTTGTATATACATACATATATATATATATATATATATATATATATATATATATATATATATCTGCAGAAACCTGGTGCAAAACATGTCACAAGGTCTCCAAACGCCCCTCCGCAGGTTTTGAATTCAGAGTTGTCCTTCTCCTGGATCAGTTACCATCCAAGTCTATAGAACCCAGTCTGTCCTGCTATTTACCCAAAGGTATTAGAACGTAAGTGAATGTAATGGATTCGATTGGAATTCGAACTCAGCTCTCCGATTCCTCTATCTGAGCCACTATCCATTACTACAAAGTGCCTCGTCTATACTACACCATGGCTCCTGAATATTAGCAACATTTTATTACTAAATGCGTGTTTATTAAAACATAGAGTTAGTAAAAAAACAAAAAAAAAACACATATACGCACTGGGACAAAAAAAAGTTACTAATATCACAAAAAGATACTTTCGCAGGAGCGTCTTTTAAAATTTCGAGTAACTATACAACATTTTACTTTTGTTTATCAAGACTTGCCTTGATCAAGTCGGATAATGAAATACGTCGGCAAGGACTAAGTACTGTTTTCCTATTTTCTGTTTCATTCAATTTGTCTTTTCTACAGCTATATTACGAGAACTTTCATATATATATAGATAGATAGATAGATAGATAGATAGATAGATAGATAGATAGATAGATAATATTAGTGGTAAATATACACATACATATGCAAAATTTATAAATATATATACATACATGTATACACATACATATATATTTTTGTATAAAAAAAATTCCAAGAGGATAGAATCCAGGTAGAACTCAATGTCCAGGACAGAGTAAGGATATAATAAAAAGGCTTAAACACTAATATTCCATGATCATAATTTATTCCATTGGAATCGTAAATACGATCCAATTCATCAGACCTACAAATTCAAAAAGCTTTTTTAATTTGTAGGTCTGATGAATTGGATCGTATTTACGATTCCAATGGAATAAATTATGATCATGGAATATTAGTGTTTATGCCTTTTCATTATTATTATATATATATATATATATATATATATATATATATATATATATATATATATATATATATATATATATATATATTGTTTTAAACAAATACTGTTTACTTTTTTTTAACCAAGGCGGCTTTCGGCCAACACTTCTTCAAGGACCAACGTTGGCAAAATTACAACACGTATCTGCATTTATTAGATTTATTCTTCATTATCGCACTCGTGTTTCGCAATATGCGCATGAATCTGTGATTAGACAACACCTTTTGGAGAGTAAGCTATGCTCTTCCAAATTTTCTATGAACTCATTCTCTATTTTGTATAAGGTTCGTTTCAAACACCATTTGCAAGTGTTGGAAGCTGTATGTATTAAATTAATGCAACCTTCTTTATGTATGCAGAAGGAGACTTTTCTTCAGTCACTTCGTTTATCTGGAGGATCGTAAGTATTAATATTTTACACTCACGCTGGAGTATTTACATTTGAATTTACGTATATTTTAATCGTTAATTAACATGTTTTAGACGCATGTTTTTACGTATATTTTAATCGTTAATTAACATGTTTTAGAACCTTCCTCCATATTACTTATTCATAGCAATTTTGATACAATAATTTCGCCAATAAATAATGGACTCTTTTGCGTGGAATGACAAAAACATATCGATGGTGCCATTTGATTTCAGTGAAAAAAAGAAAGAAGTGTTTAACGACTCCTGCTAATACCTCATAAATAATGGACTATTCCGTTTTGATCACGTGAGGAGACAATAACATAGCAAAGAAGCTACTTCGTTTCAATGAGAGAAAAAAGAAAGAAAGAAAGAAAGAAAGAATTCTTTAACGTCTCTTGCTAATACCTCATAAATAATGGACTATTCCATTTTGATCGCCTCAGGAGACAAAAAAACATAGCAAAGAAGCTACTTCGTTTCAATGAAAAAAAAAAGAAAGAAAGAAAGTTAGAATTATTTAACGTCTCCTGGTAATACCTCATAAATAATGGACTATTCCGTTTTGATCACGTGAGGAGACAAAAAACATAGCAAAGTTACTTGGTTTTAATGAAAAAAAGAAAGAAAAAAAATACAAGTGTTTAACGTTTGCTTCAGTGAAATTTAAAAAGTTATCGATTTTTAATCTATTCATTTGTACCCGCCATAAAATAACGATCAGTATTCATATTTATTTTAATTTTCTTAAAACTGTTCAGCTCAAATATTTAAAAATGCAATAAGGTAATTTATAAGGACACCTTATGGTTATAGAACTCACTATGAGCCTATTCAGTCATTAACTTAAAAATTAAGATTCATCAGAAAATTCAAATAGGAAATTACAACATTCTCACGGATTAAAACTAGTACTGATAATTCTATAAAAGAAATTTCAGTCTCCTTCGACTAATTTGTAGTAATATCAAGTAGCAGACGACTGAAATTTCACAAGGTAGATACAAATTATATTTATACAAACATGATGAATATAAAAAATAAAACTTTATTAAAAGAAATATTGCCTATTTATGGCTTATTTTAAATTTGAATTAAAAAACAAAACCAAATTCATTAAAATATGCTTTTAAAACTTATTATACAAATTAAATATTACTGCTAATGTTGTAAAGGTCGTTTGTTAATACAGTAGAATCCCTCATATCCGGAATTTCTCATATCCGGAGTGCCTCATATCCGGAATCCCGTATATCCGGAGAAGATTTTGATGTGTATATTTGAACAACTTGAGTGATATGTAACTGATTTGAAATTTCCGATTTTTAGGAAATTTACTTTGGATAATTGCTTATGTTTATTTCACCTTGGCTTGTATTGATGCAATGATGATTGGAATAAGAGGAAAAGAACAAAACAATTTTGGAGTTATCACAAAAAGTGGAAATTTTAAACAGACTAGACGCTGGTGAAAGTTCATTGTAACTAATGGCTGAGTTAAACAAAGAAAATTCAACATTATATGATATAAAATCTCCTAAAGAAACTTCTCCAAGGTTCACACTGTCACAATGAACAAAAAAATTAAAAACATGATTGTAATGAAACCTGGACTGAAATTGAATTGCTACTGAAAATCTTGTCAGTTTTATGGAAAGAAAGCCAACATTCAACTATGACGATTGCAATAACGCATACACAGTTAAAAACATGTGTCCTTCGTTGAAAAAAAATCAAGAACAAAAGCAAAATGAAATGCGGAAAATACTTTAGAATGACATTAGAAGAGAAAGAATCGTCATGCAACAGCGATTAAAATCCTCGTTACATTATTTGTTTTGTTTTTTGTGTGCGTGAGCACTTTGACGTGGTGTAATGGTTAACAAGCTTTGTCACTAGATCAATTATAAATGAGCAGTGATTTTGATCCTCATTAATTGCTCCATACTTTCGGCTTTGTGCCACATCTGAGCTACGCTTAAAAAATCCTTATATATATATATATATATATATATATATATATATATATATATATATATATATATCACTTTAAACGTTATTTTAGTGGATACTCATATTTGAGTAGACGCTCTATTTATTAAACCGTATGTCTCTTTACTTTCGCCTACCGGTCTGGATTTTCAAAACGGACGCAGGTATTTTTCTTTAGTGGGATTTCACAAATATGAATCATTCATACAAAAAGTAGATTAGTAAAGTTAATGATATAAAATGCCGAAATCCATTTGCAAACAAAATTTCAAAGCTGCATTCACCTACAAATCACTCCATGAATGTTATGATCATTGTTTTTAAAAATTGTAAGCTGTATAAGGTCTTTCTTTAATACGCCAGTACTTTCTACTGTACATTCAGTCATCTTCAAGCATGGAAATTATTTTGTTTTTGGCAAAATTCAGGTAGCATCCGTGACGAAAATATTAAATGCGAATTGAAATATGTTTTTTTTTTTAAATGTGTTATTGATAACGGATAAAAACTTTTGGAGCGTGCACTTGCAACGCTAAGTTTTTTTTTACTATGGCAATTTGATATATATATATATATATATATATATATATATATATATATTATTATTATTATTATTATTATTATTATTATTATTATTATTATATATATATATATATATATATATATATATATATATATATATATATATATATATATATATATTGTAGGAGTTTATCAGTCAATGTGGCATGAACTAAAAAAATAAATAGAGTAATGTCACAGTTGTTATCCCAAAAATTTGAAAGTCGGATCAGTTCTTTTAATATATATATATATATATATATATATATATATATATATATATATATATATAACATGTTGGAGTGCATTTCTACAAATTTCTGGTCATCTCACTTTTATGGGATGCTTGTTTTACAATATATTCCATAGCTATAACGGATAAATTTAAAATTTTTAAATAATTATAACTGGGCTCGTTCACGCGTGTTTTTTTTTTAATTCCCCTCACAACGGTCACAGTTACAATAAGTCTGTCTTTGTAATTCACCCCTAAGGATGGTCGAAAGCAGTTGGGTAGGAAAAAACGACAGTAACCACCTTGATGAATTTCATCCAAACATCATGAATCTGATTAGAGAATTGGAAAGGATCAGTATAAAAATAGACATAATATGCCTATATATATATATATATATATATATATATATATATATATATATATATATATGGCCTGACAATTGCATCTAGCATGAAACAGGCTGTATGCTCACTTTTATATTTATATTTACACACGCTCTATCTCTGATATTGAACACTTTATCCCATAAATATAGCACATCTTAAGACTATATTTCTTTATATATATATATATATATATATATATATATATATATATATGTGTGTGTGTGTGTGTGTGTGTGTGTGTGTGTGTGTATGTATGTATGTATGTATGTATGTAAAATAAAAAGAAAGAACAGTAAAAATATATATATATATTTAAATATATTAAAAAAATATATATATATTAAAAATTTTAAATATACAAATAGAAAAAATGCCATAAGAATTTTTGCCGTTAACAATAAAAATTTTTAAAAAATCCAGACGACATGCATTTAACGGATGTCAGATTTCATTGAAGAATACATCCCTACCCACTAGCAAAACGTAGCTAATAACGGATACATCAAAATATAGACATATAGAACACGCAAACACCCCTGTCTAGTAGAAATGAATTAATCTGTAACCTTGGGAACGTGAATTATTATTTTAGCTGTGTCTTTAAAACCCAGTAATTTTAAAAATTACTCCAAAATTCGCTTGAGGATGAAATGGAACTAATGTCTTTAATTTAATTACAAAATTAAATTCGGACCTTCCATTTTTGAAACATGGTTTGAACTGTGTAACGAAAAAACCATATTTTAAATCAATTAATTTATAATATATATATATATATATATATATATATATATATATATATATTATATATGAATATAAGTCAAGAATTGCAAACTAAATGGCATCTCCTGTAAACTTTGCCAGGAGGAGAAGTTGGTTATTGCAACTTATAAGGGTATAGCAGAGTTATTAAATGAAAGAAAAGAGGCAATGACAAAATGTAGGCACAAAGGAAAGTTATACTTAGGCATTTGCGAACCCGAATGATTTATTTATTTTTCTCCTTCCCAGCTACTGTCAATTTCTTCCCGTGCAAAATTATCTTATTTAAGATTTGGTGTATGGAAGGTAAATTAATTCGCTGTATTAATCACCTGAAAAGACGTTGGTGGTCCAAACTGCGGGCGTGTTTCTATCCACTGCTTAAAGATTTTTTATTACCTATACATTTATTAATAGTTCGACAGATTAGTATTCCTGCCTTTGTAATTGAGCATTTTTTTATTCCACACATTTTTAAGCAGCCCTTTTTAGTGTCTTTTTACTTGTACTGTAGACAGGGCCGCAGATCATTGTAATGATCCAGACTAACACGAAACGTTCTGGTAACATTGCAGATAAGTTGTATTCTGGCTGGTGGTATGTAAAATTGCAGCGATGTTACTGCAACTACTTTTCTGAACAAAGACTGACCGCTCATCCAAAAGGGTGCCAAAACGTCATGGTGACACTGCAAGGCTCTGTAGCTAAAATAAAATCCCACGCTGGTTAAATATAACATCAGAATAATTTTATTAACAATAAAAAGTCTAAAATTTCTTTAAACATTGTTAAAAATTGAGAATCCCTGATTTAGATCGTGAAGGCACTAATATCTTCCAGGAATCTATTATGAATTATATTTTAATATAAACGTACAAGAAAATATCACAAAGGCATCGTATATGCAATGTTACAATAAAATTATATTTTAATATAAACGTACAAGAAAATATCACAAAGGCATCGTATATGCAATGTTACAATAAAATGTGTCTTTGACACCCCCGCGTGGTGTAATGGTTAGCCATCTTGTCTCTCTAGAACAGTTACGACTGAGTAGAAAGTCACGGCCTCACTTGGTATCCCACAGTTTTGACCTTGTGCCATTGTAAGTTACACTTAAAAAATTATTTGGGGGGACCTCGAGGTGGTGTAATCGTTAGCAAGGTTGTCTCGCGAGAACAATTACGACCGAGTAGTGAGTTCGATCCTCACTGGGTGCTCCATACTTTCGGCCTTGTGCCACATCTGATCTACACTTAGAAAATCAGTGCAATAAAACGTGTTTAAAACGCTTCAAGACATTAGCAAAGTTACAAGACATTGTATTTGCAATGTTACCAGGTAACATATTTACAACGCTACAAGACATTAACAATGTTACAAAGTAACGTATTAGCAATGTTACAGGTTAACCTATTTGCAACGTTACAAGACAACGTAATTACAACGCTACAAGACATCAGAAAACGTTACAAAGTAATGCATTTTCAACATAAATGTTGTAACGCATTTGCATTGTTATAGACAAAGCATTTGCAAAGTTATAATAAGTTTCTGCAACGTTACTAGTCAACATGTTTCCAATGTTACAAGGAAACGTTATTTACGACGCTACAAGTCGTTAGCAACGTTACATATTTGCAATGGTACAAGGTAGCCCATTTACAACGTTATAAGACATTAGCAATCTTACAAGGCAACGTATTTACAATGTTACAAGTCAGCGTATTTGCAACGGCACAAGACATTATGAACGTTACAAAGCAATGAATTTGCAATATTACAAGGCGACTTACTTATACTGTTGCAAGACAACAGGTTTGCATCGTAAAAACACAAAGTATTAGGTTGGTGCCAAAATAATGTCGTTTTCTCACACGTGTTACTATGTGAGAAAACGATATTATTTTTGCACCAACCTAACAATTACGACGCTACAAGACATTCAACACGTTACAAGGCAACGTATTTGCAATGAAATAGAGCAGCGTATCTGCAAACGTTACAAGAAAGTGTATTTACAATGCTACAAAACAACTGAAACGTTACAGGGCAACGTATTTGCAACGTTGCAAGACATTAGCAACATTACAAGGCAAGACGCTTGCAATGTTACAAAGCAACGCATTTGTAATCTTACAAGACATTTTTGCAACCTTACTAGGCAACTTATTTGCTCGCTTACAAGATAACGTTTGGGCGCGTTGTGTGGCCTCTGAAGTTGCAGAAACAGTGTATCAACTTCGCTGCGTAGAGCATGTGGTAGTGGAGAAAAAGTTGGCAAGCTACCATTACTACGATAGTTTGATCTTCCCCAATTTTGGCTTTGTGTCAGAATAAGCTTAATCTTAGTAAATATCAATCATCATATACACTTGGGGATTAACGTATGGCAACAAATTCACCGATCATTATCAATAAATTGTTTTCTTGCTTTACGGGATGCTTTCAATAGAATTGAAGTATTGAAACAGACATGTACCTATAGACAATTCGTCAAGCGCTTTTGCTTCTAAGAATGAATAAAATAGACGCAAGAATGTCGAAGAGGGTCTCACCTTCCGAGAAGCGAAGAGCGAAGACTAGAGGACTGCTTGGTGTAGCTCTGTTCTCAACTGAGACGTCTCAGCCAGAGGCTTCTCAGTCATATATACCCATCAAGATGGGCGTTGGCTTCATTCCTTTTGTGCTTGACAATAATTCGTTACGCCCCCATCAGGTCACGATTAGCCTGCCTGAAATTGGTTTTGATCATCTTTCGGAATAATTAAACGCCATCGTAGTGTGATAAACACACTTCGAGCGAGGTGGGTGCGCAAAGGTCGAAATGCGCCGACTTTATATGCACTCTGCAATCTCCTAGTAAATACTAAACCTACCTCAATATTCTTTTCTCGTAGAGCTACTTCGATCCCCATCAGGAGATTCCTGCTACTAAAAGACGTTAGCTTATTAACTAGAAAACAGCAGTGAAAAATCTTATCTACCGGTATCCTTAAGGATCTAGTTCTTATTTAGTACTGTTCTGTTATTGGACGATCAGTTTCCTTTGTGGCTGTGTCAGCTCAGCCCGGTCCAGGGTTTGAACTCACAATTACTATGCTACAAAATTAACAGACTTACGATTTAACTAGCTCGGATTAAGTATAATAATAACTGTCAAATTTTGTTTAATTTTTCTCTAATCTTCTTTCTACCCAGCAGTAATTGTCCAATCGTAGCTCAGATGGTGGTCAAGGCTGAAAGAATAGGGTACGCCAGTGAGGATCGAACTCACTACGTAGTCGTAATTATTTCTAGCGAGACAAGCTTGCTAACCATTACACCACCTCGAGGTACCCTTCTTTGCACCTTGTTTTAGTACTAATAGTTTTGCAACATTATAGAGCAACGTCTTTGCAACGTTATATGGCAACGTCTTTGCAAGGTCACAATGCAAATTATTTTCCACGTTATAAGACAACCTATTTCCAACGATACAATGCAAAGTATATGAAACGTTACAAGTTAACGCATTTGCAATGTCTCCAGGCAACGGATATGCAACGTTACAAGGAAACCTATTGAAACGTTACAAGGCAACATATATGAAACGTCACAAGGCAACATATATGAAACGTTACAAGAGAGCTTATTTGCAACGTTCGACCAGGAACCAATAGTGAGAATGTTCAATTCACAAATTCATTCCTTAAGACTGTAACATGTGGCCTTGTACCGTACATAATTTAGCTTAGTAGATAACTTGGGTATTCCATTTTGGGTATAACTTGAACTATTCATCAGAAAACGCTCATTCCAAAATTTATTGCATACGGCCACATCACGTTGAAACACCGGATCCCGTACGATCATCGAAGTTAAGCAACGTCGAGTTTCCTCTGTACCTAGACGGGTAAAGGCTTGGGAATACCAGGTACTGTAATCTTGGCTGTGCGGATGGTGTAACAGATAATAACTCGGAATTATTAAACGGGGAGCCAAATTCCCGTACGATCCCCAAAGTTAAGCAACGTCGAGCCTGGTCTGTACTTAGATGGGTGACCGATTGGGAATACCAGGTACTGTAATCTTGGCTGTGCTGGTGGTGTAATGGATAATGACTAGGAATTATTAAACGGGGAGCCAAATTCCCGTACGATCCCCAAAGTTAAGCAACGTCGAGCCTGGTCTGTACCTAGATGGGTGACCGATTGGGAATACCAGGTTCTGTAATCTTGGCTGTGCAGATGGTGTAATGGATAATGGATCGGAATTACTAAACAGGGAGCCAAATTCCCGTACGATCACCGAAGTTAAGCAACGTCGAGCTTGATCTCTACCTAGATGGGTGACCGATTGGGAATATCAGGTGCTGTAATTTAGGATGTGCGGGTGGTGTAATGAATAATGGCTCCGAATTATTAATCGGGGAGCCGAGTTCTAATTCTCGTTCACTTCGTTATATTCACTTACGCCCAACTACGCTTGAATCCACTTCTTCTCCCCACGTTTAGGGGTTAATTAGTAAGACTTGTATTACTAAATCATTATTATCTAGAAATATTCTTACAATCTAAAAATAATTCCTGGGTTCAAATAACCCACAAACGGTCGATAGGCCGTAAAAAACGTATCAATCGATCAATGAAATACTGATTAGCTACACAGAATTACCAACAAATATAATAAACAATATTTATTTATCAGATTGTTTATTTACACTATTTATTATATTATTTATAGAAATGATTGGCAAAATATCAGCTAATTGCAAATTGATTCGAACTTTATAAAATGGTAAATAATAAAGATTTCCTTAGAGTTGGTTCACATATTTTAATAATTTAGTAAATGTTTATAAAATTTATGAATAAAAAATTGTTTTCATATTTATTTCTTTATAAACTGGTAAATGATAAATATTTTATTGCATTAGTTTTAATTGTATTAATTTTTAGAATGTTGTAAATAGAAGAAGAAAAAGAAGAAGAAGAAGAAGAAGAAGAAGAAGAAGAAGAAGAAGAAGAAGAAGAAGGAAAAGAAAGAAGAAGAAGAAGAAGAAGCTTTTATTTATCTTTTCTTTTTTTCTTTTTTTCGTTGGTAGGAATTGAAGAATACGTTAATGGGTAAAAATCTAATATCGTAAGCCATTATCAGCGAAGCGAGTTTCAGCCTGATTGGGTGCCTAGCCCTTGCTTACCAAACTTTATTAAAGAACTACACGCTGCCATAGAGCAAAGCTGAACCAATTCTTCAATATTTGTGTCTTTGTGCCAACAGAACGTGAAGTTAATAAGAGGGGCGTGATTGCAGGTTTGAATTTTACAGTGTTTACTATTCAATAATGGCTGTGGGCATTCACTTTCTCACATAAATACCCTTGGGAAAGGTATGAACGCACCTCCTGATCTATGGTTTAAATAGCAAGGCCCCAAGCCTTAGCTAGCAACCAGTCTTATTGAAAGATAATTCTGAATTTAAAACCAGTTAGACCGGCAACTCAACTCCATCTATTGCTACCGAAGCCACAGCAGCAACATCTAGTGTAGTGAGGCTATGACCCAAACGTGGTAAGATTGTGGCTATTTTTTTCTAAAGAGGAGTTTTATAGATCTACGGAGGGAACGGCAGGAAAAAAAACCCTGTTCGAAAATACGTAAAAACGACAATTCTGAATACAATCTGGCTCTCCCTCACTTAAAGGATTAGCGCAACACTGTCTTTCTACTTCTATATGATTTGGGGCCTATCTAAGCTACGCTTAAGTAATATCTTTAGACTTTAAATAAAGTTTCTGCATTTAAAAAATATATTAATTTTTCAATTTTTCTTTTAAATTTCTGTTCGATATTTCTGGAAAAAAATTGGAATGCTTGTGATATTAAAGCATTGGAATTATTTCAATTTATTTATCTATTTTATAATTTATGAAAAGTGACGATTTTATATCCGTATTAAAGTTAGGCCTATGATAAGATTAAAAGAAAACAAAAAACAATTAGGTCGCTTATGTATTTAATTTTTTTCACTAATAGTTCACAAACATGAAAAATTCAAATCAAAGAACTGACGCCAAACTCTGGACTTCTAACTGTGAAAAAACTGTGGATTCACTAAATTCACTTAATCCAATCTCACATCAAGCCCTTTAAAAATGTTTCATTTTATTTTATTTTTTTTTTTCACATCTTCTGCTCACGTCTTGTAAGTGGGGGTTATCCACACCAGCTGACAGCGACTTTTGGAGACAATTTTTTTTTTTTTTTTTTTTCAGCTGACTGGCTTTGAGCCAACCATATCAAAGAAAAATTGGCTTCATTTGTTTTGTCGGAGTTAACTCCTCTTTTAGTTCGTTAACCCTTTCACCAGGGGTCGCTCTTCGCTGCTATAAATAGTCGCTGACCCTTCGCCTCTTTCTCTTTTTTTCCTCAGGCCTTTGCGCCGACACCTGGGGGTAAATCTCTCTTTTTCCTCAGGCTTTCAGCCTTACCACCTCGAAAATGTAAGCGCTCACAGGGATAGCGTTTCCCCACTGCTGGGAACACGCTAAGCACAATACACACACACACACACACACACACACACACACGCGCACATACAGAATATTCACACACACACACTTTGTCCTTTGTAACTGTTTCTATGTAACTTGTTATTAATATATATATTTGTATACATGTATTATCGTCTTGTGTGTTTTAGCAGGAGTTGGAAGATCACGTCGTGAAAGTCACCATTATGTAATGGACCAACCTTTTCATGTAGTTGGACCGGCTAGCAGGAGAAATCTGAACCCACATGTGTTCTTCTACGTCTACTCAACAACATCACAACCACGGTCCACTACAGTTTCTTCTTTTTTTATCGATGCTTTTTTGCAAAAAATATTGAAATTATCCTATTGTTTTTTGTTTTTTTCTTTTCTGAAAACTCACCACGGAGCAAAAGTGCTGCCCGAGGTGAACCGCCCCCATCCTAGCTAAGTCACTGATCTATTAACCGTTTAAGCTAGCTAATCAAAAATGATCCTGAAATATTTGAAATATCAATCTAATACTCTAACCCAAGTGCTACGCCAGCCAGTGTCCCGACGCCATCTTGATAATGAGAAAAATGTTCAGTTCATTAAATCGACTTGATTATTTGATTTCAATTAATGGGAGTTAATGACATTCACAATATCTTTACTTTAAGAGATAAAACGGTTCTAATCGACACTGACTACATTAACACACATGTAAATCTTACACTATCAACATAACATACTTCTCTCTTTCCCTCGCTTTCTTTATCTATCTACATATATATATATATATATATATATATATATATATATATATATATATATATATATTTGTGTGTGAAAATATTGTAGAAAATAGGAAAGAAACTGGTTTGGTAAATAATCCAAAGTTCCTTAGTATTTTTGTAATTATTTTTAAAAAATAGTGCTCGATACAAAAGTAGAGCATAAATATAATTATTTATTTAAAAATATGATTCCAACTCGCTACATAAGAGGTCTCATGTTTCAAAACAAGAGCCGAAAACTTCTAAATAATATTTGAATTAACTTGAGTTAAAGTAGGCTCTGTTCCATCTTCAAGCGAAATTTTTTGGGAATTATTTTGAAGTTTTCGGCTCTTGTTTTGAAACATGAGACCTCTTATGTAGCGAGTTGGAATCATATTTTTAAATAAATAATTATATATATATATATATATTGCTTCGAACATTATTGTAGTGGATTATTCTTATTTTAGATAGACACCCTATTTATGTGGGGGAAAACTATTTTATAACGTTTGAAGTAATAAAAATATCAGCTTAAAAATAAATACATTAATTCTTTAGAAATATATATATATATATATATATTAATTCTTTATATATATATATATATATATATATATATATATATATATATATATATATATAAAGACAGGTTTCGTTAAATAATTTAGACACTTATACTTATTCTCGATAGGTTCCTTTCATATTCGCGAATAAGCTTTTTTGTGCGATTATTAAAAGACGACAGAAAAACACTATGGCTCATATTGTATTTATTTCTTAGTACCTTCGACATAGCATAATGTCATCATCAGTGTATTATTGATTATACAGTGAGTATTTAGTGTTCATGGTTCTTAAGGACAAAAATTCTCGGAAAATTATCATTTTTATATGGGGAGTCAGGAACGCTCTGTCAAGGCTTGTCTGACGGACACTGTTTAAGGGGAGG
>OZ010615.1:24053896-24086396 GCA_963932145.1 Acanthosepion lycidas | reverse complement strand
TAGATAGATAGATAGATAGATAGATAGATAGATAGATATGAACAGTCAAATATAGATAGATATGAACAGACTGATATAGATAGATAGATAGATAGATATGAACAGTCAAATATAGATAGATAGATATGAACAGACTAAGATAGATAGATAGATAGATAGATAGATATGAACAGTCAAATATAGATAGATAGATATGAACAGACTAAGATAGATAGATAGATAGATAGATAGATAGATATGAACAGTCAAATATAGATAGATAGATATGAACAGACTAAGATAGATAGATAGATAGATAGATAGATAGATAGATAGATAGATAGATAGATAGATATGAACAGTCAAATATAGATAGATAGATATGAACAGACTAAGATAGATAGATATGAACAGTCAAATATAGATAGATAAATATGAACAGACTAAGATAGATAGATAGATAGATAGATAGATAGATAGATAGATAGATAGATAGATATGAACAGTCAAATATAGATAGATATGAACAGACTGATATAGATAGATAGATAGATATGAACAGTCAAATATAGATAGATAGATATGAACAGACTAAGATAGATAGATAGATAGATAGATAGATAGATATGAACAGTCAAATATAGATAGATAGATATGAACAGACTAAGATAGATAGATAGATAGATAGATAGATAGATAGATATGAACAGTCAAATATAGATAGATAGATATGAACAGACTAAGATAGATAGATAGATAGATAGATAGATAGGTAGATAGATATGAACACTCAAATATAGATAGATATGAACAGACTGATATAGATAGATAGATAGATAGATAGATAGATAGATAGATATGAACAGTCAAATATAGATAGATAGATATGAACAGACTAAGATAGATAGATAGATAGATAGATAGATATGAACAGTCAAATATAGATAGATAGATATGAACAGACTAAGATAGATAGATAGATAGATAGATAGATATGAACAGTCAAATATAGATAGATAGATATGAACAGACTAAGATAGATAGATAGATAGATAGATAGATAGATAGATATGAACAGTCTAATATAGATAGATATGAACAGACTAAGATAGATAGATAGATAGATAGATAGATAGATAGATAGATAGATAGATAGATAGATAGATATTAGGTTGGTGCAAAAATAATGATGTAATAATGTCGTTTTTTGACGTTGAAAAATACGTCAAAAACGACATTATTACGTCATTATTTCTCCACAAAACTAATAGATATATAGATATGAACAGACTAAGATAGATAGATAGATAGATAGATAGATAGATAGATAGATATGAACAGTCAAATATAGATAGATAGATATGAACAGACTAAGATAGATAGATAGATAGATAGATAGATAGATAGATAGATAGATAGATAGATATGAACAGTCAAATATAGATAGATAGATATGAACAGACTAAGATAGATAGATAGATAGATAGATAGATAGATATGAACAGTCAAATATAGATAGATAGATATGAACAGACTAAGATAGATAGATAGATAGATAGATAGATAGATAGATAGATAGATATGAACAGTCAAATATAGATAGATATGAACAGACTGATATAGATAGATAGATAGATATGAACAGTCAAATATAGATAGATAGATATGAACAGACTAAGATAGATAGATAGATAGAAAGAAAGATAGATAGATATGAACTGTCAAATATAGATAGATATGAACAGACTGATATAGATAGATAGATAGATATGAAGTCAAATATAGATAGATAGATATGAACAGACTAAGATAGATAGATAGATAGATAGATAGATAGATAGATATGAACAGTCAAATATAGATAGATAGATATGAACAGACTAAGATAGATAGATAGATAGATATGAACAGTCAAATATAGATAGATAGATATGAACAGACTAAGATAGATAGATAGATAGCTAGCTAGCTAGATAGATTGATAGATAGGTAGATAGATATGAACAGTCAAATATAGATAGATATGAACAGACTGATATAGATAGATAGATAGATAGATAGATAGATATGAACAGTCAAATATAGATAGATAGATATGAACAGACTAAGATAGATAGATAGATAGATAGATAGATAGATAGATATGAACAGTCAAATATAGATAGATAGATATGAACAGACTAAGATAGATAGATAGATAGATAGATAGATAGATAGATAGATAGATATGAACAGTCAAATATAGATAGATAGATATGAACAGACTAAGATAGATAGATAGATAGATAGATAGATAGATATGAACAGTCTAATATAGATAGATAGATATGAACAGACTAAGATAGATAGATAGATAGATAGATAGATAGATAGATAGATAGATAGATAGATAGATAGATAGATAGATAGATATTAGGTTGGTGCAAAAATAATGATGTAATAATGTCGTTTTTTGACGTTGAAAAATACGTCAAAAACGACATTATTACGTCATTATTTCTCCACAAAACTAATAGATATATAGATATGAACAGACTAAGATAGATAGATAGATAGATAGATAGATAGATAGATAGATAGATAGATAGATAGATAGATAGATAGATATCAACCGGCTAAGATAGATAGATAGATAGATACATAGAAAGATAGATATTAACAGGGTAAGATAGATAGATAGATAGATAGATAGATAGATAGATAGATAGATAGATAGATATGAACATTCAAAGATAGATAGATAGATAGATAGATAGATAGATATGAACAGACTAAGATAGATAGATAGATAGATAGTTATGAACAGACTAAAATAGATAGATAGATAGATAGATAGATATGAACAGTCAAATATAGATAGATAGATAGATAGATATGAACTGTCAAATATAGATAGATAGATAGTTATGAACAGACTAAGATAGATAGATAGATAGATAGATAGATAGATATGAACATTCAAAGATAGATAGATAGATAGATAGATAGATAGATAGATAGATAGATATGAACAGACTAAGATAGATAGATAGATAGATAGTTATGAACAGACTAAAATAGATAGATAGATAGATAGACTGATATGAACAGTCAAATATAGATAGATAGATAGATAGATATGAACAGTCAAATATAGATAGATAGATAGATAGATAGATATGAACAGACTAAGATAGATAGATAGATAGTTATGAACAGACTAAGATAGATAGATAGATAGTTATGAACAGACTAAGATAGATAGATAGATAGATAGATAGATAGATAGATATGAACAGTCAAATATAGATAGATAGATAGATAGATAGATAGATAGATAGATAGATAGATAGATAGTTATGAACAGACTAAGATATATAGATAGATACATAGATAGATAGATAGATTTTAAAAAGAAATATAAATCAATTCACCCAATGCAAGTCATTATAACCACTAAGACAGAAGGTTTTACTGGGCGTGAAAGAAAAAAGAGGAATATTAAGCAGCCAGAACAAAAGAAGACGGTAGATAACGATTGACATTGCATTTCATTTTTTGATAATCAAATTTGACCAAAAAGCATGGAACCATAAGTGAGTTCCACAAGCGGGAAGTGCGGGAAAAGAAACTGTTAACATAGAACTTACGGTTACATCTGGTCACCTCCACTGTAAAGTAATGATATCTTGTTTCCAATCTAGTACTACACTTGAAGTCTAAGTACCATAGTGAATATCTAATCCAGACAATAACCGTGAAAGTATTTATTGAAAAGGCAAAGTGAAACTACGTTACGGCGGTTAGGAAGTGACTGAAGCCGAGATGCCAGATCAGGACCGATAATATTGCTGATTCTTTTTAGATTTTATCAATAATCTACATATATGTCAAGAGCAGTGATCCTTAAATGGCATAAATCATCTAAGGATCCCATACATAATATAAACGCCGGCAATCTGGTGTGTGGTCTTAGTGTGTCCACTGAACGTGAATTCTATGTCTAATCTCACTAGGACGTGAAAGCTACTTTTTCCTTTCCATGTGAGTTGGGTGTTTATATATCTACTTGTCATGCGGTCATATATCTTCAGCCGGTGGCTAATAGGTCACCTTTCGGCTCAAGTCGCTGATGATCTGATGTAATATAGTCTATTTAGGCATCATTCGAAATGACTTTTATACGATAGACATGAACAGAATGATATTTGACCTGAAGTAGGTTTACGATGGATAGATAGAATCAAACTGAGATAGATAGATAGATAGATAGATAGATAGATATGAACAGTCAAATATAGATAGATAGATAGATAGATAGATAGATAGATAGATAGATAGATAGATATGAACAGTCAAATATAGATAGATAGATATGAACAGCCTGATATAGATAGATAGATAGATAGATAGATAGATAGATAGATAGATAGATAGATAGATGTGAACAGACTGATATAAATAGATAGATAGATAGATAGATAGATATGAATAGACTGGGATAGATAGATAGATAGATAGATAGATAGATAGATAGATAGATAGATAGATAGATAGATAGATAGATAGATAGATAGATAGATAATCGAGTATGAACAGACATTAACACATTTCACCTATTTTAAACCAAAGTCTACACAATACAAGTTATGAATAGAAGAGAAATTGAAGATTATAAGATTAAATTGATTAAGGAATGGAGATCATCTGAATAATTGCCATGGAAATAGCGATCGACTTACAACGTCAAATCTTTCTAATTTTTAAAACAAAATAAACTGACTAAACTCTTTTCTTTGTTTTTTTTTGCTTCAATTCTATTCTTCATCTATGAAGAGATTGTCCAACATTCAGTGCCATATAGGATGACACACATTACGTAAGTGTTCGGTACACTTTATTTGTTTCTCTTGCTTCAAGTCACTTCTTCTTCTGTGAGGAGATTGTCAGTTCCGTACCCTTTTCTTTGTTTCTCTTGCGTCAAATCTCTTACATAACAGTTCAGTACTCTTTTCTTTGTTTCTCTTGCTTCAAATCTCTTACATAACAGTTCAGTACTCTTTTCTTTGTTTCTCTTGCTTCAAATCTCTTACATAACAGTTCAGTACTCTTTTCTTTGTTTCTCTTGATTCAAATCTCTTACATAACAGTTCAGTACTCTTTTCTTTGTTTCTCTTGATTCAAATCTCTTACATAACAGTTCAGTACTCTTTTCTTTGTTTCTCTTGATTCAAATCTCTTACATAACAGTTCAGTACTCTTTTCTTTGTTTCTCTTGATTCAAATCTCTTACATAACAGTTCAGTACTCTTTTCTTTGTTTCTCTTGATTCAAATCTCTTACATAACAGTTCAGTACTCTTTTCTTTGTTTCTCTTGATTCAAATCTCTTACATAACAGTTCAGTACTCTTTTCTTTGTTTCTCTTGATTCAAATCTCTTACATAACAGTTCAGTACTCTTTTCTTTGTTTCTCTTGATTCAAATCTCTTACATAACAGTTCAGTACTCTTTTCTTTGTTTCTCTTGATTCAAATCTCTTACATAACAGTTCAGTACTCTTTTCTTTGTTTCTCTTGATTCAAATCTCTTACATAACAGTTCAGTACTCTTTTCTTTGTTTCTCTTGATTCAAATCTCTTACATAACAGTTCAGTACTCTTTTCTTTGTTTCTCTTGATTCAAATCTCTTACATAACAGTTCAGTACTCTTTTCTTTGTTTCTCTTGTTTCAATTATATTCTTCATCTATGAAGAGATTGTCCAGCATTCACTGACATATAGGAGAACTGATATTACATAACAGTTCATTAATCTTTTCTTTGTTTCTCTTGCTTCAAGTCTCTTCTTCATCTGTGAGGAAATTATCCAGGATTCACACCATATAGGAGAGCTGATATTACATAACAGTTCAGTACTCTTTTCTTTGTTTCTCTTGCTTCAAGTCTCTTCACCTGTGAGGAAATTATCCAACATTCACTGTCATATAGGAGGACTGATATTACATAACAGTTCAGTACTCTTTTCTTTGTTTCTCTTGCTTCAAGTATCTTCATCTGTGAGAAAATTGTCCAGTATTCACTGCCATATAGGAGGGCTGATATTACATAACTGTTCAGTACACTTTTCTTTGTTTCTCTTGCTTCAAGTCTCTTCTTCATCTGTGAGGAAATTATCCAGCATTCACTGTCATATAGGAGGACTGATATTACATAACAGTTCAGTACTCTTTTCTTTGTTTCTCTTGCTTCAAGTCTCTTCTTCATCTGTGAGGAAATTATCCAGCATTTACTGTCATATAGGAGGACTGATATTACATAACAGTTCAGTACTCTTTTCTTTGTTTCTCTTGCTTCAAGTCTCTTCTTCATCTGTGAGGAAATTATCCAGCATTTACTGTCATATAGGAGGACTGATATTACATAACAGTTCAGTACTCTTTTCTTTGTTTCTCTTGCTTCAAGCGTTTTCATCTGTGAGGAAATTATCCAGTATTCACTGTCATATAGGAGAGCTGATATTACATAACAGTTCAGTACACTTTTCTTTGTTTCTCTTGCTTCAAGTCTCTTCTTCATCTGTGAGGAAATTATCCAGCATTTACTGTCATATAGGAGGACTGATATTACATAACAGTTCAGTACTCTTTTCTTTGTTTCTCTTGCTTCAAGCGTCTTCATCTGTGAGGAAATTATCCAGCATTCACTGTCATATAGGAGAGCTGATATTACATAACAGTTCAGTACACTTTTCTTTGTTTCTCTTGCTTCAAGTCTCTTCTTCATCTGTGAGGAAATTATCCAGCATTTACTGTCATATAGGAGGACTGATATTACATAACAGTTCAGTACTCTTTTCTTTGTTTCTCTTGCTTCAAGCGTCTTCATCTGTGAGGAAATTATCCAGCATTCACTGTCATATAGGAGAGCTGATATTACATAACAGTTCAGTACACTTTTCTTTGTTTCTCTTGCTTCAAGTCTCTTCTTCATCTGTGAGGAAATTATCCAGCATTCACTGTCATCTTTTATCTTCAAAAATTTAAATGGAAAATCAGTCAATCTTCTTCCTTTATTGTCCTCTTTCCTTAATACTATTTTTTTTTTTTCATATTCAATAACACCCTGTAACCCCTTGCGTCCTAGCGGCCTTATTACCTTCCTTGGGGTAAAATGGCTAAAAAAAACAAACTGTTTCAGATATAATGGTAAGCTAATCTTTTCTAACCAAACCCTCTGCTTGGGTTGCTAGTCTCTCGCTTATTTGTATGTGCTAGCCCCATTTGTCTTGTCAAACATCCACAGAATCAACTTGTGTTTTACACTGCAACTATGCTCAGCGAACTTTAGTTGCATTTTCTGAGAGAACGCGCATAATCTTGCATGATCCTCAGTTTGACCAAGGCCGATGCTCTCAAATACTCAATCCCTACAACTTGGGTCTACGTTCTAGCTCAACCATAGGCGGCGTCTGGAATTGTTACGTCTACCTCATTTCGGAATTTGCCGCACGCTGCTATTGCCTCCGCAAAAACATCTGACTTTGTGAAATTCGAATCAGGGCTCGAAGCTGTGTATCATGGTCAGAAAGCGAACGTTTTAATCATTCTCTACGCGTTTATTAAAGGGAAATCATGTATGTCATCCTCAAAATCGATTTAGAGTTCACCTATCATACGAGATTTTATACACTGACTAGAATCTTGAAGATTGTTCCGTGTTAGGCAAAAATTCCAAAATATTATGTTACCCGTTTAGGGTGTAGTGGAGAGACATTGGAGGCACAGAGGAGTAATGTAAAGCCGCTTGGATTGAGGAATCGGAAAACCAAATTGGAATTCCAGTCGAATCCATTACATTCCCTTGCGTCCTAATATCCTCTTCTTCTGTCCTGATTTATTTATTAAAACAAACAAAACAAATTATTATAATTTATGATAATGAGGAGGCACTGTGGAGTAATGGATAGCCGATCGGTTTAAGGAATCAGAGAGCCGAGTTCGAATTCCAGTCGAATCCATTACATTCGCTTACGTACTAATACCTTTGGGAAAAGTAAGAATCCTCTTCTTTTCCTACCACCTATCGGTAAATAGTAGGACAGTCTGTTTTCTATAGCCTCTGATGGCAACTGGTCTACCATAAAAAGAAATGGCAACCTACTGCGAAAAAGAAATCTGCCTCATGAATCATGTGTCAAAAAGATACATAATCTCCTCCGCTTGTATCACGCATGACACGTTACTGATGGAGATATATTATTACCTGATAATGGCTCTCCACCGTTTCCTTTTTCTTCCTTATCTGTGAATTTCTAGAAATTTTTCGGAAAAACACTTGTACTTGATTGATTGATTGATTGACTGAATGTGTGTAACGCCCCTTCAACCCCTTGTGGATCATTTAGAGTCAAATTGATCGTGTTGTAAACATGTTTTGTGGTTCGTCAAATATGGATGAGAGTAAGGTTTCTTCAGATTTATTGGTTGAAGGCAAATTTTTCCCAATATGTCAAATTTACCAATTGCTTAGAGTATGCCATAACAGAAATTTCCGTTATAACTTCACATCCTGCCAAAGTTAGAAAGATGACAGTTATTTTCATTTTATCCCCTTATTGCCTTGTTGCTTTCTTTTTTTTTTTTTTTTTTTTTTTTTTGGCTCTAGCCTGAGCTGCAAAACACCGGACCCAAGTCTCTACAAATTCTGGTTCGATGAATCCATATTATTATTTTATGTTTTTCTACAAGTCGCTGAAAGACAAATTTATAGTTTGTTACGTATAGTTGAAAGCAATTTTTTTTCCCAAGTATGGGAAAGAAAAAGGTTCATTGTTAGTCAGCTATGGTTGAAAACAAGTTTTGTTGTTTGTTAAGAATGATTGAAAGTAAATTTTTTTTTGTTTCTGTAAACATTTATAAACATTATTTTTTTTAATATTTTATTTTACTGCTGCCATATCTGGGCTAGGGCAGCACAATCATCATTTGAGACCGAGCACTTCAAACAAATTCTCTCTACACTTTTTTTTAATTTTAGCTCTAAATCAATCATTTCTACAGCCTTCTTCGGATATACAGTCTATACAAAGGATTTATTCTTCTATTTTGAGAAACCATTATCATACCAAGCGTAGTTTGCACTGTCAATCTCAATGTTTTGGTTTGTAAATATAACAATCTGGTGGACCAATTCTCCAGCCTTCTTCAGGAATACAATCAATATAAAAGATTTATTCTGCTATTTTGAGAAACTAATTATCATTCCAAGAGTTGTTTGAACTGTGAATCTCATTGTTTTGGTTTGTAAATATAACATTTCTGGCTGATCCATTCTACAGCCGTCTGGTTATCTGTCCCCCTCCCGGCATCCTTTTTTACAGTCCTTAGCAAAATGGTTGAGACCAGATCACTTCAAACAAATTATGCCATTGTTTCACATGCGAGAAGGAGGTGTCTCAGTGCGTGTTCCTTAAATGGATGCAGTGACTGACTCTTTAGGTTTTTGGTTATTGGTCAAAATGTCTCTTGCCTGGGTTAGAAGTTGCTCCATGGTCAGAGTCTCTAAGAAGCTGTCTAACATCCTGTGAGAGCCCAGACACCAATGCACGTAACAGCCACTGCTCGGGCAACTGGCTGCCAGCCAGCCAAGCTAAGTGTTTTATCACCGCCAAAAATTCATCGTTTCCCCAAAATGAAGTCATCTTGCGATGTACTGGTCAAATGCATTGAAGGAGTCCATTGTGTACGCGGTCACAAGGGCTTGCTTTATCTGCTCTGCATCTGTCCTTTACTCCTTACTTAGTTGCCGTTATAGAGCAAGAGCCCCACCTCTCAATCATAGTGGCAGGACGTGTTTGATCCTCTTTATGTTACACAACTTTCCTGCTTTTATCGAGTCTTTCTGCCATGCTTCATGCTTTAAAAGAATCAGATCAGACCAAAATGAAGTATTGCTGCCATATTTGAGCTGGGGCTGCACATTCTTCATTTCTAAACCTTGACAGAGTTCATAATCATTTATGTGATTTCTTTGGGGAAGACTTATTCTCTAATCTGTAACTTCTCTTCCCACAAAAAAAAAATGTTTCCAGCCCATTACTACCTTTGTTGATATTTCCGTGGTAAATGTTCAGATGAGCGCTCCATTCTTTTGTGCCCCCATTTCAAACCTTTCCAGCCAAGACCCACTTTGCTAAATTGACAGAGATTTGAACCACTCTCATTTTGTTTAAATTCCCAATATATAGAGAAAATTCCAGTCGGTTTTTCCCCCAGAACTGTGGCTTAGTAGAATAGAGACCTGCATCAGTGCTTTTATGTGACCCCTCTACCTTAAGTGGCGCTCGAGACTTTTATTGGGTGACCTTTACTGTATATAAAAATAAAAATAATCAAATTTTTTATAGGATTCACAAAATAGGTTTTGTTTTTGAGAGTACTTTCTAGTCTGTTTTTCCTGTCGGATGTCACCTATTAATATCACGAGTACCATGACCCATCAGGGTCATAGGGGCATCATGTGTACTGCAGCTGCAGCAGAAGTGGTGTGTCTTGGGAAAGACAGCCTCTCCAGGCTGATTTGAATTTAGTTTTCCTTCTCCTAGACTGGCTTCCAACCAAGGCTATAGGACCCAGTCTGTCCTGTTATTTACCCATAGCTGGGGGGATAGATTCATACCTTTCCCATGGATATTAGCACAAAAGTGAATGTAATGAATTTGACTGCAATTTGAACTTGTCTCTCCAATTTCTCAACCTGAGCCGCTATCCATTACTCCATCATGCTTTTTTATTGGTTGTGTTTAATGGCCTCCTTATCCTCTTGTAGGTCATTTAGAGCCAAATTGATTGCGTTGTAAACATATTTTATAGTTGGTCAAGTATAAATGAGAGTAAGTTTTATAGTTCTTCAGATATGGTTGAAGGAAAATTTTATAGCTTGTTAGATATGGTTAAAGAAAAAATTTTCCCAAGTATGGTAGAGAAGTTTTATTGTTTGTTAGGTATAATTGAAAACAGGTTTTATTTTTCGTCTAGACATAATCAGCACGGCGGTCAGAAAGGGTTTATTTTTAATATTTTTTTAAAAATATATTAAATTTAGTAAAAGTTAACAGTTAGTCCAATTTGCTTTCTTCAATTTCTAACGTATATCATCTGAAGAAGGCCTGAGCGTACAACGGCCGAAACCTCGTGAATATGACAATAAAGATGAGGATAACTGTCCGAACGATGTAAATAGTGTAAATAGTTACAATACCTAATCTCAGAAATATAGACATATCGTGATGATGGCCTGAGCGTACAACCGCCGAAACGTCGTGAATATGACAATAAATATGAGGATAACAGTCCGAACGATGCAAATAGTGTACATAGTTACAATACCTCATCTCAGTGACATAGATTGTGAAGAAGGACGGTAGCGTACAACGGCCGAAACCTCGTGAATATGAAACTAAAGATGAGGACAACAGTCAAAACAATGTAAATAGTGTAAACATGTACAATCCTATTTGCAAATCCACTACACCTCCCTGAACCGAAGATGTTTGATGCCGTTGGTTGTTCTCGAACTTCTACAACCTCTTTCCACCGTGAGGTTTATATCATTTTCTTTTTAATGGGAATCTTGACCTTATTTCATCTTCCTCCGGCTCTGACTCACTCTCGCTATCATCTATAGGCTCGTCTTCTATTGCATTGTTCTGATCTGAGGAACTCATTCTTTCTTCTCTGTCAAGATCTTCTTTCATCACAATGTCTTCAATTCTGGTGTTAATTGGTCAGAATGAGCTATTAGGCTGTTCACTTTCTTTGGATAATGGTCCCCTCTCAGGCCTAGCTACTTTGTCTTTCTTATACCACATCCATTCATTTCTCGAATAAGACATTTTTAATGGGGATCTTATATGTCTTCCCATTAACGCAGATGCGCTTCGCAATCTTTCTGGAAGTGGAATCGTTCTTCATCTAAGCAGTAAATTTAGATATTAACTGTCTATAGTATTTCTACCTGGGGAAAATGCTTTTAATCCCATTTTTGCTGTTAATTTAATGAGCATACTTACACTACTTATATTTCTTGAGTTTACACTTGTTTACACTTTACGTTTCAGCATTGCCCTCAGCAGAATTATATTATTTTAGCAATTCCAACTGTTATATAACTTCCACGCATGTAATTAGAAACAAATTATTCAATTGTAATTATTCCAATTTATATATATAAAACAGAGGATGTCTGTATTTGACTGTCTGCCTGAGTGATACCTTTTCACTCGAGATTCATCCAGCTGATTTAGAACGAACTTGGCACATACATTGTACAATGTAAGAGATAGGGTCTTAGCGTAAAAATCGATAATTTAAAAAAATCAATAATCGATAAAGCCGATCAAAAATCGATATATTAAACTTTTTTTCCTCCGATTTTGTGCAAACTCGGTATTTAGGTTACTTAGATCCTGACGAGCTCAATGATACTTCATTGTTATTTCCACGCCACTGCGTTAAGCGAAAAACGAAAAATCGATTTCAACGCAAATCGATTTCAACACAAATTTTAAACTAAAAACTCCCTCAATTTTCAAGCAATCTAATGCGAACATCACTCAATTGTAGCCAACAATAACTTGATTGTTTAACAGTCATTTAACTTGATAATTGAGTCCACCTATATAGTGAAAACTCGCGTAAATAGCGGAAAATGGCGATTTTTACTGGTTTCTTTCTTATTATTCGTTGATCTTTCAACCAATTTTCATCAAAACAATTGCTTTATAAATGTATCCACTTTTACATCCCTGGTAGCACACTGACAAATTGAATTTCAAAACCTCTAAAATAATTTTGGCCTGAAGTAGGTCTTCATGTTACCTGTTTTACCCCTTCAAGTCTTCGGCTAACTTTGATTGAATAAATACAGACTACTTCTGTTATATCAGTAACTGCATTAATTCAAAATGTTTTTTAATGAAATAATTTTAAAGTAATTGAAGATAGACTCTGTTATATCTAAACATGATGTTGTTTTTGCTCCGTTCTAATTGAACGCTTTTTTCTGATCGACCAGCAGGCTATGGCTGCTAGTATTTTATATTTATAAAAAGTATCAGTCATACCTTTAATCAAGTGTAAATGAATCAATACATCCTCAATAGAGAAATCTTGAGTTCCAAGTTTCTCAAATTCGTAAAATCTACTAGCTTCTTTTAATCTTTGAAGATATTGTATAAATGATTCATGTTGTTTCTGTTTAACGGACAGAAATTTGGTTCTTTCCGCCAGTTTATTTTTAGGTCGTAAAATTCTTTGTATAATTTCTGAAATTTCGAGGAATGTCAAATTCACCAATTGCTTAGAGTATGCCATAACAGAAATTTCCGTTATAACTTCACAAAGTGCCAAAGTTAGAAAGAGGACAGTTATTTTCATTTTATCCCCTTATTGCCTTGTTGCCTTTCTTTTTTTCTTTTCTTTCTTTTATTTCTTTTTTTTTTTTTTTTTTTTTTTTTTTGGCTCTAGCCTGAGCTGCAAAACACCGGACCCAAGTCTCTACAAATTCTGGTTCGATGAATCCATATTATTATTTTATGTTTTTCTACAAGTCGCTGAAAGACAAATTTATAGTTTGTTACGTATAGTTGAAAGCAAATTTTTTTCCCAAGTATGGGAAAGAAAAAGGTTCATTGTTAGTCAGCTATGGTTGAAAACAAGTTTTGTTGTTTGTTAAGAATGATTGAAAGTAAATTTTTTTTTGTTTCTGTAAACATTTATAAACATTATTTTTTTTAATATTTTATTTTACTGCTGCCATATCTGGGCTAGGGCAGCACAATCATCATTTGAGACCGAGCACATCAAACAAATTCTCTCTACACTTTTTTTTAATTTTAGCTCTAAATCAATCATTTCTACAGCCTTCTTCAGGTATACAATCTATATAAAGGATTTATTCTTCTATTTTGAGAAACCATTATCATACCAAGCGTAGTTTGCACTGTCAATCTCAATGTTTTGGTTTGTAAATATAACAATCTGGTGGACCAATTCTCCAGCCTTCTTCAGGAATACAATCAATATAAAAGATTTATTCTGCTATTTTGAGAAACTAATTATCATTCCAAGAGTTGTTTGAACTGTGAATCTCATTGTTTTGGTTTGTAAATATAACATTTCTGGCTGATCCATTCTACAGCCGTCTGGTTATCTGTCCCCCTCCCGGCATCCTTTTTTACAGTCCTTAGCAAAATGGTTGAGACCAGATCACTTCAAACAAATTATGCCATACTTTCACATGCGAGAAGGAGGTGTCTCAGTGCGTGTTCCTTAAATGGATGCAGTGACTGACTCTTTAGGTTTTTGGTTATTGGTCAAAATGTCTCTTGCCTGGGTTAGAAGTTGCTCCACGGTCAGAGTCTCTAAGAAGCTGTCTAACATCCTGTGAGAGCCCAGACACCAATGCACGTAACAGCCACTGCTCGGGCAACTGGCTGCCAGCCAGCCAAGCTAAGTGTTTTAACACCGCCAAAAATTCATCGTTTCCCCAATATGAAGTCATCTTGAGATATACTGGTCAAATGCATTGAAGGAGTCCATTATGTACACGGTCACAAGGGCTTGCTTTATCTGCTCTGCATCTGTCCTTTACTCCTTACTTAGTTGCCAATATAGAGCAAGAGCCCCACCTCTCAATCATAGTGGCAGGACGTGTTCGATCCTCTTTATGTTACACAACTTTCCTGCTTTTATCGAGTCTTTCTGCCATGCTTCATGCTTTAAAAGAATCAGATCAGACCAAAATGGAGCATTGCTGCCATATTTGAGCTGGAGCTTCACATTCTTCATTTCCAAACCTTGACAGAGTTCAAAATCATTTATGTGATTTCTTTGGGGAAGACTTATTCTCTAATCTGTAACTTCTCTTCCCACAAAAAAAAAATGTTTCCAGCCCATTGCTAGCTTTGTTGATATTTCCGTGATAAATGTTCAGATGAGCGCTCCATTCTTTTGTGCCCCCATTTCAAACCTTTCCAGCCAAGACCCACTTTGCTAAATTGACAGAGATTTGAACCACTCTCATTTTGTTTAAATTCCCAATATATAGAGAAAATTCCAGTCGGTTTTTCCCCCAGAACTGTGGCTTAGTAGAATAGAGACCTGCATCAGTGCTTCTATGTGACCCCTCTACCTTAAGTGGCGCTCGAGACTTTTATTGGGTGACCTTTACTGTATATAAAAATAAAAATAATCAAATTTTTTATAGGATTCACAAAATAGGTTTTGTTTTTGAGAGTACTTTCTAGTCTGTTTTTCCTGTCGGATGTCACCTAATAATATCACGAGTACCATGACCCATCAGAGTCATAGGGGCATCATGTGTACTGCAGCTGCAGCAGAAGTGGTGTGTCTTGGGAAAGACAGCCTCTCCAGGCTGATTTGAATTTAGTTTTCCTTCTCCTAGACTGGCTTCCAACCAAGGCTATAGGACCCAGTCTGTCCTGTTATTTACCCATAGCTGGGGGGATAGATTCATACCTTTCCCATGGATATTAGCACAAAAGTGAATGTAATGAATTTGACTGCAATTTGAACTTGTCTCTCCAATTTCTCAACCTTAGCCGCTATCCATTACTCCATCATGCTTTTTTATTGGTTGTGTTTAATGGCCTCCTTATCCTCTTGTAGGTCATTTAGAGCCAAATTGATTGCGTTGTAAACATATTTTATAGTTGGTCAAGTATAAATGAGAGTAAGTTTTATAGTTCTTCAGATATGGTTGAAGGAAAATTTTATAGCTTGTTAGATATGGTTAAAGAAAAAATTTTCCCAAGTATGGTAGAGAAGTTTTATTGTTTGTTAGGTATAATTGAAAACAGGTTTTATTTTTCGTCTAGACATAATCAGCACGGCGGTCAGAAAGGGTTTATTTTTAATATTTTTGTAAAAATATATTAAATTTAGTAAAAGTTAACAGTTAGTCCAATTTGCGTTCTTTAATTTCTAACGTATATCATCTGAAGAAGGCCTGAGCGTACAACGGCCGAAACCTCGTGAATATGACAATATAGATGAGGATAACTGTCCGAACGATGTAAATAGTGTAAATAGTTACAATACCTAATCTCAGAAATATAGACATATCGTGATGATGGCCTGAGCGTACAACCGCCGAAACGTCGTGAATATGACAATAAATATGAGGATAACAGTCCGAACGATGTAAATAGTGTACATAGTTACAATACCTCATCTCAGAAACATAGATTGTGAAGAAGGACGGTAGCGTACAACGGCCGAAACCTCGTGAATATGAAACTAAAGATGAGGACAACAGTCAAAACAATGTAAATAGTGTAAACATGTACAATCCTATTTACAAATCCACTACACCTCCCTGAACCGAAGATGTTTGATGCCGTTGGTTGTTCTCGAACTTCTACAACCTCTTTCCACCGTGAGGTTTATATCATTTTCTTTTTAATGGGAATCTTGACCTTATTTCATCTTCCTCCGGCTCTGACTCACTCTCGCTATCATCTATAGGCTCGTCTTCTATTGCATTGTTCTGATCTGAGGAACTCATTCTTTCTTCTCTGTCAAGATCTTCTTTCATCACAATGTCTTCAATTCTGGTGTTAATTGGTCAGAATGAGCTATTAGGCTGTTCACTTTCTTTGGATAATGGTCCCCTCTCAGGCCTAGCTACTTTGTCTTTCTTATACCACATCCATTCATTTCTCGAATAAGACATTTTTAATGGGGATCTTATATGTCTTCCCATTAACGCAGATGCGCTTCGCAATCTTTCTGGAAGTGGAATCGTTCTTCATCTAAGCAGTAAATTTAGATATTAACTGTCTATAGTATTTCTACCTGGGGAAAATGCTTTTAATCCCATTTTTGCTGTTAATTTAATGAGCATACTTACACTACTTATATTTCTTGAGTTTACACTTGTTTACACTTTACGTTTCAGCATTGCCCTCAGCAGAATTATATTATTTTAGCAATTCCAACTGTTATATAACTTCCACGCATGTAATTAGAAACAAATTATTCAATTGTAATTATTCCAATTTATATATATAAAACAGAGGATGTCTGTATTTGACTGTCTGCCTGAGTGATACCTTTTCACTCGAGATTCATCCAGCTGATTTAGAACGAACTTGGCACATACATTGTACAATGTAAGAGATAGGGTCTTAGCGTAAAAATCGATAATTTAAAAAAATCAATAATCGATAAAGCCGATCAAAAATCGATATATTAAACTTTTTTTCCTCCGATTTTGTGCAAACTCGGTATTTAGGTTACTTAGATCCTGACGAGCTCAATGATACTTCATTGTTATTTCCACGCCACTGCGTTAAGCGAAAAACGAAAAATCGATTTCAACGCAAATCGATTTCAACACAAATTTTAAACTAAAAACTCCCTCAATTTTCAAGCAATCTAATGCGAACATCACTCAATTGTAGCCAACAATAACTTGATTGTTTAACAGTCATTTAACTTGATAATTGAGTCCACCTATATAGTGAAAACTCGCGTAAATAGCGGAAAATGGCGATTTTTACTGGTTTCTTTCTTATTATTCGTTGATCTTTCAACCAATTTTCATCAAAACAATTGCTTTATAAATGTATCCACTTTTACATCCCTGGTAGCACACTGACAAATTGAATTTCAAAACCTCTAAAATAATTTTGGCCTGAAGTAGGTCTTCATGTTACCTGTTTTACCCCTTCAAGTCTTCGGCTAACTTTGATTGAATAAATACAGACTACTTCTGTTATATCAGTAACTGCATTAATTCAAAATGTTTTTTAATGAAATAATTTTAAAGTAATTGAAGATAGACTCTGTTATATCTAAACATGATGTTGTTTTTGCTCCGTTCTAATTGAACGCTTTTTTCTGATCGACCAGCAGGCTATGGCTGCTAGTATTTTATATTTATAAAAAGTATCAGTCATACCTTTAATCAAGTGTAAATGAATCAATACATCCTCAATAGAGAAATCTTGAGTTCCAAGTTTCTCAAATTCGTAAAATCTACTAGCTTCTTTTAATCTTTGAAGATATTGTATAAATGATTCATGTTGTTTCTGTTTAACGGACAGAAATTTGGTTCTTTCCGCCAGTTTATTTTTAGGTCGTAAAATTCTTTGTATAATTTCTGAAATTTCGAGGAATGTCAAATTCACCAATTGCTTAGAGTATGCCATAACAGAAATTTCCGTTATAACTTCACAAAGTGCCAAAGTTAGAAAGAGGACAGTTATTTTCATTTTATCCCCTTATTGCCTTGTTGCCTTTCTTTTTTTCTTTTCTTTCTTTTATTTCTTTTTTTTTTTTTTTTTTTTTTTTTTTGGCTCTAGCCTGAGCTGCAAAACACCGGACCCAAGTCTCTACAAATTCTGGTTCGATGAATCCATATTATTATTTTATGTTTTTCTACAAGTCGCTGAAAGACAAATTTATAGTTTGTTACGTATAGTTGAAAGCAAATTTTTTTCCCAAGTATGGGAAAGAAAAAGGTTCATTGTTAGTCAGCTATGGTTGAAAACAAGTTTTGTTGTTTGTTAAGAATGATTGAAAGTAAATTTTTTTTTGTTTCTGTAAACATTTATAAACATTATTTTTTTTAATATTTTATTTTACTGCTGCCATATCTGGGCTAGGGCAGCACAATCATCATTTGAGACCGAGCACATCAAACAAATTCTCTCTACACTTTTTTTTAATTTTAGCTCTAAATCAATCATTTCTACAGCCTTCTTCAGGTATACAATCTATATAAAGGATTTATTCTTCTATTTTGAGAAACCATTATCATACCAAGCGTAGTTTGCACTGTCAATCTCAATGTTTTGGTTTGTAAATATAACAATCTGGTGGACCAATTCTCCAGCCTTCTTCAGGAATACAATCAATATAAAAGATTTATTCTGCTATTTTGAGAAACTAATTATCATTCCAAGAGTTGTTTGAACTGTGAATCTCATTGTTTTGGTTTGTAAATATAACATTTCTGGCTGATCCATTCTACAGCCGTCTGGTTATCTGTCCCCCTCCCGGCATCCTTTTTTACAGTCCTTAGCAAAATGGTTGAGACCAGATCACTTCAAACAAATTATGCCATACTTTCACATGCGAGAAGGAGGTGTCTCAGTGCGTGTTCCTTAAATGGATGCAGTGACTGACTCTTTAGGTTTTTGGTTATTGGTCAAAATGTCTCTTGCCTGGGTTAGAAGTTGCTCCACGGTCAGAGTCTCTAAGAAGCTGTCTAACATCCTGTGAGAGCCCAGACACCAATGCACGTAACAGCCACTGCTCGGGCAACTGGCTGCCAGCCAGCCAAGCTAAGTGTTTTAACACCGCCAAAAATTCATCGTTTCCCCAATATGAAGTCATCTTGAGATATACTGGTCAAATGCATTGAAGGAGTCCATTATGTACACGGTCACAAGGGCTTGCTTTATCTGCTCTGCATCTGTCCTTTACTCCTTACTTAGTTGCCAATATAGAGCAAGAGCCCCACCTCTCAATCATAGTGGCAGGACGTGTTCGATCCTCTTTATGTTACACAACTTTCCTGCTTTTATCGAGTCTTTCTGCCATGCTTCATGCTTTAAAAGAATCAGATCAGACCAAAATGGAGCATTGCTGCCATATTTGAGCTGGAGCTTCACATTCTTCATTTCCAAACCTTGACAGAGTTCAAAATCATTTATGTGATTTCTTTGGGGAAGACTTATTCTCTAATCTGTAACTTCTCTTCCCACAAAAAAAAAATGTTTCCAGCCCATTGCTAGCTTTGTTGATATTTCCGTGATAAATGTTCAGATGAGCGCTCCATTCTTTTGTGCCCCCATTTCAAACCTTTCCAGCCAAGACCCACTTTGCTAAATTGACAGAGATTTGAACCACTCTCATTTTGTTTAAATTCCCAATATATAGAGAAAATTCCAGTCGGTTTTTCCCCCAGAACTGTGGCTTAGTAGAATAGAGACCTGCATCAGTGCTTCTATGTGACCCCTCTACCTTAAGTGGCGCTCGAGACTTTTATTGGGTGACCTTTACTGTATATAAAAATAAAAATAATCAAATTTTTTATAGGATTCACAAAATAGGTTTTGTTTTTGAGAGTACTTTCTAGTCTGTTTTTCCTGTCGGATGTCACCTAATAATATCACGAGTACCATGACCCATCAGAGTCATAGGGGCATCATGTGTACTGCAGCTGCAGCAGAAGTGGTGTGTCTTGGGAAAGACAGCCTCTCCAGGCTGATTTGAATTTAGTTTTCCTTCTCCTAGACTGGCTTCCAACCAAGGCTATAGGACCCAGTCTGTCCTGTTATTTACCCATAGCTGGGGGGATAGATTCATACCTTTCCCATGGATATTAGCACAAAAGTGAATGTAATGAATTTGACTGCAATTTGAACTTGTCTCTCCAATTTCTCAACCTTAGCCGCTATCCATTACTCCATCATGCTTTTTTATTGGTTGTGTTTAATGGCCTCCTTATCCTCTTGTAGGTCATTTAGAGCCAAATTGATTGCGTTGTAAACATATTTTATAGTTGGTCAAGTATAAATGAGAGTAAGTTTTATAGTTCTTCAGATATGGTTGAAGGAAAATTTTATAGCTTGTTAGATATGGTTAAAGAAAAAATTTTCCCAAGTATGGTAGAGAAGTTTTATTGTTTGTTAGGTATAATTGAAAACAGGTTTTATTTTTCGTCTAGACATAATCAGCACGGCGGTCAGAAAGGGTTTATTTTTAATATTTTTTAAAAAATATATTGAATTTAGTAAAAGTTAACAGTTAGTCCAATTTGCGTTCTTTAATTTCTAACGTATATCATCTGAAGAAGGCCTGAGCGTACAACGGCCGAAACCTCGTGAATATGACAATATAGATGAGGATAACTGTCCGAACGATGTAAATAGTGTAAATAGTTACAATACCTAATCTCAGAAATATAGACATATCGTGATGATGGCCTGAGCGTACAACCGCCGAAACGTCGTGAATATGACAATAAATATGAGGATAACAGTCCGAACGATGCAAATAGTGTACATAGTTACAATACCTCATCTCAGTGACATAGATTGTGAAGAAGGACGGTAGCGTACAACGGCCGAAACCTCGTGAATATGAAACTAAAGATGAGGACAACAGTCAAAACAATGTAAATAGTGTAAACATGTACAATCCTATTTACAAATCCACTACACCTCCCTGAACCGAAGATGTTTGATGCCGTTGGTTGTTCTCGAACTTCTACAACCTCTTTCCACCGTGAGGTTTATATCATTTTCTTTTTAATGGGAATCTTGACCTTATTTCATCTTCCTCCGGCTCTGACTCACTCTCGCTATCATCTATAGGCTCGTCTTCTATTGCATTGTTCTGATCTGAGGAACTCATTCTTTCTTCTCTGTCAAGATCTTCTTTCATCACAATGTCTTCAATTCTGGTGTTAATTGGTCAGAATGAGCTATTAGGCTGTTCACTTTCTTTGGATAATGGTCCCCTCTCAGGCCTAGCTACTTTGTCTTTCTTATACCACATCCATTCATTTCTCGAATAAGACATTTTTAATGGGGATCTTATATGTCTTCCCATTAACGCAGATGCGCTTCGCAATCTTTCTGGAAGTGGAATCGTTCTTCATCTAAGCAGTAAATTTAAATATTAACTGTCTATAGTATTTCTACCTGGGGAAAATGCTTTTAATCCCATTTTTGCTGTTAATTTAATGAGCATACTTACACTACTTATATTTCTTGAGTTTACACTTGTTTACACTTTACGTTTCAGCATTGCCCTCAGCAGAATTATATTATTTTAGCAATTCCAACTGTTATATAACTTCCACGCATGTAATTAGAAACAAATTATTCAATTGTAATTATTCCAATTTATATATATAAAACAGAGGATGTCTGTATTTGACTGTCTGCCTGAGTGATACCTTTTCACTCGAGATTCATCCAGCTGATTTAGAACGAACTTGGCACATACATTGTACAATGTAAGAGATAGGGTCTTAGCGTAAAAATCGATAATTTAAAAAAATCAATAATCGATAAAGCCGATCAAAAATCGATATATTAAACTTTTTTTCCTCCGATTTTGTGCAAACTCGGTATTTAGGTTACTTAGATCCTGACGAGCTCAATGATACTTCATTGTTATTTCCACGCCACTGCGTTAAGCGAAAAACGAAAAATCGATTTCAACGCAAATCGATTTCAACACAAATTTTAAACTAAAAACTCCCTCAATTTTCAAGCAATCTAATGCGAACATCACTCAATTGTCGCAAACAATAACTTGATTGTTTAACAGTCATTTAACTTGATAATTGAGTCCACCTATATAGTGAAAACTCGCGTAAATAGCGGAAAATGGCGATTTTTACTGGTTTCTTTCTTATTATTCGTTGATCTTTCAACCAATTTTCATCAAAACAATTGCTTTATAAATGTATCCACTTTTACATCCCTGGTAGCACACTGACAAATTGAATTTCAAAACCTCTAAAATAATTTTGGCCTGAAGTAGGTCTTCATGTTACCTGTTTTACCCCTTCAAGTCTTCGGCTAACTTTGATTGAATAAATACAGACTACTTCTGTTATATCAGTAACTGCATTAATTCAAAATGTTTTTTAATGAAATAATTTTAAAGTAATTGAAGATAGACTCTGTTATATCTAAACATGATGTTGTTTTTGCTCCGTTCTAATTGAACGCTTTTTTCTGATCGACCAGCAGGCTATGGCTGCTAGTATTTTATATTTATAAAAAGTATCAGTCATACCTTTAATCAAGTGTAAATGAATCAATACATCCTCAATAGAGAAATCTTGAGTTCCAAGTTTCTCAAATTCGTAAAATCTGCTAGCTTCTTTTAATCTTTGAAGATATTGTATAAATGATTCATGTTGTTTCTGTTTAACGGACAGAAATTTGGTTCTTTCCGCCAGTTTATTTTTAGGTCGTAAAATTCTTTGTATAATTTCTGAAATTTCGAGGAATGTCAAATTCACCAATTGCTTAGAGTATGCCATAACAGAAATTTCCGTTATAACTTCACAAAGTGCCAAAGTTAGAAAGAGGACAGTTATTTTCATTTTATCCCCTTATTGCCTTGTTGCCTTTCTTTTTTTCTTTTCTTTCTTTTATTTCTTTTTTTTTTTTTTTTTTTTTTTTTTTTGGCTCTAGCCTGAGCTGCAAAACACCGGACCCAAGTCTCTACAAATTCTGGTTCGATGAATCCATATTATTATTTTATGTTTTTCTACAAGTCGCTGAAAGACAAATTTATAGTTTGTTACGTATAGTTGAAAGCAAATTTTTTTCCCAAGTATGGGAAAGAAAAAGGTTCATTGTTAGTCAGCTATGGTTGAAAACAAGTTTTGTTGTTTGTTAAGAATGATTGAAAGTAAATTTTTTTTTGTTTCTGTAAACATTTATAAACATTATTTTTTTTAATATTTTATTTTACTGCTGCCATATCTGGGCTAGGGCAGCACAATCATCATTTGAGACCGAGCACATCAAACAAATTCTCTCTACACTTTTTTTTAATTTTAGCTCTAAATCAATCATTTCTACAGCCTTCTTCAGGTATACAATCTATATAAAGGATTTATTCTTCTATTTTGAGAAACCATTATCATACCAAGCGTAGTTTGCACTGTCAATCTCAATGTTTTGGTTTGTAAATATAACAATCTGGTGGACCAATTCTCCAGCCTTCTTCAGGAATACAATCAATATAAAAGATTTATTCTGCTATTTTGAGAAACTAATTATCATTCCAAGAGTTGTTTGAACTGTGAATCTCATTGTTTTGGTTTGTAAATATAACATTTCTGGCTGATCCATTCTACAGCCGTCTGGTTATCTGTCCCCCTCCCGGCATCCTTTTTTACAGTCCTTAGCAAAATGGTTGAGACCAGATCACTTCAAACAAATTATGCCATTGTTTCACATGCGAGAAGGAGGTGTCTCAGTGCGTGTTCCTTAAATGGATGCAGTGACTGACTCTTTAGGTTTTTGGTTATTGGTCAAAATGTCTCTTGCCTGGGTTAGAAGTTGCTCCATGGTCAGAGTCTCTAAGAAGCTGTCTAACATCCTGTGAGAGCCCAGACACCAATGCACGTAACAGCCACTGCTCGGGCAACTGGCTGCCAGCCAGCCAAGCTAAGTGTTTTATCACCGCCAAAAATTCATCGTTTCCCCAATATGAAGTCATCTTGCGATGTACTGGTCAAATGCATTGAAGGAGTCCATTGTGTACACGGTCACAAGGGCTTGCTTTATCTGCTCTGCATCTGTCCTTTACTCCTTACTTAGTTGCCGGTATAGAGCAAGAGCCCCAACTCTCAATCATAGTAGCAGGACGTGTTTGATCCTCTTTATGTTACACAACTTTACTGCTTTTATCGAGTCTTTCTGCCATGCTTCATGCTTTAAAAGAATCAGATCAGACCAAAATGGAGCATTGCTGCCATATTTGAGCTGGAGCTTCACATTCTTCATTTCCAAACCTTGACAGAGTTCAAAATCATTTATGTGATTTCTTTGGGGAAGACTTATTCTCTAATCTGTAACTTCTCTTCCCACAAAAAAAAAAAAATGTTTCCAGCCCATTAATAGCTTTGTTGATATTTCCGTGATAAATGTTCAGATGAGCGCTCCATTCTTTTGTGCCCCCATTTCAAACCTTTCCAGCCAAGACCCACTTTGCTAAATTGACAGAGATTTGAACCACTCTCATTTTGTTTAAATTCCCAATATATAGAGAAAATTCCAGTCGGTTTTTCCCCCAGAACTGTGGCTTAGTAGAATAGAGACCTGCATCAGTGCTTCTATGTGACCGCTCTACCTTAAGTGGCGCTCGAGACTTTTATTGGGTGACCTTTACTGTATATAAAAATAAAAATAATCAAATTTTTTATAGGATTCACAAAATAGGTTTTGTTTTTGAGAGTACTTTCTAGTCTGTTTTTCCTGTCGGATGTCACCTATTAATATCACGAGTACCATGACCCATCAGGGTCATAGGGGCATCATGTGTACTGCAGCTGCAGCAGAAGTGGTGTGTCTTGGGAAAGACAGCCTCTCCAGGCTGATTTGAATTCAGTTTTCCTTCTCCTAGACTGGATGCCAACCAAGGCTATAGGAGCCAGTCTGTCCTGTTATTTACCCATAGCTGGGGGGGATAGATTCATACCTTTCCCATGGATATTAGCACACAAGTGAATGTAATGAATTTGACTGCAATTTGAACTTGTCTCTCCAATTGCTCAACCTGAGCCTCTATCCATTACTCCATCATGCTTTTTTATTGGTTGTGTTTAATGGCCTCCTTATCCTCTTGTAGGTCATTTAGAGCCAAATTGATTGCGTTGTAAACATATTTTATAGTTGGTCAAGTATAAATGAGAGTAAGTTTTATAGTTCTTCAGATATGGTTGAAGGAAAATTTTATAGCTTGTTAGATATGGTTAAAGAAAAAATTTTCCCAAGTATGGTAGAGAAGTTTTATTGTTTGTTAGGTATAATTGAAAACAGGTTTTATTTTTCGTCTAGACATAATCAGCACGGCGGTCAGAAAGGGTTTATTTTTAATATTTTTTAAAAAATATATTGAATTTAGTAAAAGTTAACAGTTAGTCCAATTTGCTTTCTCCAATTTCTAACGTATATCATCTGAAGAAGGCCTGAGCGCACAACGGCCGAAACCTCGTGAATATGACAATAAAGATGAGGATAACTGTCCGAACGATGTAAATAGTGTAAATAGTTACAATACCTAATCTCAGAAATATAGACATATCGTGATGAAGGCCTGAGCGTACAACCGCCGAAACGTCGTGAATATGACAATAAATATGAGGATAACAGTCCGAACGATGCAAATAGTGTACATAGTTACAATACCTCATCTCAGAAACATAGATTGTGAAGAAGGATGGTAGCGTACAACGGCCGAAACCTCGTGAATATGAAACTAAAGATGAGGACAACAGTCAAAACAATGTAAATAGTGTAAACATGTACAATCCTATTTGCAAATCCACTACACCTCCCTGAACCGAAGATGTTTGATGCCGTTGGTTGTTCTCGAACTTCTACAACCTCTTTCCACCGTGAGGTTTATATCATTTTCTTTTTAATGGGAATCTTGGCCTTATTTCATCTTCCTCTGACTCACTCTTGCTATCATCTATAGGCTCGTCTTCTATTGCATTGTTCTGATCTGAGGAACTCATTCTTTCTTCTCTGTCAAGATCTTCTTTCATCATAATATCTTCTTCAATTCTGGGTGTTAATTGGTCAGAATGAGCTATTAGGCTTTTCACTTTCTTTGGATAATGGTCCCCTTTCAGGCCTAGCTACTTTGTCTTTCTTATACCACATCCTTACATTTCTCGAATAAGACATTTTTAATGGGGATCTTATATGTCTTCCCATTAACGCAGATGCGCTTCGCAATCTTTCTGGAAGTGGAATCGTTCTTCATCTAAGCAGTAAATTTAAATATTAACTGTCTATAGTATTTCTACCTGGGGAAGATGTTTTTTAATCCCATTTTTACTGTTAATTTAATGAGCATACTTACACTACTTATATTTCTTGAGTTTACACTTGTTTACACTTTACGTTTCAGCATTGCCCTCAGCAGAATTATATTATTTTAGCAATTCCAACTGTTATATAACTTCCACGCATGTAATTAGAAACAAATTATTCAATTGTAATTATTCCAATTTATATATATAAAACAGAGGATGTCTGTATTTGTCTGTCTGCCTGAGTGATACCTTTTCACTCGAGATTCATCCAGCTGATTTAGAACGAACTTGGCACATACACTGTACAATGTAAGAGATAGGGTCTTAGGGTAAAAATCGATAATTTAAAAAAATCAATAATCGATAAAGCCGATCAAAAATCGATATATTAAACTTTTTTCCTCCGATTTTGTGCAAACTCGGTATTTAGGTTACTTAGAGCCTGACGAGCTCAATGATACTTCATTGTTATTTCCACGCCACTGCGTTAAGCGAAAAACGAAAAATCGATTCAACGCAAATCGATTTCAACACAAATTTTAAACTAAAAACTCCCTCAATTTTCAAGCAATCTAATGCGAACATCACTCAATTGTAGCCAACAATAAGTTGATTGTTTAACAGTCATTTAACTTGATAATTGAGTCCACCTATATAGTGAAAACTCGCGTAAATAGCAGAAAATGGCGATTTTTACTGGTTTCTTTCTTATTATTCGTTGATCTTTTAACCAATTTTCATCAAAACAATTGCTTTATAAATGTATCCTCTTTTACATCCCTGGTAGCACACTGACAAATTGAATTTCAAAACCTCTAAAATAATTTTGGCCTGAAGTAGGTCTTCATGTTGCCTGTTTTACCCCTTCAAGTCTTCGGCTAATTTTGATTGAATAAATACAGACTACATCTGTTATATCAGTAACTGCATTAATTCAAAATGTTTTTTAATGAAATAATTTTAAAGTAATAAAAGATAGACTCTGTTATATCTAAACATGATGCTGTTTTTGCTCCGTTCTAATTGAATGCTTTTTTTTCTGATCGACCAGCTGGCTATGGCTGCTAGTATTAAATAAATGGAACAGCCTTGAGTTCACCCATATAACGAAAACACGCGTAATTTTTTTTAATTTTTTGTTGATCTTTCAACCAATTTTCATCGAACTTTAGCAGTTGCTTTATAAATTGCCTGATTTACCTCTTCATGTCGTCGTTTCACTTCGATTGAATAAATACAGACCCCTTCTGTTATATTAGCAACTGCATTAATTCAAAATGTTTTTTTAATGAAATTACTTTAAAGTAATTGAAGATAGACTCTGTTATATCTAAACATGATGCTGTTTTTGCTCCATACTAATTGAACGCTTTTTCTGATCGACCAGCTGGGTATGACTGCTAGTATTTTATATTTATAAAAAGTATCAGTCCTACCTTTAATCAAGTGTAAATGAATCAATACATCCTCAATAGAGAAAATCTTGAGTTCCAAGTTTCTCAAATTCGTAAAATCTGCTAGCTTCTTTTAATCTTTGAAGATATTGTATAAATGATTCATGTTGTTTCTGTTTAACGGACAGAAATTTGGTTCTTTCCGCCAGTTTATTTTTAGGTCGTAAAATTCTTTGTATAATTTCTGAAATTTCGAGGAATGTCAAATTCACCAATTGCTTAGAGTATGCCATAACAGAAATTTCCGTTATAACTTCACAACATGCCAAAGTTAGAAAGATGACAGTTATTAGGTTGGTGCAAAAATAATGACGCAATAATGTCGTTTTTTGACGTATTTTTTAACGTCAAAAAACGACATTATTACGTCATTATTTTTGCACCAACCTAATATTTTCATTTTATCCCCTTGTTGCCTTGTTGTCTTTCTTTTTTTCTTTTCTTTCTTTTTTTTCTTTTCTTTCTTTTTTTCTTTTTTTTTTTTTACTCTAGCCTGACCCAAGTCTCTACAAATTCTGGTTCGGTGAATCCATATTATATTATGTTTTTCTTCGACAAGTGATCAGTCGTCAACATCTTGCCTCTCCATTAGTTAACTATACACTTAATATATCCTCTACTTAACATATACAAATAGGTACCGTCCTATTTACCAATCCGCTGCAGAAAGATTAGGGAGCAAGAAGAATAGAAGAGTAAACAAGACAATAGATAGCGATTGACATTGCATTTAATTTTTTGAAGATCAAAGTTGGCTGGAAAACATGGAGCGGGGGCAGAATTTCACAAATGAGAAGAGCGAGAAAAGAAACCGTTACAATAGAACTTATGGCTACACGTAGATAATTCAGCTGTGAATTGATAAGTTCTTACCGCCAAGTCTAGGTACCAAATCGAAGAAACCATCAGAACATAGAAAAAGCACAAGGAATCTTCATTACGTCAGTGGGAAAGTGACTGAAGCCGAGACACTGGAAAGGACTAATAATATTATTGATTCTTCCTTGGATTTTGACAAGGATCTCTAGATATATAGCAGGAGCAATGGACTATTCTAAACCCCGAAGAATGTTAGATTTATAGATATGTAAGATGGATTCTGGAGAGAAAAAAAGGGCCTAGCATGACAGAGTGAACCAGCTTCACAGCTGACCTGGCAATGGATACAATATAGTCTTTCTATTGGTAGCCGTGAGCGTTAGCCCGGTAAGGCGAAACGAGTCACTTTCCAGGAGGTTAGCATCAGCCATCCTGATAGAAGGCAAAAAGCAGTGTCCCAGTTGATTAATAGAGAGCTGTTTTGTTTTGGAGGTGTTAACATTAACAAAACCATGGTTTGTCCAACTTAAGTATTTATAGAAATTACACAGGGGAGCTACATTATTTCGGTGGGAAAATGACTGAAGCCAAGATCCTAGGGAAGGACCAATAATATTTTTTGGGGATTTTGTCAAGGATCTCTAGATATATAGCAGGAGCAAAAGACTATATGTAGTAGCAATATTCTAAACCTCGAAGAATGGTAGATTTACAGTGGAGTAATGGAGAGCGGCTCGAGTTCGAATTCCAGTCGAATCCATTACATCCACTTACGTGCTAATACCCTTGGGAAAGGTGTGAATTTTCTTCTTCTCCTCGCTTCCCAAAGCTATGAGTAAATAACAAGACAGACCGGGTTCTATCGCCTTGGATGGCAACTTATCTACCGCAGAAAGAAATGGCAACCTACTGCCTGAAAAATCTGCCTCGTCAGTCATGTAACTAAATACATGATCCCCTAAGCGTGTATCACGCATGGCAAGTAACTGAGTGAAGACAGATTCTAGAGAGAAAGTGTTTAACATGGCACAGTAAGCCAACTTTCTTAAAAGCTGACCTAAAAATGAATACAATATAGTCTTTCTACTTCATGGCAGCCGTGAGCGTTAGCCCGGTAAGGCGAAACGAATCCCTTTCCAGGAGGTTAGCATCAGCCATGCTGATAGAAGGCAAAAAGCAGTGTCTCATTTGATTAATAGAGAGCTGTTTTGTTTTGGAGGTGTTAACATTAACAAACCATGGTTTGTTCAACTTAAGTATTTATAGAAATTACACGAGGAAACTACATTACGTCGGTGGAAAAGTGACTGAGACGCTAGGTCAGGATCAATAATATTGCTGATTCCGAAAGGGAGAGGAAGTTGCAGAGGACCGTGGTCGTCTATGTCCTGACGTGATATGGCTGATAAGAGATGATTGTGCTGAAATTGTTACCTGTAATTCTCAAAATGACTTCCTTATAAAAAAAAAAATTTTGAGAGGTTCACTGTTAACCAGAGTTTGTGCCTCCACCCCGCCAACGCGAAAATGCTTAAAATACATTTTACTCTTCATTAAGAACACAAAACATCAAATAAAGAACGAAAATATAGGTTTATTTCATAGATTTACAATGGTTCTATGGAATAAATTATATAAAAATTCATTGAGAAAAAAAAATTAAATAAATTTCAGTCTGTTTTACCTTTAATCATTATTTTCGTGGCGCTATACAATTTAAATTATCAATGACAAAATGAAATGACGCTTGGATATGTCGTCTCCTTTTTACTATAATTTTTTTCCTTTAAATATAACACAGCCAGCTTCTTTTTTTTTTTCGTTTAAAGACATTTCTCTTTTATACTCAGCCGCCATTTTGATTTTATACGCAGCCATATTGATACATATTTACCATTTAAAATTAATATTCTTTTGTTCTCCTGTTATTTTCTATAAATGCACCTTCCATGCAAAATACACATCAATGGATTTTATACAATTAATAAAACTCAAAATTTTCGTTCAGAAAGATTGTCTTTGTGTTTCCAAAAAGATAAGTTTTCTTTCTCATTACCAGTTGTTGTAGGAATAATCACTCATCCATGGATCCATATAGCGTCCATGGGTATCCATCCAACGTCCTTGCATGTCCATTTGCCAGTTGGAATAATCCATTCCGGGATAATCCCATCGGCCATACCAGTTGTTCTGGTAAGGGTAGTACATTTGCCTGCCATACCAGTTGTACCAGTGAGGGTTGCTGTGGCGTCCCTGCATATCCATCCAGCGTCCCTGCATATCCATCTGCCAGTTGGACATATCAAAGTATCTCTCGGGGTAGTACATGTGCCTGTTGTAGTTGTAGTTATTATAACCGGGATAATTCCAGTACCTACCGTACCAGTTCATGTACTGAGAGAACGGGTTGCAGTGACGACCCCATCTGTCCATGTAGCGTCCTTGCATATCCATGGAATAGTTGGACATGTCCATCCATCTCTCAGGGTAGAACATATTGCGACCATAGTTGTAATTGAAAGAATGACCGTATCTATTGTGGCCCCACTGATTGAACGGGTTGCAGTGGCGTCCGTGCATGTCCATCCAGCGTCCGTACATGTCCATCTGGTAGCCAGACATGTCCATGTACCTCTCGGGGAAGTCCATCCAGCGATAGTACCTGTTGTACCTGTCACCGTCCATCATCCAGCCGTAATTGAACATGGACCTTCCGTAGTAACGGTCATAGTCGTTCCATCTTCCGTAGTAGTCGTAGTATCTGGGGTCGACCATTCTGCCCTGGGAGTCCATGTATCGGCCTTGGAAGTCCATGGTCATTCTAGACATCGGTTCCATCATACCCCTGTATCTACCCCTGTACATGTTGTTGTGCATGGGACGCCATCTGTTCATGAAGCGGTTCATGATGATTTCGTAAGTAGCTGTGAGAGCTGAAAGGTTGAAAAGAAAAAAGGTATTTATTAGGCTCTGTCCATAAATTGTAAATATCTTCCAATTTCAATAATCTAATCTAGTTTAATCTTATCTCTCCCAATCTAATCTATCAGTCGGATAATACCCATCTCTCTCTGTTAATAAAAACCTCAGTCTTTTTATATATTAACTTTTAATCTGTTTATATACAGGTTGTCCAAAAGAATTGATATAATTTTTTACTCTAATAACATAGCCAATTATCGCTCAAGTGGTACCAAATTTTAACAAACTGTGTAAAAATCTAAATTGTCTGAGCTGACTCAACTCAATAAGAATCTACCAGAAAGATGGATGAGGTATGCCAGTGATAATAACAATGTGCTGTTGAAATGGCCACCACGTTCAACTGACTTGTGATTTTTTTCTATGGGGCTTTATGAAAAGACAAGTCTATATCCCCCTCTTCTTTAAGCCTAGAATAACTTAAGCAGAGAATCACTCAGGCGCTGGAGAATGTTACGCAAGACATGCTACAGCATGTTTGGCAGGAGCTGCACAACCGATTTGACGTGTGTTGTTTCTCAGGCAGTGCGCATATTAAATATTTGTGAAACTTTGTGAAATCGGTTATAAAATCTACACCCCGTTGAATATCTTGTCTGAATTTCCGGTATGAGAAGTTGTCACTATTTGCACTGTTTATATTCGAACTATTGTCCTCATCTTTGTTGTTATT
>OZ010615.1:24038896-24051396 GCA_963932145.1 Acanthosepion lycidas | reverse complement strand
TTAGAATAGAACTTACGGTTGCACCTAGCTATTTCAACAATAAAACAATGAGATCTAACTACCAATCTAGTACTACGCTTAAATTCCTGTGGTCGAGGTACCAAGGAAAAAAGCACATTAGAACAACAATCATGAAAATATTTATAGAAAAGACAGAGGGAAGCCAAGTCAATGTGGTAGAAAAGTCACTGAAGTCGAGATGGCAGGTTAGGCCCGATAACATTACAAAGGATTTCTTTCTTCTTTTTTTTTTCAAGAATTTTGTTGTATATATCAGGAGTACCAAATCTTGAAGCTATATTCAATGCACGGACGGATGGTAGATTTATAAATGTGCAAGATGGATTCTGACAGGAAGAACTTCTGGCACGGCACAGTGAACCAACTTTCCTAGCTGTAGACCTAGCAATTGATTAAGTGGTGAGGATCAGCCATTGCTGATGGAGGGCAAACATACTCTCACACAGCTATTTTATCAGGGTAGGTTTTTTCTAGTGGTATAGTTGTCACCATGGAAATAAGTTGAATAACCTTGATTTGAATTTATCCCAGGTTTAATTTGAGTAAGTTATAGCACTTGACGCTTTTAGCAACCATCATTTACAGATTTAAATTGTTTGTTTTTAAAAAAAAAGTACTGTCAAAAGAAAGAAAAGTAAAGTAAGAAAAATGTATCCGCTGAATACAATAAATGATTGAGAATTGTGCAGAATTTTAGGACCCCTTGAAAAAGAAAAGATTATATTATATAGAACAGTAAATGTCTGAGAATAAATAATATGAATACAGAACCTATTTTGAGAAGAGAGAGTTGTAGAAGTTTGATCATATTAGAAACAATATTCATCTTAAGTCTTATGACCATTATAGTGCAGTCAATGTGTCATACGAATGGTTGATGTATAAATGTGCAAGATGGATTCTTACGAGAAAGACTGTCTGACACGACACACTGAGCCGACTCCCCACCAAGCAGACCCAGTAATTGAATCAATATAATCGCTCAATTTCAGTAGAAAATGTGGAAACAAACAGGCGTAAAAAGATGCTCTCCCATAAGTTAGCATCAGCCATGCTGGTGGAAGGCAGAAAATATTCAATACGACGATTAAACGAGAGACGCTTCGTTTTTAGAGGCGTTTAAATATAAAAGCTTTTCCTTGCCCCAGTTAACAACTGATTGTAAGTCATTTTTCGAGAACTGCTGTCAGTTTAACTTTTTCGGATCTATCAGACTTACGATGAAGACAGGAGTAAATAGTTGTGTCATCAGTCTCGTTGGGAACTGATGACATCAGAAAGGTCCATAATGAAGGTATATAACAACGTAGATTCAAGGATACAGCTCTAGAGGACCCTCGCATTAATGTAAAATGATCGAGAAGTGTGGCCGTTCAAGATGATCTTCATTACACGAATTGTTAAGAATGACTGGATTAAGCCAATTATTCGGACAGAGTCATCATATTGTCAAATTTAAAAACAAATATATGAGCAAACCGAGTCTGGTTTCTCAACACTCAGTGCTTAATAAATATAATCACCTTTCCTGCTATTTGTAGATGATAAAGAAAATATAGACGTTTCTGCGCATCTTAAATATTACCGAAAGTAAAAAGAGTTTCTCTAAGTCATAAAATAAAGATTAATAAAAAATAAAACTTAGAATTAAAAAAAGAATGCTGCTTCGAAAAGGCTACAAAAAATGAAGAAACGCTCACCTTCTTAAAAGTGTAAAGAAAAAAGTTGAGTCGTACTGGCAGACGAAAGACTAGCAAGGAACCGCTGGAGTTCTTGGCAGAGACAAAGTTTACGGTGAAACCCATCCAATATATACGGTCTCCCATCCAAAATTTCACGGTGGCGAGGCAAGGCGAAATGCCAATTGGTGACACGCCCCAATTAGCGACCGATTAACGAATTGATGATTTTTTTTCATGTCGATTCTGAAATATTTTCACTTCCAACCCGACCCCGGAATTTTACACACAATCAAACGGTTTTAGGTCTGTGAAAATTCGATTCATCTAAGAACTAATTACATTTTTTTTTCTTGTGCCCTGATTAAGTGAGACATTTATAAAACTTTCTTTCAATTCACTATTTAATTGATTGAATTTTGGGAATAATTATAAAGACTCTCATTATGTCATATATACAGGAGGTAATAAACTGAGAAAAAGAGCAGATATATTGAGACAAATTATTATTTTTTAATTGGTACGTCGTACAAACATTATTATGGTTCTCATCATTATTAGTATCATATTTTTTTTGTTTTTTGCATCTTATTATTATTGCTTTTTATCCCAACAATCTCTCACTATACACTCTTCATTATTACTCTTTTATTACTAGTTTTATTCCATCTTATTATTGTTACTTTTTATCCCAACACTCTGTCTCTATACACTCTTCATATTTACTATTATTTTATTACTAATTTTATTCCATCTTATTATTGTTACTTTTTATCCCAACACTCTGGCTCTATACACTCTTCATATTTACTATTATTTTATTACTAATTTTATTCCATCTTATTATTGTTACTTTTTATCCCAACACTCTGGCTCTATACACTCTTCATTATTACTATTATTTTAGACTCCTGAATTGCTACGTAATATCAATCCTCCTATACGGCCCGAGAATGTCGGGCAATCTCCTCACACATAAAGAAGAGTCTTAAAGCAAGAGAAACAAAGAAAAGAGTCCTTAACTGCTATGTAATATCAATCCTCCTATATGGACTTAAATACTCAAGAATTTTATCCGAAATGCAGAAGGGGAGGTTGGTTGGGCGTTACTATTTAACCATATATCAATCTCTATGGGTAATTTAAAAACTAAATATTATCTACTGATACGGTCAGACTAATCAACCCATAGTTGGGTAAAGAAGAGGTGAGTATTTGAACGTAATTGAATAAAAATAACACAACCGGGATTGGAACTAAACTGTCCTATTAAAAATTCCGAGATTATTTACTGCACCACCTGCACACACAACCTAACAGCACCTGCTATTGCCAAACGGTCATCCATCTCGGTACTGACCAGGTTTGACGTTCCTTAACTTCGGTGATCGTACGTTTAAAATCATCATTACCGCTAATTTTGTAAATTCCGAATCATTCTCTATTTCACCACCCACGCATCCAAGCTTACGGCACCTGGTATTCCGATGACTGACCAGGCTCTACGTTGCTTAACTTCGGTGATCCTACGGGAACTCGTCTCCCCGATTAATAATTCCGAGTCATTATCCACTACACCACCCGCACATCTAAGCTTAACGTACCTGGTATTCCCAAGCGGTCACTCATCTAGTTACTGACCAGACTCAGCTTTGTTTAACTTCCTTGATCGTACGGGAACTCGGCTCCCTGATTAATAATTCCGAGCCATTACACTACCTGCACACCCCAGCTTACAGCACCAGGTATTCCCAAGTAGTCACCCATCTAGGTACTGATTAGTCTCAACGTTGCTCAACTTCGGTGATCATACGGGTACTCGGCAATACGAATAATAATTCCGAGTCATTATCCATTACACCACGCGCACATCAAAGCTTACAGAATCTGGTATTCTCAAGTGGTCACCCATCTAGGTACTAACCAGGCTCGACGTTGCTCAACTTCAGTGATCATACGGAAACTCGGCTTCCCGATTAATAATTCTGAGTCATTATCCATTACACCACTCACACATCCAAGCTTACAGAATCTGGTATTCCCAAGTGATAACCCATCTAGGTACTGACCAGTCTCAACGTTGCTCAACTTCGGTGATCCTACGGGAACTCGGCAAACTGATTAATAATTCCGAGTCATTATCCATTACACCACCAGCACATCCAACCTTAAGACACCTGGTATTCCCAAGCGGTCACCCATGACTGACCAGGCTCGACGTTGCTCAACTTCGGTGATCCTACGGGAACTCGTCTCCCCGATTAATAATTCCGAGTCATTATTCATTACACCACCCACACATCTAAGCTTAAGGTACCTGGCATTCCTAAGCAGTCACTCATCTAGGTACTTACCAGGATAGAATTTGCTTAACTTCGGTGATCGTACGAGAACTCGGTTCCCCGATTAATAATTCTGAGTCATTATCCATTACACCGCCCGCACATCCAAGCTTACAGTATCTGGTATTTCTCACCGGTAACCCATCAATGTAATCATATAGAAATCGTTGTTTCAACGTAATCTGGCCGTAAACCAGAAGAGACAGGCAACTGAAATGTAACTCTACGGAAGGGTATCGATAATTCTATGTACAGAGTGAGTAATCAACGGGGAACGTTTAATGAAACTTGATATAGTAAGCCTCAACCGCTTTAACCACTATCCTAAGGGTGCTCGAGACCCTGTCAGGATTTATTATCGGGGGACGCATTCATGGCGGTATATGATATGCAGATAACACTGTGTTGATTCAGAAGCAAACAAAAGTTATTAAAGGAAAGCGAGAAAAAAGGACTATCAACTTTAGGAAAACCGAATTTGTAAACAAGCAAAAATAAAACTAAGAATGCGAACTCAAAAAAAAACAAATCAGAATCTTAAATATCTGAGACGTGTTTTAGCAGAGGATGGCGAACGTAGAACCAGAATCGGGAGGAATTCTTCTTTTAAAAAGCTAAACCCAGTTCTGAGAAACAGGAAGATTTCGGTAGAAACAAAGAAAGGAGTGCCCACCTGTTATAAAACATCAATCCTTCAATATGGGAATGGATGCTAGACAATCTCCTCTGCGATGAAGAAATACTAGGCAAGGAATGTGAAAGCAACGTGGAAGTTACCAAGAAAATGAAAAGATAAAGTACACTTAAAAAGAGGCGATAATTCCTGTAGTAATGGGTGCACCTGGAAAAATGTCAAGAAAATCGAAGGAGATTTTACGAAAAATTGGAACTGAAGTCAAATCTGTAGACATTCAGCAAACGCCCGTACTTTATGTTACGACGATTCACTAAAATGTTCTTGAGATGTAAGGAATCTTCCTGGCAGAATGCATCAAGAACGGAATCTCTAATAATAATAATAATAATAATAATAATAATAATAATAATAATAATGGTTACAAAATAAATAAGAAAATATTCAATCACCTACTATACATGGATGATCTCAAACTCTTTGCCAAAGACGACGATGAGTTGAAAGGCCTCCTCAATATTGTAAAATACTTCAGTGACGACATAGGTATGGACTTCGGATTAGATAAATGTGCAAAAGTAACATTCAAGAAAGGTAGAATTACAGAAACACCCTTAATAGATTTAGATTTTATCACAAAGATAAGGGAACTGGAGCATGATGAAGCTTATAAGTACGTAGGAATTAGAGAAGGAGATGGCATACAACACACCCAAATGAAGGAAAAAAATAAGAAAAGAGTACTACAGGCGTGTACGTCTGGTACTAAATACTGAGCTAAACTCAAAAAACAGAATATCAGCCATAAACACATTGGCTGTCCCTGTGGTGCAATACAGCTTTAATGTCCTTAACTGGACCATAGCTGAAATTAAGCGAATGGACACCAAAACGAGAAATCTTCTCACTTGCTATCGCATGCATCATCCCAAAGTTGATGTTGATCATCTGTATGTGCCCAGATCCGAAGGAGGCAGAGGATTAGTTCAACTAGAACCTTCCTACAAAACTACAACAATTTGCATCCAAAGATACTTGGAAACTACAGAAGACTGGATGATGGTATGTGTCAAGGAACATGAAAGTAGTAAGCGTCTTTACTCCGTAATAAAAGAAGTCAACAAATTCAAAATGGAGTTTCAAATGGGCGTAGAGATGCAACTACAGCACAATACACCGACTGAAACTGCAAAATACTTAAAAAAAGACAGCAAAGACGAATGCAACCGACCAGATACAGAAGCGATGGCAAGATAAACCGCTTCATGGCCAATACTCTACCCGTACCAAACAAACTGACGTAGACAAAACCCGTACCCATCAGTGGCTACGTAGTGCAGGGTTGAAAGCTGAAACTGAAGGTTTTATCCTTTCTGCACAGGACCAATGCTTGCTAACTAGGAATTATCAAGTACATATATTAAAATACAGTGTCAGCCTAAAATGCAGATTCTGTGATAAATATCCAGAAACGATTGATCATCTTGTGTCAGGTTGCACGATATTGGCACCCACTGAATATAAAACCCGACATGACAGAGTGGGCCAATATCTGCACTGGAAAATCTGCAACTTCTACGGGAAGGAAACTGAAAGAAACTGGTATGAACACCACCCAGATCCGGTTACGGAGATAGGACCTGTTACAATTCTATGGGACTACACAATACACACTGACAGAACAATCAAGGCCAACCGCCCAGATATTGTTATTAAAGACCACCAACAAAAAAGTGCCTCTTTATTGATATGGCAGTCCCTGCTGACTGCAATGTATCTTTGAAGATATTCAAAAAGCTGTCAAAATACAAGGCCCTTGAAATAGAAATCTCGAAAATGTGGCATATGGGAACATCGACAATCCCTGTTGTAGTTGGAGACCTAGGACTGGTTGGAAAAGATTCCAGTAGACTAATTGCAGGGATTCCTGGAAGTCCATGCCTCAAGGAGATACAAAAAATTGTTCTCACAAGTACATCCCACACTTTATGAAGGGCTTTATCTATGTAATTTTTTTTTTTTTTTTTTTTGTCAGTGGAAAGTGTCATGATGCCATTTCTAACCTTACGTCCCTGGGCGGGACCCGGAAAGAAATGTGTAAACGCCATAAATCAAAGAAAATAATAATAATAATAATAATAATAATAATAATAATAATAATAATAATAATAATAATAATCGCCTTGATATAACAAAAGTGAATTAGCAGATTCACAATAACAGCAGTAACAGTCCACCGAGCAAGCGTGTCCTGCTAAAACAATTACGACTGAGTAGTGAGTTCGATCTTCACTGATTACCTCCATACTTTCGGCATTGTACCGCATCTAAGCTACTCTTGCAAAATTACCAATGACAAAAGCAGCAACAACAAAAAATAATTATTACTATTTGTGTATGTTCTTTTCTGCTTTGTATCCTGTAAAACTGGGTCCAAACTATTATCCTTAGGTCCTATGGTAGAATTGTCATTTAATTAATAGCAGTATATGGGATATTCCTAGTAGGGCGATATTCAGGGAAACTTGTATGTTGATGTTATCTGGGGCACTTAGTAAAATTGTCCATTCCTTTTCTCACGAGGTCCAGAGCTCCGATTACTATTGATAGAATCTCAGTCTTATTTCCCATCTCATGTTGAACTCGATCTCCAGGTCCTTGTATTTGAACAATTTCTCGATATATTTCCATGGAGGTGTTTCTCTCAGATGGTACTGCTATGGCAATAAGCATACACTTCCTGAATTTCTTGTCTTTTATGATAATATCAGGTCTGTGGGATTATTATTAGGTTGGTGCAAAAATAATGACGTAATAATGTCGTTTTTTGACGTTAAAACATACGTCAAAAAACGACATTATTACGTCATTGTTTTTGCACCAACCTAATATTATTATTATTATTATTATTATTATTATTTCCTTTAATTTCTATTGTATACACATTTCATTCCGGGTCCCAACCAGAGACCTAAGGTCAGAAATGGCTTCATGACATTTTCCACTGAGCATTTTTATCAGACACATTACAATCTACAGGAATTATCAATGTCAATAAGAAGGTAAATTCTGTTCTTGTAGACCTTGATCACGATATCTGGGCGATCAGCTTTAATTGTTCTGTTAGTGTGTATTTTAAAGTCCCATAAAATTATTACAGGTCTTATCTCCGTAACAGGACCAGGTGATGTTTACACCAGTTTTTTACAGTTTCCTCCCCGTAAAAGTTGCAGATTTTCCAATTATTATTATTATCATTATTATTATTATTATCACTACTAATACTACTACTACTAATAATAATAATAATAATGAAAAAGAAGAAGAGAAAGAAGATTAAGAAATGATTCATTAAAAGGATAAAAGCATTAATCAGTTATGTGCCATGCGTAATACACGCTGAGGCGATCATGTATCTTTCGTTACATGACAGACGAAGCAGTTTTTCCCCCCGCACTAGGTTGCCATTTCTTCCTGCAGTAGACCAGTTGCCATCCAGGCTATAGAACCTCTTCTGTACTGCTATTTACCCATGGCTTAGGGGGTGGTGAAGAGGATTCATACCTTTCCCAAGGGTGTTAGCACGTAATTGAATGTAATGGATTCGACTGGAATTCGAACTCGGTTCTCTGATTTCTCAATCCGAGCGGCTATCCACTGCTCCACATAGGTGAAGAATAAATCCATTATCTTTTGCAGATGAATGCAAGTTCATGAGATTGATTTCGGTCTCATCTGTTTATATTTATTGCAATTGACTTTTGAAAAAACTGTCATCTGAAAACTGGTGTTATACCTCTAAAAATTGTATTTCTTTAATGACTGGGTTACCAGAAATCCCTTCAATGAGTCTATTGGATCTAGGCGACTGACTTTGATTATTGTGTCTGGGTGCAGTGTAAAGTTCCACAAAATTGTTACAGGTCCTATTTCTGTAACCGGATCTGGGTGATGTTCATACCAATTACACAATTTCTTACAGTTTCCTTTCCGATAGAGTAGGCTTATATCGGCATTAGAAAACCTGCTACAGGTTTTCTAATGCAGATATAAGCCTACTCTATCGTACTGAGTTATTAGTCTGTCACCCCTGCATACTGATCCTCCTGTTGCTCTGGCTGGTCTTTGTTCTTCTGTTGCTACTGCTGCTACCGATGGTCTTTGGCCTATCACACCCGCCTACTGATCTTGCTTTGACGGCTCCTGTTGCTCTGGCTGGTCTTTGTTCTTATGTTGTTGCTGCTGATGATGATGGTTCTGCTCAGACCGCTCCTCCTGCTGTGACTGGTCTTTGCTCTGCCGCTGCTGCTGCTGGGTTTTACTTTCCTCCATCTGCTTTCGCAATTGTTCCTTTTTTTTTTTTTTTTTTTTTTTTTTTTTTTGCGTAACATCCTTCTCGAGTAAGAAAGAAAGAGCAACCACTTTCGGCCCTTTTTTATCACCTCGCTCCATTCACCTGGACCGTCAGTGACCTCAGTGGTCTTGGTTTGCTTTGGTTTATTTTTGTTTTACGGTATATCTACAACAATGGGTTATTTAATGCCGACATAACTTTTATTGCTGGTAATATTTTGTTTTGTCAAAAATCTATTTCTGGTAATATTTTTCCTTCAAAAATCTTTTGCTGGTAATAGTTTTTTTTTCTTCAAAAATTTATTGTTGATAATAATTTTTTTACAAGGTGTTTCTGATATTAAAACCTCTTTTAAACTTCCATAGTGTTTTTACCCCAGTTTCGTGGTTAACTATTTCTCCATGGCTGGGACCCTAACAAGTGCTACTACCCCGGGTCAGGGTGGACCTGGGGACATCAGCTATTAAGAGGTGGTTCCACACTCCTCACAGTCTCCTGATCAGAGACCTTGCTGCTGGACGTAGTTTATCGTCTTACCCAGGACGCTCTGTGGGCTTGTTTCTCACCACTACCTCTTTGGGTGTACTGGCTGAGGCATTGGTTTTCGGCCGGGATGCATTTTAGACAAGTGACCGGTGGTGCCACACAACCAACAGTATGGCCTCCTCCCCTCAATGACACCAAAAATTCTCTTGCCTCGGCACAAAAGAATAACAGGAATCACCTGAAAGTTCGTCCTGTCCAGGATTACTTGTAGCGCGATATCTCCGGAGGGCACACCAGCTTTACTCAACATATGGGCGACTTCCTCTACCCACCTACACATGTCAAAGATGGCTCTCACACGATCCTTGTTTATATCCATGCGTACACCGTGAACTCTTGTCCGACGGGTACCCATGTACCCTGTTTGCAACCATAACGACTTTGTTATAAGGATGCTCTCTGCTAGTTTTTAGCTTCCTCTTCTGAAGCCAACAGTATGTCCCACATAGCATTTGATCATGTTGCTAAAATTTTCGGGACTATTTTAATGCCTCTTCAACGGCCTCCCTGCTGACGCCGATCAATTTTCTAGTTTTGACATCGGACGTTAGAAATGAGAAAGGTTCCGGGATAATGGCTAGCTCATTTCCCTTAATGTACCCGTGGTACTCTTTCTTCATTCTGTCATAATAGGCCGCATCCTTTTTTGGCCTATTCTTATTCTAAGCAGATGGACTTAGAGATGGCGTCTCCGTTTGGGTAACAATTGGCTGGGGAGACGAGTTTATTGTGGGGTATCCGAGCCCGTAGGCTAGGCCAAAAATTCCCCGTAGACCGTAAAAAACGAGTCGGGTAGCTATCTCCAGTGACGGGACTCTGCCCTTCGACATAGCCTCATCTAGGGGTCCTCTAAACCCGGAGGCAGAGAGTTTAACCAACAAACTTTCGAAGTAATTCGGTGAGTGAGATATTCACTAACCGCCTCACGCGGTCGGATGCGGCACAAAGTCAAGTTTATTGTGGGATATTTGAGCCCGTAGACACGGACAAAAATTACACTTACACACACACACACACACACACACACACACACACATATATATATATATATATATATATATATATATATATATATATACATATGATAAAATATAGTTGTAAAGTTAGTTATAGACAACGAAAGACTCTGGCCATAAATAAACTACTTCTCCCGTAATGAGATATCTCACGCCCCCCGCCCCCCAGTCACCAGCACAAGCCCCTTATCATAAACAAGTCGTCTCTCGGAGGGGAACTGATATTGAAAATAAATTGTAATCCCTTCTTCCAGACAAGCACTTAAGAACAGAAGACGGCTGGTTTCAGATTATCGCGAAATACACAATACTCATACTTAGGTAATTTTGGTTTTTACCGTAATATATATATATATATATATATATATATATATATATATATATATATATATATATGAAAAATATAGTCTTAATGTGTGCTATATTTATGTGATAAAGTACTCAATATCAGAGCGTGTGTCAATATATTTATTAAAATTTTGAATCCGTCCTCCAGGAATAGCTAACTGACCAATAGTTCTGGTTCTGCTATTGCTGAACATTTAATCAATAGTAGGAAATTTGTGGAAAATTTTAATGGTGACTGATTTATAATTTTATCTAGGTCCCACTCCACATTTCACCTCAAGGTTCTAGAGTCCTTGTATATCAGATCCCGTGAGCCTTCCCTTTGTAAACAGAGTGAATGCTTACTGGATCTGAATATTATTGGACTCTAGTTTCTTGAAATTCATATTTTTCCCCCCATTCGATTACATTCGTTAATTTAAAATTAATTTACACACCTTTTTAAATTCCCAGAATAAATAAACTTGATAAGTCGACCGGTTGTTTTTACTTTTGCTTTTAAAAAATGCCTTATAAATATTGTCTTTTCCTATCTATTATTAAATTCTGTACCACGAAAAACTTATTTAAATATTTTTATATATATATATATATATATATATATATATATATATATATATATATATATATATAGCACGACTAAATGAACCAAATTTCCTGGAAGCTTTCCTATCAATAGATTCAGTCTATTATCAACCATGCTTATTGAAACCAAAAAATGTTTTACTCAAGGTAAAGAAAATATAAACATGCAACATAGTAAGTAGGTTAGCGCTATATTCCAATACAAATTATAATATATATGATTCTTCTGCTATTGATAAGAATTTGGGCGGATTTCTTGTTGGCAATATACCCTGTAAATTTAGCCAAGAACGACAGCAGAAATACCTAACGTGATGATGTTGTGGCCCTATATTCACTTATCCGATTAATGACAAATTAACCGTCGCGATAATGTAGTGGTTGTGTAACCAATGTATTTGTTGTTTGAATTGTTATTATTAGAGTTACATTTTCTAGACGAGCGAGCGAATAAACCGCAATACTTTGTTGGTGATTTGTTGTTGCTGTATCTTTGGTGATGATCATGTCAGAGCTGGTGATCATTTATCCGATAAGTTATTATAGGTCCACAGCCTCACCATCCTAGGTATTGCTGCCGTGATTCAGTGGCTAAATTTATAGGGCATTTATCCGATAGCACGGTTACATGGCATATCGCTAGTAAGGAATCTGGTAAATCCTTATCAGTAACACAAGAATAATATATCATATATTACGCAACACGTGCCTGCCCTTTTGCGTTCTAGCAGTCAGAGACGTGTTAAAAGGGACACTCAAGCGGTACATGATCATCGGGAAGCATTTGCTGGACAATCCCGTCGTGCCGTCGGTTATAATGACGCATTTTTTCCATTTTACATAGCGTTCGCTTGGTCCACTACCTCAGAGTTCTTGAGGCTGTTTATATTAAGTTTCATCAGCCTACCCTATGTAAACAAAACGAACATTTTATTCGTCCTTTAAGTTTGATCGAGGGATTATGAATAACATTTT
>OZ010615.1:24023896-24033896 GCA_963932145.1 Acanthosepion lycidas | reverse complement strand
GTGCATTAAAATCACAAGGACGTTTGCAGATGGATGAAGAGAAAGTTCCGTTTCTATACTGCCAGAAGTTTTGTTTAATAATGCAGTCCAAAGAAGAGGTGAGCGATAAAGAAAAAAGCGATAGCTAACAGAGAATAATAACGAAAGTCGAAAGCACATGAAAGACTTGTCTGGAAACTCAATTCTCTTGCAAGTGGAAGATTATCCCTGGTGTAAATACCATGTGAATGCTGGAATCTTTTCGACAAAGAGAAAGAAAGCCAGGATCAGAAGATTACTTTGTAGCAATGGAAGAACTTAAATTGGTTTATTCGGCGACCGTTTTAAGAAAAAAGATTCTATACTGCTGTCGTTAGAATGGATCACACGAACATTGGAGAAATACACGTTGAGTGGGTTAGGTGGTTGTTTGCTTATTGGTTTTCTTGTTTGTGATTTCATTGTCTTTGTTTTATGGAGAAAGAGAAAAGGAAAAATGCCAACATAATTATCACTATCTGTGGCCAATGGCAATACAAAGTAGTCAGAAAGTGGATAAAACCAGATCATAATTTGGTTGCTCACCGGAAATACATGCAGAGACATCTACCCATGTGCGACATGGCAGCAAAAATACCCCCGAAGCGACTGTTGATCAGAGCATCCTCTGTAAGAGTTCGGGCACCTTACGATCAGTGGGATGCAGCAGCCCGGCGAGCTGCCAACCCGCTACCCTCATAATGGAACGTCTCAGCCACGGGTTAGACTGCTCACCAAAAAGTTAAGACTGTTAAATCGTTATGGCCAAGGAAGAAAGAACCGGTATACCATATCCTAAACGGGGAACAAGGGATGATAGTCTCACGCCTCTTCAAGTTCCACATGCCATGCGGACGATAGGTGAGCCTATCTATTCCTATTGACTTGATCACAGAACAGGGAACCGGGCGATTTTATCAAGGGCGTCAACTCTAGGGAAGGTTGCATAAGACTGCAAACTCTATTCATGATAATTAATATCCTTCTAGAGAAATCGAGAATAAGGAACCGAATGGAGGGGGGTGTCCCTACTGGGATAACAGGCGGATTTAAGTAGTTCGGTGGCGATTTTTTAAAAGCAAGCTTTTAAGTTGTGATATATATATATATATATATATATATATATATATATATATATATATATATATAATTTACAATAATTTTACCCACAATTTACAACAACCATTAAGAAATATCTGTCTATATTTCTGAGATGAGATATTATGTACACTATTTACATTATTCGGACTGTTGACCTCATCTTTGTCGCCATATTTATTACAACGTTTCGGCCCTTCAGTGTCTGTCTATATTTATGAGATGAGGTATTATGTACACTATTTACCTTATTCGAACTATTGTCCTCATCTTTGTCGCCATATTTATTACAACGTTTCGGCCCTTCAGTGTCTGTCTATATTTCTGAGATGAGATATTATGTACACTATTTACATTATTCGGACTGTTGACCTCATCTTTGTCGCCATATTTATTACAACGTTTCGGCCCTTCAGTGTCTGTCTATATTTATGAGATGAGGTATTATGTACACTATTTACCTTATTCGAACTATTGTCCTCATCTTTGTCGCCATATTTATTACAACGTTTCGGCCCTTCAGTGTCTGTCTATATTTCTGAGATGAGATATTATGTACACTATTTACATTATTCGGACTGTTGACCTCATCTTTGTCGCCATATTTATTACAACGTTTCGGCCCTTCAGTGTCTGTCTATATTTATGAGATGAGGTATTATGTACACTATTTACCTTATTCGAACTATTGTCCTCATCTTTGTCGCCATATTTATTACAACGTCTCGGCCGTTGTACACTCCGGCCTTCTTCAGGTGGATGGAATGTCGAACTGAACCCTTTATTTCGCTCACTGGGGTAGACTGTTATAGTTCTACGTGCCATGTTTTAATGAATGACAGTTATCAGTTATCTCCTGTTAATTCCCCTCTCCAAGTTCTCCACTGCCTTAACGAGGTATTGAACTCACACTCTTTGTGTCTTGTCCCTGGATCTAACCAACGCCTTTATCCACTCTGTATGAATTTCTGGGTATTATAAACCTAATGTCTCTCTCCTATTATCAACTTGCTAAAAGTAGTGCTAAAAGTTTTTTAGTTTGTTTTTTTTTTAATATGAAAGACGTTCATTCGAATTCGAGCCGCGCTCAAAACGCGAAGGCTCAGAGTAAACGTTCCTACTAGCATTCAAAATAGCAAAAAAATAAAATAAATCTTAAACAGTGAAAACAAGAAGAGAAATTAACAAATCCTAAAACAACCATCCTTGAAAATGGCTAAAGAATGAACAATATGGAAAATTTTTATACTCCCACCAAATAGTGAAATGTGAGAACGCTGGAAAAACTAAATAAAAAAATTAATGAAATTTTACTTATCTGCCATATTTACAGAAATTTTAAAGAAATGTTGCTATATATATATATATATATATATATATATATATATATATATATATATATATATATTAGTTTATTGTAGAAGTCCTGTTTGTTGCTGTTAAGGGTGTCTAATTTTTCAATTTGCTTTTTCACAAGGCTACATTTATAATTCCAAGTGTTGATAGTTTGGTCGGCTGCTTCATCATGTTATTTAAATTGTGTGTATTTAGGCAGCATTTTTTCATCTTTTAGTTTATCGTAGATGTCCTATTTGTTGCTGTTATATATATATATATATATATATATATATATATATATATATATATATATATATATATATATATATGCCCACCAAACTATCAACATTTGGAATTATAAATGTAGCCTTGTGAAAAGGCAAATTGAAAAAGCTAAAGAAAAATTGAACACCCTTAACAGACAATATATATATATATATATATATATATATACACGGCATATTTTCATTCAAGCCTGTTTGGTTAAATAATTTTGTCTATTTATTTTATTTTTACTCCTTTCAAGTTCACGAATTTATTAACACCGATAATTCAAAATATTTTTACCTCTATCCAAGGGAGGTAACTTATGTGACTTTTTTAAAAAGATTTTTAGAAAACAAATTTTAAATATTTTTTATGCATTTTCAACTAATATCTAACTAAACAGTGAATATGGACATGAACGTTCATTTAAACGTTATATATATATATATATATATATATATATATATATATATATATATATATATATATATATATATATATAAACGACCTTCATTTCACGATTTGAAAGGAACGATTGGATTAAATCAAAAACACGTACAGTAATGCAGTGGAGTTTGATATGCATATTAAACGATCAGCGGCAGATCTGGCAAAATGGAGGCCATGTTGTTTGTCAGATTGTGATTGGTAAGATGCTTAACTGCGTCAGTTTTGATTAAAGTCTCGAATACTTTGCCGAAAAGCGGTAGGTTTAAAGTTAAAATTTTAAAGAGGGCGAAAGACCCTGCACACGTTACAAATGATGCGGATGCGGTAGCTGCTGTTGAAGTATCCTCCACCTGGTAATATGAGATGTACGACATGCTAGAGCCGTCTGATGTCTACTGATACCTGGATCGTCCCCGACAGCCTGTAGAATGCATTCTTTATCGTCGGACGTACGAGCGGATCTCGATCTTCCTCGATCCATAGATTGTCGTGTCACGGATGCAACGCGTCGATCAACAATGGTTGGATAACTCGGCTGCCTTCGGTCTGTAAACGCAATTTGATACAGCCGTGTAACCTCGTGTCCATTACCATCGGCGCACCGTATATAAAAATCATATCTGCCTGCTCACAATATGAATATACTGCCATTGTTAAACGGAACACATCTCAGTACTATACCCGTTAAACTTTAAAGAGAGACTAGCCACAAATTTACTCGAATGATAAATGTAAACAAGTCTATATGGCGACACAGCGCCACCTACCGTAAACTTTCTTTGAATGACTCAAAAACGAAAGATCTACAGACATACGTTCATACAGACTTTTGTTTTAAGACATTTTTATGTTTATACATTCTTTTTATAGATACAAATATTTAAATAAATGCTCTGTTTATAATAAACAGTATTAACAACATTTACCGGCCTGAATGCCCAGTAAATGTTGTTTAATAATGTTTATTATAAAACAGAGCATTTACTTAAATATTTGTATCTATAAAAAGAATGTATAAACATAAAAATCTCTTAAAATAATTGTCAGACTTTGTCCATTTCATATATATATATTGATTAAAGACATTTTTTTTATGTTTAACGTTCTTTTTATAGATACAAGTATTTAAGCTGGAGCTGGCTGGGGCTGTTGACCGGTCGTGGCTACTGCTGGAACAGATACTACATTTTGAACCCCAATATGTTTATCCGGATTCTCCATTCAGGTGAGATGTGACACAAGGTCATTTTAATGCAGGGAGCGCTTACGCATACGTATGCATATGAGTCAGGGACGAAAATTGATTAGCTCAGCCCCCGCGACCACTGGCAAGCTGGCATCAATATTACACCGACCCCTCCTCTGAATTAAGGAATCACGGGAATTTTGTCCGCCGGTTGTATGTTTCTTCTTCTTCTTCTTCTTCTTCTTCTTCTTCTTCTTCTTCTTCTTCTTCTTCTTTCCAACCTTTTTTTTTTATTCTATCTTCATTTCCCTTTCTATTTTTATTGTTTTACTTTTACTGTTTTATTGGTTTTAAGTTTGCTTTTTATTATTTTATGGTTTTTATTGTTATTGTTGTCTATTCTACGTAAGTATTGTTGCTTTTTCTTTTTCTTTTTCTTCTTCGTCTTCTTCTTTCCATCCTTTTTAATTCTATCTTCATTTTCCTTCCAATTGTTGTTTATTCTACGTGTCTATTGTTTCTTCTTTTTCTTTTGTTTCTTCTTCTTCTTCTTCTTCTTCTTCTTCTTCTGCTTCTTCTTCTTCTTCTAATCATCCATTTTTATTCTATCTTCTATTTTTTTCCCATTATTCTTTATTCTAAGTGAGTATTGTCTCTTCTTCTTCTTCTTCTTCTTCTTCTTCTTCTTCTTCTTCCTTCCTTCCTTCCTTCCTTCACATTTTATTCTATATTCATTTCCTTTCCTATTGTTGTTTTTTCTACGGGACTATCGTATCTTCTTTTTCTTCTTCTTCTTCTTCTTCTTCTTCTTCTTCTTCTTCTTATTATTATTATTATTATTATTATTATTATTCTCTTCCTCCACCTTCTTCTTCTTCTTCTTCTTCTTCTTCATTCCATCCTTTTTTACTTTATCTTCTTTTTTTTTTCGCATTGTTTTTTTCTACGTGACTATTGTCTCTCCTCATCCTCTTCTTCATCTTCTTCTTCCCCGTCTCTTTTTTTCTCCGTCAGTATTGTCTTTTCTTTTTCTTCTTCTTCTTCTTCTTTCCATCCCTTTTTATTCTATCTTCCTTTCCCTTTCTATTTTTGTTTTATTTTTTATTGTTTTATATTTTTAATTTTATTCTTTTATTCTTTTATTGTTTTAATTTCTATTGTTGCTTATAGTACGTGGGTATTATCTCTTCATCTTCTTCTTCCACTCTTGCACTTTCTTCTTCTTCTTCTTCTTCTTCTTCTTCTTCTTCTTGGAAATAAAGTATTCTGTTCGAAATTCAAACACCTGAAGAAGGCCGGAGCGTACAAAGGCCAAAACGTCGTGAATCCGGTAATAACAATGAGGACACCAATCCAAACAATGTAAACAGTGCAAATATTTACAGTACCTCATCTAAAATTATAAACAGTTTATGAAGAAGGCTGGGTCGTACAACCACCGAAACGTCGTGAATATGTCTATAAGGATCAGGGCAACAGTCCGAACAATGTAAATAGTATAAATATTTACAATACCTCATCTAAAATTATAGGCAGTTCATGAAGAAGGCCAGAGCGTACAAGGGCCGAAACGTCGTTAATAATATCTATAAAAATGAGGACAACGAACAATGTAGTGTAAATACATAATCTGTATTGTACTTTATCAAGATCTTTATTCAGCAAATCTTTGTACAACAAAAAGGTTTTTTTTTAAATATTACGTATATATATATATATATATATATATATATATATATATATATATATATATATATATATATATATATATATATATATATTAGTCATAATTCAATGGTTTGAATTGAATATGTAATTTTGTATACTGTTAAATTGTTTTTATGTTAATGTAATAAATATTTATCTCTTTCAAATTTCTCAATGGAGTTTCGAGTCTTTTTTTTTTTTTTCGTATGCACCTTTTGTCGGGGTTCACTCATATCATAGTAGCAGAAATTAGCCTCGTGTTGACGGGGATAAAAACATACTTGACAGGAAATAAAACGCACACAAATAACAGAAAAAGCCTGGTAAATTATATGTTAATTTCATGTAATTTATTTATATTTTTGTTTGCGTTTTTTAAGTTTTGTTTTCTGGTAGATGTGATAAAAGGGAGAAATTACTCAGTGTTATTACACACCATCTCACAGAGAAAATTCGGACACGTGTTGCCCGTACGAAGATTCGTGGTGAACAGACTGAGTTTGATCTTGTGGCGGGATGTCAGTATTGACAGGAACAATTTTTGTTGCATGCTGGGAGTATTTTTATTATTTTAAATTTTAATTTAATTTATTTTATACAACGTCTTTACGTTATTGTTTTATTTTATTTATAATTTTCATTATTATTATTATTCTATATATTTTATTTATTTATAATAATAATAATAATATCCCCCCAAATTACATTTTATCAAATTCTAATATTCACCATTATTTGCAATGCCTTGTTACTACTTATCAAACATTTTTTCGTACCTTTTGAGTAAAAAATATTACGAAGGAAAGAGGACAATATTGGTTCTCTGCGTCATGCCAGAATGTTTTTTTCTCGTCTGAGTTCATCTTTCAAATCCATAAATCAACTATCCGTCCTTGCATGGAATATTGCTGTCATATATGGTCTGGTACCCCCTGCTTGGACGTCTCGAGGTCTTGGACAAAATCCAGAGACGGATATGCTATATGATAGATTCTGATGTGGCATCTAGCCTACAGTCGTTTTCTCACAGACGTGCAGTGGTTTCCCTCTGTCTCTTCTATAAGTATTTTCACGGCAACTGTTCCGACGAGTTGCTTTTTCTGGTTCCCAGACTGCATGAATTTAAGCGATCTACTAGGCTGGCATCTCAGTCCCACCCTTTCACTGTCGAGGCGGTTAAATGTAACCGTCTCTTCTACTCAAACAGATTTTTCTCTCGCACTTCGCATCTGTGGAATTCTCTTCCTCGCTTCCCTGATAACTATAATCTTAAAATATTCAAGTGTAATGTCAATCGACATCTTCGGATATCTTAATCGTGTTCCCCGTCCTTCTCTTTATCTTCTCCCTAAACACGCCTCTTTATTCTTGTTCTCTACCCTCTGTAACCCTTTGTGTGCTAGTGGCACTCCCGCCTTGCTTGGAGTGAAATGCTTAAAACAAATGGAAACAGCAGACTGCTTTTAAAGCAAGAAGCCAAAAAAGATGTCTGTTTAATTCTGAGGATTTAAATTAGAATGAGTCATAAATAAATTATGCTCCTGTTTATCAAATTTATTCTTCAAAATAAACTAAAATACGATTTTATTTAATTATGTATTCACAACTATAAGCGGCATATGACCAGACTTAGATAGATAGATAGATAGATAGATAGTGACCAGACTGAGATAGATAGATAGATAGATAGATAGATAGATAGATAGATAGATAGATAGATCTGGTCAACTTGATTTTTGGTGGCAAGAAGCAAAAGACATTTTTTGGCTAATTTGATGGTGCTGATTCCATAAATGGCCTTAGTTTTTCATGGTCAGCTACCGTTTTTGCTGTACTGAAACTGCTCATTTTTGGAAAACAGATCAATTTATGATCTTGGCTAATTGCAAAATTTAATTAATAAAGGTTGTAGAAATCCATCCGTTTTCAGGTAGGCTTATGTCAACCACCTGAAATAAATTATTTTTATAAGAAAAAAAATTGTTTTTGAGTCAAAAATTCCTAAATAAAAGTACCGAATTTTTCTAATCTATCGCCCAAATTCAAATTAACTGAGAAACTTTATCAGTAATGCAATTCAGTAAAACTGATAATTAAGGTAACATAAAAAAAATGAAACCCTAAAATCTTCTGTTTGTTATTCATGAATTTATCTGCACATTGAGGGCATTTTGTTTTAACAGTTGAAAGAAACTCCAACGAAAGATATTCAATTATATATTCACTATTTACTTGTGGCCACTTATCAAACAGTTTTCCGATACCTTTTGTTGAGTAAACTTCCACAGGTTTTGACTTGAAATTTTTTCGACGAACTCTTGAATGTAGAGAAATCTCCCCCCGCTCCACCTAAGCGCTTTAATAATGTTATAAAATATGGCAAAGATTTCAGATTGGGCGTTTATTCCGTCTACACCGGTTTCTCGGCATTTATCGTCGGTTTTTGCCTTGAATCCGATTCGTTCGTTCGTTCGTTCGTATCACAACTGCAGGATGTCCACTGACAAAAATCACTCTTTTCTCCAAGATGGTCTTGTTTGACGGAACGAGGCACTCGCCTTCTCTCAAACTGAAGTCCTACATGCCACACCCAGACGAACTCTGTCTATTCGAGACGCCAGTAAGTCTCGTTCACCACTTCGACCCGAGTTCTGGTTCACGATGTCTGCTACAAGAAAATGTGCCCCCGGCCCGATTCTAAAAACGGTTTCTTCCTCAAAGTGGGGCGCAAGTTCGAATCATGCTGAAAGGCATAAGATGTCTTGAATGCTCAGGCCGGTAGACGAAATAAAATGTTATTTAAAATAGCAGAGCGTCTACTCAAATATAGGTATCCACTAAAAAAATAACGTTTAAAATAATATATATATATATATATATATATATATATATATATATATATATATATATATTATGAAATGGACAAAATCCGACAATTATTTTTCAGACATTTTTATGTTTATACATTGTTTTTATAGATACAAATATTTAAGTAAATGCTCTGTTTTTATAATAAACAGTATTAATAACATTGACCAGCCTGAATATTCGTCATCCGACAGGAATCAAGCCACAGAGAATCGTTCGATTAGCAAGGTCGAATTTACTGCCTTTAAACTTTGGATACGCTTTGAGCAGATATGAATGTACGTAAGAGATTCATGGGAGATTGAAGTTTAAAGGCAGTAAATTCGACCTAATCAAACGATCCTCTATAGATCGATCGCTTAAGAGCACGTCAGACTAAATGACGGTTCCGTATAGGATACAGGTTCGAGGAGGACGAATATTTTCTATGAAAATTTCTCGGACATTGAGGCCGGTAAATGTTATAAATACTGTTCATCATAAAACAGAGCATTTACTTAAATATTTGTATCTATAAAAAGTATGTATAAACATAAAAATGTCTTATATATACATATATATATATATATATAATAAAGTAAGGGTATGTTGTTGTTGGGGTAAACACTTAACATATTATTCTCTTAAAAATTAAGGGGTAACAAGCAGATAAAGGAAAGAGACGGGAAGGAACAAAATAAAACTGAGTAATGATGAATGAGGCCACTGACTCAGACACCACAGGGCACAACCTCCCGGAAGAAAATGCGTCAAGGAAACGTCTACTCAAGATACCGAGTCTCGCCAACAGCCCACAGCTGGTTTTTACGTCGCTTTTACTGACATGAGACAGTTGACGAAGACCCGCATCTGGACAAGTTGCAGAGAGCCCTGTATCTGAACATGCCAAAGTGTTCTGATGCTCACGGGGAAAATCCTGATGTGACTCACTTCGACAGACATGTCAGCACCCGACCCAGGGTTTCTTGTTGTGTCTTTACTGACACACGTTCGCCACAGACGTAAGATCGAAAAAGGTTCTAATCGATTGATGCAAGGTCAGATGAAGACGGCGGCTGAGGATAGAAC
>OZ010615.1:23871396-24018896 GCA_963932145.1 Acanthosepion lycidas | reverse complement strand
CTCGAAACACATAGACAAATCTTTTGGCGGTAAATTAATTTTAACGGTGCGGACGTAGATGAAAGAATGAAAGAATTAGTATTAATTGACCAATCAAGAGTCAGAGAAATATCAAGGCTCTGTGATGCACTTTGGTGTCTAGTTTGTACAAAAATTGAAATCGAAAGTGGTAGCAGAACGATATATTAGGTTGGTGCAAAAATAATATCGTTTTTTGACGTTAAAAAATACGTCAAAAAACGATATTATTTTTGCACCACCTAATATATATATATATATATATATGATAAAAATATAATTTTAATGTATGCTACGTTTATGGGTTGAAGTGCTAAGTATCAGAGATATAGCATATGTAAATATAAAAGTGAAATTTGAGGTCAACATCCAGCGGCCATAGTATATTCCATGCTTAAACGCAATCCTCAGACCATATATATATATATATATATATATATATATATATATATATATATATATATATATATGGTTGGATAGATGTGAGCTTGTGACCCTGGGTTTCACGCTTTAGCGATCGTCAGACAAACTGATTAATTTTTTTTAAAATTTTGGTTTTATGTAGATTGCGTGTATTGGTGTTATTGTGGAAGTGGTGGGGGAAACTTCGTCGTTTTTTCATCGTACTGACGCAAACATCGATGTATGCAGACACATATACATACTTGGTCGTCCGTTGGGACTCATACATATATAAAGATATGTGGGCAGTTTCGGATATGACATATGTATGTATACGGCTGGTGTTGTGTCTATACATACGCATTTGTATGTTGAAATTTAAAGATTGGAAGTGTGGCGGAAATGTCTCGTGAATGTCTCGTGAATGTATACATGTTATATATTTTTTTTTGTTTTGTTTTTTTCCGCTGAATAATATTTCCTCGCATGTATGCATATACGTGTGGTGGGGTTTGTGTGAAATTATGATAGGTAAAAATTATTATTATTTATATTTATTTTTAAATTTTGAAAAAAAATGGCGGTTTATTTGTTATATTTAAAGCTGGTTATTTGGTTGTTTGTGACTGTGTATATGTAACAGGTATAAATTTGTAATCTTTATTGGTTATTTATATGGTAATGTTTAATATTTAATATGATGGGTGAGAGGGTAGTTTGATTTAATAACGGGTCTATATGATATGATGTGATAGTAATGTTGCAAGGGATTGGAGGCGATGATAATATAATTAACTAATAGTTATTGTAAATTGGTAGAAATTATAAATTGGTAGAAATGATTAGTAACGGTGGTGGGAGAATGATGAAACCATGAATGTAGTTATAGTGGTGGTAGCTAAAGAGTGGTTGTTGGTGTTTTATTTTATTTTATTTTGTTATATGTATCAATTTATTTTGGTATAAATCCTGATAATAGGTATTCTGTGTAAAATTATGGTAGTTGAAGATTGCTATAATATTTTAATTTTTAATTTTTAATTTACAAAAATATTATTGTTTATTATATTAAAGCTCGCTATTTCCTTGTTTATTTGTGACTGTGTATATGTGGCTGGTAGAAATTTCAGTTTGTAATCCTTATTGGTTATTTTTATGGTGGTATTAAATATGTTGGGAGAGGGGGTAGTATACGTTAATAATTATGGCAGGATTATATGGTAATGTTAGATATAGTGTGATAGTAATATGTAAGGGGGTTGGTGGCAATAATAATATAAGTGGTTAATATTTATTGTAAATTGTTAGTAGTGATTAGTAATGTTGCTGGGAGAATATTAAAACCTATAAATGTAATTATTGTGGTGCTAGCTTGAACTAAAGGGTGGTGGTTGGTGTTTTATTTTATTTTATATTTATTTGTTTATTTTTATTTTATTTATTATGAATCCTGGTAATGGGTGTTTATTCTCATGGTTATATATGGAAATTTTATCTGATCTTATTGTTTATATATTTATTTATATTTATATACACACACTTTTCACACACACACACACACACATATATATATATATATATATATATATATATATGTATGTATGTATGTATATGTATATATGTGTGTGTGTGTGTGTGTGTGTGTGTGTGTGAAAATATATAGAAAATAGGAAAGAACTGGTTAGGCAAATAATCCAAAGTTCTTTAGTATTTTTGTTATTATTTTTTAAAAATAGTGCTCGATACAAAAGTAGAGCATAAATATAATTATTTATTTAAAAATATGATTCCAACACGCTACATAAGAGGTCTCATGTTTCAAAACAAGAGCCGAAAACTTCAATATAATTATTTGAATTAAATTGAGTTAAAGTGAGCTCTGTTCCATCTTCAAGCAAAATTTTTTGGGAATAACTTATTTCTGAAATTTACGTGTTTTAATAGCATATTCATTATTGAAATCAAAATTTCCATGGTAACAGCCAGGGCGAATTGTTTAAAATAGTTAGGGGTGTTAAGTGTTAATAAATTGTATCAGTATAGAGTTACTTTCATAGATGTCAATTCAGGGTAAGGTGGGGGTGTCTAAATTTAAAACGGAAGATGTTTTCGCCCAGTCTGGTTTACGTGTCTATATATATATATATATATATATATATATATATATATATTATTATTATTATTATTATTATTATTATTAATAATAATAGAAATCTTATAAGTATAAGAAACATATGAAACGATACTCACTCGAGAAACCTTCGGTGTCTTGTTTTGCAAATAAACAAGCCAATACCAATGGGGAAAAAACAGTATATAAAAAGAAAGAACCAAGAACATGTACGTTAGCTGAAAATAATCGTCCAGTATGCAAGTCCAAAGCCCAAAGAAAAAACCCCGATACGAGTACGCAAAATAACTAAATAAAGTGCTCAATACAATGAGTAGAGCAGACCTAGTTAAACCTAGAGAACCAGATAAACCTACCAAGGTTTCCCCTAAGCGGATCCTCAGAGAAGGCTGGCTTCCCTGACGATCTGGTTAGATGAAACCTTGGTAGGTTTGTCTGGCTCTCTAGGTTTAACTATATATATATATATATATATATATATATATATATATATATATATATATATATATATATATATATACTGTTATACGTTATTTATAAAGACACAAATATTTAAGAAAACGGTCTGTTTATAATAAACAGTATTAACAACATTTAACGGCCTGAATGTCCGAAAAATTTCATAGAAAATATGTGTCCTCCGACAGGAATCGAACATGTATCCTACACAGAACCGTCATATAGCCTGACGTGCTATACCAGTTTAGCTACAGAGGACACATTTTCTGAACCCTTTATTTCGCTCGCTAGGGTAGACTGTTCTAGTTCCACGTACCATGTCTAATGGATGTCAGTTATCAGTTATCTCCTTTTAATTCCCCTCTCCAAATTCTCTCCCGCATTAACCAGGTATTGAACTCACACTCTTTGGGTCCTGTCACTGGATCTAGCTAACGCCTTTATCCATTGGACGTCTGTGTATGAATTTCTGGGTATTTCTCGGACTATCATCCTCATGATAGTCCGAGCTATGTAAGTAGTGTACATAATACCTCATCTCAGAAATATAGACCGATGTTAAAGGGCCGAAACGTTGTAATAAATATGGCGACAAAGATGAGGACAATAGTCTGAGTAATGTAAATAGTGTACATAATACCTCATCTCAGAAATAGACAGATGCTGAAGGATCGGATAAATATGGCAACAAAGATGAGGACAATAGTCCGAATAATGTAAATACTGTACATAATACCTCATCTCAGAAATAGACAGATACTAACTAAAACCTGTCTAATGATAATATTATTTAGTCTGTCATATGTTCATCTGTATGTGCACGGATTGTAATAAATTTTGACAAATGACAAGTTAACCTACGTGAGAGTGTGATGCATGTGTGGACAATGTAAGAAATTAATGTTGTTTGTTGACATAAGAATTCATAAAAAAGCTTTTATTACATAGGTTATATTTTTGAGGTGATGAATTATTTCTAAAAATTAGATACTTTGATTTTTTTTTTTTTTTTTTAACAATAGATGATTAATCTAAGGTACCAATAAATTTACCGATAAAACAAAATAACTTATTCGGAAATTGAAAAGATAACTGCATTGACGAGCTTTTTAATCCCTGGTGCCCGACTATATGAATTTAATCGTGTTACTAGATTGGCAAATAGGTCCCACCCTTTTACTATTGAAATAGTTAAATGCAACCGCCATTTCTACACTAACAGTTCTTTTCTCGCACTTTATCCCTGTGGAACTCGCTTCTGTTTACTTGCTCTCCTGACAACTACAATCTTCAAAAATTTAAATGTAACTCTGGTTTCTGGTGTATACGGATTTCTTTCCGGGTCCCACCCAGAGACCTAAGGTGAGGAATTGAAGCATTACATTTTCCACTGAGCAATTTAAAAAAAAACAACTTTTTTTTTATAAAGATAAAGCCCTGGGCTGTACATTGAGTACAAGTTTCTTTAAGGCATTGGCTACCAGGGATTCCTTTAATAAGTCTAAGGGAATATTTTCCAATCAATACGAGGGATCATCATTTTTCAGCTTAGAACCAAATACATTCTTATTATTCAAAGTAGAGTCAAATAGATTTTTAAAAACCTCGATATTAAGATACAACGCTTAATCTAATAATTGGACAATTTTGTTGTTACACCCGCTATGATAAAAATATAGTTTTAAGATATTTTAACGTATGATATATTTAGGGGTTGGGGCAGGCACAGTGGAGTAATGGATAGCGGCTCGGATTGAGGAATCGAAGAGCCGAGTTCGAATTCCAGTCGAATCCATTACATTACGTGCTTGGGAAAAGTATGCGTCCTCTTCTTCTTCCTCACCTTAGGTCTCTGGGTGGGACCCGGAAAGAAATCCGTATACACCAGAAACCAGAGTTACATTTAAATAGCAGGACAGATATGGTTCTATAGCCTTGGATTGCAACTAGTCTACCGTAGAAAGAAATGGCAACCTACCGAGGGAAAAAGTTTAACTCGTCATCATGTATCGAAGATCGCCTAAACTTGTATCACGCATGTCACATAACTGACTGACTGATTACTAATGATTTTACTATAGGAACGCATTGAAAATGAGGAAGAGAGGGATTGTCAGTAGTCAGGAATGAAGGCAAGCAGAGAGAATATATGTAAATGTACGTGCTAATAACCTCGGGAAAGGTATGAATACACTTCTTCTCCCCTCCAACTATAGGCAAATAGGACAGAACGGGTTCTATAGCCTTGAATGGCAAGTGGTCTACCTCAGAAAGAAATGGCAACCTAATGCTAGAAAAGATCTGCCTCGCTTGAGTCTGTATCACGCATGGCACATAAACTTTGGGGTTAAATTGCTCAGTATCCAGAATAGAGTGTATGTAAATATAAAAGCGGCTACATTCTTTTTAATGTTTGAACGCAATCTTTAGGTCATATGTATTGTATTTGGTGCATTATGGGTAACAATTTTGAATACTAGTATGAATGTCCTTTCTTCTATGGAAGAATATTTTGTAACTTAGATTTTTACTTTAACTTAAAGAAATCCGAAATTCAGAAATTAAATAAAGTATTTAGAAATAAATAAAGTTATATATAGAATAAATAAAATTATATATAAAATATATAAAATAAATAAAGTTATATATTTAATATACAAAATAAAGTATTTAGAAATAAATAAGGTTATATATAAAATAAATAAAATATATAAAATAAATAGAGTTATATATTTAATATACAAAATAAAGTATTTAGAAATAAATAAAGTTATATATAAAATAAATAAAATATATAACATAAATAAAGTTATATATTTAATATACAAAATAAAGTATTTAGAAATAAATAAGGTTCTATATAAAATAAATAAAATATATAAAATAAATAAAGTTATATATTTAATATACAAAATAAAGTATTTAGAAATAAATAAAGTTATATATAAAATAAATAAAATATATAACATAAATAAAGTTATATATTTAATATACAAAATAAAGTATTTAGAAATAAATAAGGTTATATATAAAATAAATAAAATATATAAAATAAATAAAGTTATATTTTTAATATACAAAATAAAGTATTTAGAAATAAATAAAGTTATATATAAAATAAATAAAATATATAAAATAAATAAAGTTATATATTTAATATAAAAAATAAAGTATTTAGAAATAAATAAGGTTATATATAAAATAAATAAAATATATAAAATAAATAAAGTTATATATTTAATATACAAAATAAAGTATTCAGAAATAAATAAGGTTATATATAAAATAAATAAAATATATAAAATAAATAAAGTTATATATTTAATATACAAAATAAAGTATTTAGAAATAAATAAAGTTATATATAAAATAAATAAAATATATAAAATAAATAAAGTTATATATTTAATATACAAAATAAAGGATTTAGAAATAAATAAGGTTATATATAAAATAAATAAAATATATAAAATAAATAAAGTTATATATTTAATATACAAAATAAAGTACTTAGAAATAAATAAAGTTATATATAAAATAAATAAAATATATAACATAAATAAAGTTACATATTTAATATACAAAATAAAGTATTTAGAAATAAATAAGGTTATATATAAAATAAATAAAATATATAAAATAAATAAAGTTATATATTTAATATACAAAATAAAGTATTTAGAAATAAATAAGGTTATATATAAAATAAATAAAATATATAAAATAAATAAAGTTATATATTTAATATACAAAATAAAGTATTTAGAAATAAATAAAGTTATATATAGAATAAATAAAATATATAAAATAAATAAAGTTATATATTTAATATACAAAATAAAGTATTTAGAAATAAATAAGGTTATATATAAAATAAATAAAATATATAAAATAGATAAAGTTATATATTTAATATACAAAATAAAGTATTTAGAAATAAATAAAGTTATATATAAAATAAATAAAATATATAAAATAAATAAAGTTATATATTTAATATACAAATTAAAGTATTTAGAAATAAATAAGGTTATATATAAAATAAATAAAATATATGAAATAAATAAAGTTATATTTTTAATATACAAAATAAAGTATTTAGAAATAAATAAAGTTATATATAAAATAAATAAAATATATAAAATAAATAAAGTTATATATTTAATATACAAAATAAAGTATTTAGAAATAAATAAGGTTATATATAAAATAAATAAAATATATAAAATAAATAAAGTTATATATTTAATATACAAAATAAAGTATTTAGAAATAAATAAGGTTATATATAAAATAAATAAAATATATAAAATAAATAAAGTTATATATTTAATATACAAAATAAAGTATTTAGAAATAAATAAAGTTATATATAGAATAAATAAAATATATAAAATAAATAAAGTTATATATTTAATATACAAAATAAAGTATTTAGAAATAAATAAGGTTATATATAAAATAAATAAAATATATAAAATAAATAAAGTTGTATATTTAATATACAAAATAAAGTATTTAGAAATAAATAAAGTTATATATAAAATAAATAAAATATATAAAATAAATAAAGTTATATATTTAATATACAAAATAAAGTATTTAGAAATAGAAAAATGTTGTTAGAAAAAAGAAACGTTTGCTTAACTACTTTAGGTGTTAAGGAAAATAAATTAGTTAAATTAGAAAGTAAAAGGGAATTTTGTAATTACTCAATAAAACAGCAGAGTGGTGCTGCCGCACGACACCACGCAATCTCATGGCAGGGAGAAACAAGATCAGACGCATGGACGTTCCGCTCAGCCGAGGGACAACGATGCATAATGCACTTTCTTTGGCAGATGTAGTAGAATCTGTGGAAATCAATCGCCAGATGTTGGCGCAGTATGTAGCATACACTATGAATCAACAAAAGGTGTATGAGTGGGCCGAAGGCTTCAAAGCGTGAACAACAAGCGTTCTGGTCGCCTATCAATAACACGCACGGACGAACAGATCCAGAGAGTTGTTAGCTTTATCAGGTAAGACCAACGAATTACGTTAACATCAGATATGGATCTGCAAATGCCAGGGTGTATGATAACTTGGATATCGCAAAATTTGTGTGTGTTGGGTGACCAAACAATCAAGAAGTGCAGATCTGCTTTTGTGAGCAACTGAAAAGCTTCTTTTCAAAAATGATGAAGAAACACTTTAAACCAGTGGTTCTTAACCTTTTGATGATTCCAGACCCCACAATGGATTGTCCAATATGCTCCCATACCCACTTCACTTGATTGTCGAAATAATTAACACCAATCCTATTATTTGCCAGTATGTCTTCCAAATATTTCAGTCGCTTGAATTTACTGTACTTTACATATGGATTGCTAGGAATAGAACATGAAAAAAAAGCCATAAGCATTGATAACTTTATTATATTTATTTTTAACTGAAAGAAAGATAAAGTTATAATTCAGTTCAGAGGGTTGGGGGACTACCAGTACCTAGATATCGTGTCCCATACCCCCAGCATTTTGTTCCCATACCCCCAATTTTAGTATTAATTACGTATTAAACAATAATCCTATAGAGCAGGGTTTCTTAAACTTTTGATGATTCCAGACCCCACAATGGATTGTCCAATATGGTCCCATACCCACTTCACTTGACTGTCGAAATAATTAACATCAATCCTATTATTTGCCAGTATGTTTTCCAAATATTTCAATCGCTTGAATTTACTGTACTTTAGATAATGGCTTGCTAGGAATAGAACATGAAAAAAAAAACATAAGCATTGATAGCTTTATTATATTTCTTTTTAACTGAAAGCAAAATAAAGTTATAATTCAGTTTTATTACACAAGAAAAAGAAAGAGAATATAAATGTACAAGTTTTTTAGTATCTTGACTACATAAAAGAGACTTTTACTAATGTAGTGAGATATTTGCTGTTGGTTTTTGTGTAATCAAAGCATGGAATCCTGGTACAGTTACTGACAAATCTACTCGCATGTCATCTGACACATCAGTTCGATTTCTCCATTTTGATTTCAGATTTAATAATACAGAAAATCCTGTTTCACAGAGATACGTAGTTGTGAAGGGAACCAAAACATGCATTGGCCTAATTGCCAAACTTGGGTAAGCAGAGATTTGTTCACACCAAAACTGCTTGACATCCACCCCAACCCTTTCGAAATCAGCTTTTTTTTTCTTTGGGTCCTCTTGGCATTCAATAAAATCATCCTTTGATAAATCGTTATCACTCATTCTCGATATATCAAATGAGAAAGGGTTTTGTATAGCCCCAGCATTTGGTTCCCATACCCCCCACCCAAGGGATATGGATATCCCCGGTTAAGAACCCCTGGTTTAAAAGATGCTAGAAGAGCATCATTGTGCAGGGGGACTATGTTGAAAAGTGACATGTGCATTTCTCCTTCTGACAAATAGCGCAGCCACTTGAATCTATGCCAGTCTACGAGGGTGATATTATTGCACGCTACTGGGAATGACCTAAACTGAGGACAAAACAGAAATCGATTACACCCTGTGACTCCAGTGGATCTAAGATTGACTGAATTTTGAAAGAAAGGAAACTAAAGCGGATTTTTTTTCAATTAATTTGCACAAGGGTGTATATTTGTTTATTTTTGTCAACATTTCTGTATGTACACGGTTTGGACATGTGTACAATAGTGTATGGATGTGATAAAAGTCTGATGCAATCACGGATGACGCAGTATCTGTCAAGGCATCCCGAAAATAGATTCATATTACTGCACACCACTACGAATAACCTAATCTGAGGAAAATATAGAAATCGATTACACCCTCTAACTCCAGTGGTTCTAAAACTGACCAAATGGTGAAAGAAAGGAAACTAAAGTGGTTGTTTCAATTAATTTGTATATGGGTGTATTTTGGGGTACGGTCAAATGCTTCGGGTACCCAATGAGAATCAAATTCACTATTCAGTTGCAATGTCTAACTGGACTAGCTCACTAACGATTGCTTGAATTCAAGCTGCTCTATGTATTAAAATATACATGAAGGATGATTTGTTGGTGCCACTCGAAGCGAATATGTCTCATTTACCACAAGAGACTGTTTATGTCACATATTCCATCTGTTGTTGCATATCCAGATAATTTAAATTTCGTACCTGCTCAATTGTGACGTCTCTAATTCGTAGATTAAAACATGGGATAATTACCAGAACGTCATAAGCGGATGATATATCCTTACTGCCCCTCGAAGCGAGCATGTCTCATGTTGCCACAACAAAGGAATTTTCTGATTATCTTCTAGAAAGATCAGATTGCTAATTACGGACAGAGTATTAAAGAATCATAGTCACGTGCAAGAAACTAAAATATTTATAAAATTAATAAAAGGAGGAGTATTTTTTATTAAAATATTATGAGGTAAAATGATGTTAAAAAATAAACTAAAAAATTCTTTAAAGAAAAATCCGGAATATCACGGTGTCTAAAAAAAATTGACATCATTTCCCAGGTCAATAATTTTCGCAATTCTTGTTGAAATAAGATCAAATTTTCACAGAGTGTATAGAAACAGATCAAGATTTCATATTTAATGGAAGAGGACAGTACGTGCTTATCTCAATGAGAATCTGCCAGAGAAATGGATCAGGCGTGGTAGAAATGAAGACAGTTTTCTGGTGAAAGGTCCACCGCGGTCACCGGACCTGTCCCCGTGTGATTTCTTTTTATGGGGATATGTGAAGGGACTGGTCTATGTCCCCCCCACCTCTTCTTGCTAGCATTCATGAACTCAAGCAGAGAATACCTTCTATAGTAGATAATGTTACCGGAGACATGCTACAGCGTGTTTGGCAAGAGCTTAACTACCGACTTGACATGTGCCGTATTGAATGAACACTTATGAAATCGATCCCATAATAAATTTATGATGTTCAACACCTAAACCGTTCAATTGCTCTAGACTTAATAGTTTTCAAGATAATTGTTTTTAAAATGATGTCAAAACTTTTGGGACAGCCTGAATATTAAACTAAAAAGAATTCGAATTTAAAACTATTAAAATACAGAACACTTTAATCAACTGAAATTACCTGAAGGGTATACGCCGAAAATATATTTTTTGTACCCCTCGAAGTGAACATGCCTCATGTTACCAGAACAACGCAATTAATGTGCCGTTATTGGCGTCATCTATTGGTGCAGTACATGAATATTTGAATATCTATACATGTTCATCGTAAGTTCGTAGCTTAAACCTTCAGCTGTCTTTTTTGATTAATTAGCAGAACGTTGTATCTTGAAGACAAAACTTTCGTGCTTCTCGAAGCGAACATGTCTCAAGTTACCACAACTACGGAATTTCTGGTTACCCTTAAATGAGATCAGATTGCTAATTGCTACGGGAAGAGGAATAAAGAAACGTGAAATCCCATTATATTCATTGTATCAATAAAGATGTTGCAAAGATTAAATATATGTGCAAAAGTAAAGAAAGGGGCAATGTTTCTTATCCATAGATTGATAAGTAAACGAATGGGGAAATTATATATATATATATATATATATATATATATATATATGCGTGTTTGTGTGTGTGTGTGTGTGTGTGTGTGTGTAAAGAAATAAAGTTTTAAGGTGTGCTATATTTACTCAATATCAGAGATAGAGCGTGTGCTCAATATCAGAGATAGAGCGTGTGTAAATATAAAAGTGAACATTGAATTCAACGCTCAGAGGCGACAGGCTGTTTCATGTTATATGCAATCGTCAGGCCACAACAATGATGATTATACCCACAGACATAACAAGGCAGCGACATATGTGCACTGGAAGATATGCAAGAAGCACAAAATCGAAACCACTGAGAGATAGTATGAGCATCAGACACAGTTACCCAAAATAACGATGTAACTATCCTCTGGGCCATGCCATTTCAAACTGACAGGTAAATAAAAGCCAACTGACCTGATATTACCATAAAAGACAAGAAATTCAGGAAGTGTATGTTTATTGACAGAGAAATACTATCTGAGAGAAACGCCTCTATTAAAATTATCGAGAAATTCTCCAAATACAAGGACCTGGAGATCGAGATTAACAAGATATGGGGAATGAAGACTGAGGCTGTACCAATAGTAATCGGAGCACTGGGCCTCGTAAGAAAAGGAAAGGACAATTTTACTAACAATGTCCCAAGTAACATCATCATAAAATTTGCCCCCAAAATCGCCCTACAAGGAATATCCGATATACTAAGAAAATGCTATTAATTAAATGACAATTCTCCTATAGGGCCAAAGGACCATAGTTTGGGCCCGGCTTTACAGGACACAAAACAGGAAGCATAACATACACAATTAATAATATTTTTTTTTTTTTAAACTGCTCAGTGGATAATGCCATGATGCCATTTCTGATATTAGGTCTCTGGTTGGGACCCGGAAAGAAATGAGAAATGAGAAAACGAAGGAAATATTAGGTTGGTGCAAAAATAAAAAAACGTGAGAAAACGACATTATTTTTGCACCAACCTAATAATAATAATAATAATCTACTGAATATTTAAAGCAATTTAACAATTATCTGACGGTTATGCGCGAACGGTAAATATTTGGTGTCACTCAATGAAAACGCGTACCGTGTTGCTAGTACATCGGTTGTTCTCGTTATGCGTATTGATGTCGGGTTGCTAATTGTTAAGCACAGAGAGGCAGATAAAATCACACCCTTCGATGTATAGGTTGTTTCTAATTTACCGATATGCGATTACGTCAATTGTCTTCATTTTCTGACATGAGTGTAGGTTGGAAGAAATAAACTGGACAGCAGTAGGAGAAATTCATTCGGTAAAAATATGTCCACTTTGAAGTTTCCAGAAAGTAATTTTGTTGGTATGGTAATGCAATTTGATGGGGCGCCTGTCGAAGAGGTCGGTGATCCTGACGTGGTCGGTTGTTGAACGCAGCTCAAACGGTGAAAGAGGCAAATCCGCCTGCCATCGTATTTTCTTGTCTCGTGATATAAGGCATGGACAATAGTTTTACATCGCTTTCTTAAGCGGAGAAAATAAGTTTTATAAATAGTTGATAATAGTCATTACTTATACAAGTCGCGCGAAGACGCGATATTTGAAAAGGATAAAAACGACAAAGCAACACAAACACAGACACAGGAATAGATGCACAAAAGAAATCTATGACAATGACTTATGAATACCGAAAGAAATCAGAGACTGGATATATTTAAATATGCAACGGAAATATATAATACTAGCAGCCATACCCAGTTGGTCGATCAGAAAAAGCGTTCAATTAGAATGGAACAAAAACAGCATCATGTTTAGATGTAACAGAGTCTATCTTCAATTACTTTAAAGTACTTTCATTAAAAAACATTTTGAATTAATGCAGTTACTGATATAACAGAAGCAGTCTGTCTTTTTTTCCCTCGAAGTTAGCTGAAAACATGAAGAGGTAAAAAAGACAACACTTCAGACCACAATTATTTTGGTGCTTTTGAAATTCAATTTGTCAGTGTGCTACCAAGGATAAAAGAGGATACATTTATAAAGCAATTGTTAAGTTTGATGAAAATTGGTTGAAAGAAACCAGTAAAAATCGCGAGTTTTCTCTATATGGATGGACTCAATTATCAAGTTAACTGACTGTTAAACAATGAACTTATTGTTGGCTACAATTGAGTGGAGTTTGTATTAGATTGCTTGAAAATCGAAGATGTATTTAGTTTAAAATTTGTGTTGAAATCGATTTGTGTTGAAATCGATTTTTCATTTTTCGCTAAACGCAGTGGCATAGAAATAAAGATGAGGTATTATGATTACTTGCATTATTTACATTATTCAGACAGTTATCCTCATGTTTTCGCCATATTCACAACGTTTCTGCCGTTGTACGCCCCGGTTTTCTTCAGGTGATTGGAATTTCGAACTGAACCCTTTATTTCGTCCACCGTGGTTGATTGTTCTTGTTCCCCGTGCCAGGTCTCTTCTGGATGTCTTAGTTATTTCCCTTTAACTCAACTCTTCCAAGTTTTGATTCACCATTTCTCTGGCCTGGTATTGAACTCACAACGTCTTCATCTACTGGCCGACGTATCCTTGAGGACCGGAGCGTACAACGGCCGAAACGCTGTGAACATAGCAATATAAGATGAGAATAACGGTCTTAATAATGTAAATAATGCAAGTAATCATAATATCTCAACTGAGAGACATAGAGGCCGAAACGTTGTGAATATGGCAATGAAGATTAGTATAAGAGTCAGAATAATGTAAATAATACAAGTAATCATAATACCTCATCTCAGAGATATAGAGACTGAAACGTTGTGAATATTGCAATGAAGATGAGGATAACAGTCCGAATAATGTGAATAATGCAAGTAATCATAATACCTCATCTCAGAGATATAGAGAAATATTTAAAATATCAAATGACAAAACTTGAGTTAGACATGGAAGCCATGTAGTTGGTATCTTTAACTTCTGTTGGGGCACACCTGGCTCTCTTTCAGGGCGCATTAGTGTGCCTGGACCAACTGGGTGGGAAATACTGGAGTAAGGGTTAGCAAGATATTCTGCTTGGCCACTGCTGCAGAGATCTGAGTTCCACTTTCACTAGCAGCGTCATACCCGTGGCCTTGTACCAAACTGTCCGAAACTTAAAAAGCAATTATGACTTTTTCATCGCAGCAATAAAAAAAAACACTTAATAAATGGTATTGCCAGAAACATCCCATCGCACTCAATCTGCGACAACTTGCCAAATGGAAATATTTGTCATTAATGAGATGCCTGTCCTCCTCCTCCTCCCCCTCCTCCACCAAAACAACCACCACCTTATCTTATCGTTATTCTAGAAATTACTTTCAAGCCTTAAACTTGTTTACTGAACACAACTAATATTAAAAAAAAAAGTTTCGAATCTTCAGTTTTATTTTTCTGTGGTTCACCCGGTACAAGGCCCGAGTGCCACTCAAGATAGAGCCTTTTTGTAAGGCATAATGGGAATAAGAGGATATGTAGGATATACAGGTTGTTTAAAAAATGACATTATTGTGTAGTTTAATAACATAGCCAATTCTCCCTCAAATGATCTCAAATTTTAACAAAATATGTAAAAACTAAGTTGACTATGCGGACTTAACCCAATGGGAATTTACCAGGAAGATGAGTCGGGCATGCCAGTGATAATCACAATGGGCTGTTGAAATAGACACTACGTTCAACGGACTTGTGTTTTTTTTCCTTCTTCTATGGGGCTATGTAAAAAGACAAGTCGATATCCCCGCCTCTTTTTTAAGCCTAGGAGAACTTAAGCAGAGAATCAACAAGGCGCTGGGAAAGTTATACAAGCCATGCTACAACGTGTTTAGCAGAAGCTGGACTACCGACTTGACGTGTGTTGTTTTTCAGGCGGTGCGTATATTAAATATCTGTGAAGCTTTGTGAAATCGGTTATAAAATCTACACCCCGTTGAATATCTTGTCTGAATTTCCGGTATGAGAAGTTGTCACTATTTGCACTGTTTATATTCGGACTATTGTCCTCATCTTTGTTGTTATTATCACAAGATTTTGGTTATTGCGCCCTCTGGTCATCCTAAAGTGGATATCGATCTGGTTAACTTCGTAGGAATTCTGAACTGAACCCTTTATTAAATCTAGGGGTGGTAGACTGTTCTCCTTCCACTGTATATCTATAGGGAACCACGAAAAATTGACATCATCTTGTAGTCTAACATAGGCTATTTCCCTCAAATGACCTCAAATTTTAACAAAATGTGTAAAAACTAAGTTGACTGAGCGAACTTATCTTAATGAGAATCTATCAGGAAGATGATTCGGTTGTAACTGGATCTAACTAAGGCCTTTTATCCACTGTGCCATGGAACCAAAGAGTGTGAGTTCGATACCTGGTTAAGGTGGTGGAGAACTTGGAGAGGGGATTTAACAGGGCATAACTGAAAACTGACATCCATTAGACATAGCACGTGGAGCTAGAACAGTCTACCCCAGTGAGCGAAATAAAGGGTTCAATTCGACATTCCAATCACCTGAAGACCGGAGCGTACAACGGCCGAAACGTTGTGATAAATATGGCAACAAAGATGAGGACAATAGTCCGAATAATGTAAATAGTTAAGACAAGTCTATATCCCCTCTTCCAATATGCCTAGAAGAACTTAAGTAAATAATCACTGAAGCGCTGGAGTATGTCACGCAAGATGTGCTACAGCGTATTCGGTAAGAGCTGGATTACCGACTTGACGTGTGTCGATTCTCAGGCGTTGTGCATATCAAATATTTGTGAAGCTTTGTCCTCATCTTTGTTGTTATTATCACAAGATTTTGGCTATTGCGCCCTCCGGCCTTCCTAAGGTGGATATCGGTCTGGCTCACCTGGTGGGAATTCTGAACTGGGCGAACTTATTTAAATGAGAATCTACAATAAATAAATAAACACCACGTTCACACAAACACATACAGAGAATACGCCAAAAACATATTGCGACCATAGTTGTAATTGCAAGAAAGACCGTATCTATTGTGGCCCCACTGATTGAACGGGTTGCAGTGGCGTCCGTGCATGTCCATCCAGCGTCCGTACATGTCCATCTGGTACCCAGACATGTCCATGTACCTCTCGGGGAAGTCCATCCAGCGATAGTACCTGTTGTACCTGTCACCGTCCATCATCCAGCCGTAATTGAACTTGGACCTTCCGTAGTAACGGTCATAGTCGTTCCATCTTCCGTAGTAGTCGTAGTATCTGGGGTCGACCATTCTGCCCTGGGAGTCCATATATCGGCCTTGGAAGTCCATGGTCATTCTAGACATCGGTTCCATCATACCCCTGTATCTACCCCTGTACATGTTGTTGTGCATGGGACGCCATCTGTTCATGAAGCGATTCATGATGTAGCTGTGAGAGCTGAAAGGTTGAAAAGAAAAAAGGTATTTATTAGGTTCTGTCCATAAATTGTAAATATCTTTCAATTTCAATAATCTAATCTAGTTTAATCTTATCTCTCCCAATCTAATCTATCAGTCGGATAATTCCTATCTCTCTCTGTTAATAAAAGTAGTCTTTTTATATATTAACTTTTAATCTGTTTATATACAGGTTGTCCAAAAGAATTGATATCATTTTGTACTCTAATAACATAGCCAATGATCGCTCAAGTGGTACCAAATTTTAACAAACTGTGTGAAAAACTAAATTGTCTGTGCTGACTCAACTCAATAAGAATCTACCAGAAAGATGGATGAGGCATGCCACTGATAATAACAATAGTGCGGTTGAAATGGCCACCACGTTCAACTGACTTGTGATTTTTTATTATGGGGCTATGTGAATGGACAGGTCTATATCCCCCTCTTCTTACAAGCCTAGAGGAACTTAAGCAGAGAATCACTTGAGAACGTTACACAAAACATGCTACAGTGTGTTTGGTTGGAGCTTGACAAATGTTGTGTCACAAGAGGTGCACATATTGAACATTTATGAAGCTTTGTAAAATCGGTTATAAAATCGACATCCCTTTGAATATCTTGTTTGAATTTTAAAAAATGAATCTTTTATTGTTCAACATGAAGTCTATTTAATTTCGTTTCCATGGGACATGTAGTTACTCAGATATTCACATTTTGAATGATGTCAGGTTGAGGACAACCTCTATAACGACTTGCGAATATTTCGTTTCTACAAAGTCACAAAGGATTGAATGCTTCATTTTCTACAGGTTATCAACCTTCTGCGGGTTATTTCAAGCCGGAAAATACAAGCAGATATATACACATTTTGAATCTTTCTCAATAGAAAACTCAAACAACATGAACCAATAATATCTTAATTTAATAATGCCTATGAAGACAATATGTATTACAAATGCAGGCTGTTAATATTTAATGATCACGTTTCCAAATTGGTGTCCATTATGATCTAGGGCTTTATTTATCATCTTTTTTAAGCAAAGTCATACCTAAAGAGCAAATAAAAATATCGCAGCAAATATAAGTTCAAAACAAGTATTATAAGTTCAAAATTCAAACCTTTATAAGCAAATATGCCTCTTCTATTTCCAATTCTGAGCCATTATCCATTGCACCACCCGCACATCCAAGCTTACAGCACCCGGTATTCCCAAGTGGTCACCTACCTAGGTACTGACCATGGTGATCGTACGGTGATCAACGTGATATTTCAACGTGATGTGGCCGTAATTTAAAGTCCCCAAAGAGGATTATCGAATATGAATTGAACGAACAAAAATTAAAAGTGACAGTCGTCAAATCATGGCTTGCAAGCCGCATCAGGCCTACTCCAATAAAATATTTCTAAGTGAACCATCACACAGGATATACTGAAAATATTAGAGACAGCCAGAAAGCAACTTCCTTTATTGTAGTGGTTTCACAAGTCCAGTAGCTTTTATCGCTCTTTCCAGTATTAAAGGCTGTCTGGCCAAAGCTAACCTGAGAATATCATGAAAAGAACATGTTAGCAACGAGAAAGTGTTGAAGTAAATGCTAACAAAATGATTTACAATCAGAAAGCAACAGTTGAATTTTCTACGACACATAATGAGGAAAGAGTGCTTGGAGAATTTGACACTCACGGGGCTTACTGAATTAAGGAGAGACAAAAGGAAACGGTAAGTAACATCTCTTATTGTGCTTGTGTAAATGGATGGCAGAACAGGAACTGGGAGGGATAGTATTGAGACAAACATTAGAGCTACAAACGATAGGAAGTTGTGGAGAGCCATGATCCACCTACCCAATGAGCTTGTGTACAGAAATGACAGAACAAAGACTGAATGGGATAGTAAGGTGACACACATTAAGGTTACAAAGGATAGGAAGTTGTGGAGAGCCATGATCAACATAACTAATGAACTTATATACAATGATGACAGAACAAAGCGTGAATGAGATAGTAAGGTGACAAACATCAAAGTTACCAAGAATAGAAACTTGTGGAGAGCCATGATCCACCTACCTAATGAGCTTGTTTAAAGGGATGACAGAATAGGGACTGAGTGGGATAGTAAGGTGACAAACATTAGAGCTACAAAGAATAGGAAGTTGTGGAGAGTCATTATCGACCTACCTAATGAGATTTTGTAAATGAATGACAGAATAGGTATTGGAAGGAATAGTAAGGACACAAACACTACTTAGAATTAAAAAGAATAGGAAGTTGTGGAGAGCGATGATCAACTGACCTAATGAGATTGTGTAAAGAGATGACACAACAATGGCTGAGTGGGATAGTAAGGTGACAAACATTAGAGCTACAAAGGACAGGAAGTTATGGAGAGCCATAATCAGCCTACTTAATGAGCTTGTGTATAGGGATGCCAGAAAAAAACTGTGTAGGATAGTAAGGTGATAAACATTAAAACTACAAAGGTTGGAAGTCGTGGAGTGCCATGTTCGACCTGCCTAACGAGCTTGTGTAAAGGGATGATAGAACAGGGACTGGATGGGATAGTATGGTGAAAAATATCGCTTAGAGCCTAAATCGATGGGACGTCGTGGAGATACATGGTTGTCCATGTTCTGTGGATGCTTACCAAAAGCTAATCAAATTTTAAAACATGAGGAAAATTTCACTAAGAAAATAAGTCTGATAAAATTCCATGTAACATCAATCCTGCTATATAGCAGTGAAGTTTGCACGATTTGCTCATAGATGCACAAGAGACTTGGTGTAACAGAAACACGATTCCATCGAAAGGTGCTGAGGATATGAACGAAACATGTGAAAAGGAAATGTTTTGAGAATAATGCTCTGAAAAAGGGATATTTGAACTTTGAATCAGAAAGTGATAGTTCAAGTTTCTACGACACATAATGGATAAAGATGGCTTGGAGAATTTGGCACTTTTATGATATACTGAGAATATTAGGGACAGAGAGAAACTGAGCAACCTTCCTTATAGTGCCTGTGTAAATGGATGGAAAAACAGGGAGTAGAAGAGATATTAGTAACACTTGCAGATACGCGAAACTCATATCAGTGAAATAACTGGGAAGTGATTTCAAAGAGGACGGCAAGTGCGACGCTGAGATCCGAAGACGTACTGAGATGCCTAAAGACGCATTCCAAAAACTAGGCAAAGTATTACAAGACATGAGGACTTCGTTGGTAACAAAGAAAAGAGTATTGAGCTGCTACGTGACATCTGTCCTCAAAGATGAAGAGACACGAGGCATCGGAGGTATGGTTCTACAGATGCTTAGGATATCATGGACCGAGCGTGTAAGCAACGATGAGGTTTTTGAGGATGCAAACAAGGAGTAAGCTTATACCTAACATCAGGTAGAGGCAGCTGAAATTTCTGGAACACGTAATGAGAAAGGACGGCTTGGATAATTTGATACTCACAGGTCGAATAGTGAGAAAGAGAGACAAGGGAAAACAACGCGTGACATACATAGCGGGCTTAAACAAATGGATGACAAAACATGGCCTGGAGAAGTAGCAAAGGGACAAAATTTATTGAGAGCTGCAAGGGATAGGGGAAAAGGAGAGACATGATCGCCTACGTCCTGAAGGGACACGGTACATAAAAAGAAAAAATACTGAACTATTCACAAATTTTTCCTGAAAGTTTAGTCAACGCCCTTGTTTGAGTCTCTCTTCTTGCGTTAATAACTAATTTGTAAAATTAATAGCGGAGCGTAAGGAACATTTGTATATGGGGTGATTGCGTGGGGGATGGATCTAGATGAATGCCAGAGTGAGGATGAATAAAAGAGAAGGATGTCTTAACAAAAATAGAGCCTGGAGTACACTGAAACCTTGGAAAGGGAAGAGTATAACTCTTGTATTACTCTTTGACGAGGGTCTTCAAACTACGATTCCCGGTCACATCCAGCTCACTACAAGATTTTAGTCGCCTAGCATCAACTTGAAATATTTCTAAATGTCTCATCTGTTTATCCCATCTGCAGTTAAATGATTGTTTAATTTGGTAAATGTTTGGCATTTTTTGTTCATTATAGATAATTTGTCGGTGTAAATTGTTTCTTTGTAATGATTTGTTTTTGCTATCATATTCCAGTCGAATCCACTGCATTCATTTACCCTTTGGAAAGTTATGAATCCTTTTCTTCTCCTCTCAGCTATGGGTAAATAGCAGGATAGTTCTATAGCAACAGGTCTATTGCAGACATGGCAAGTTACTGCGGGAAAAAATCTACCTCGTCAGTCATGTATCGAAAGATACATGATAGCCTAAGCGTGTATCACGCATGGCACATAACGGATTGACTGGCTTTCCAGTCAAATCCATTACATTCATTTACGTGCTAATACCCTTGGGAAAGGTATAGATCCTCTTCTTCTCCCCCAGCTATGGGTAAATAGCAGGACAGACCGGGTTCTATAGCCTTGGATGGCAGCTGGTCTACTGCAGAAAGAAATGTCAACCTACTGCGGAAAAAGAATCTGCCTAAGTGCGTATCAAGCATGGCACATAACTAACTAAGTGGATGGAAAAACAGCCCAGACTAGCGGGAATATTAGGGAACTTACAGAAATGCAAAATTCATTTGATATTACTGTCTTCTCGTGTTAATGAATAATTAGTAAAATTAAGAAAGGACAGTAAGGAACATTTGTATATGGGGTGATTGCGTGGGGGATGGATCTAGAGGAATGCCAGAGTGAGGAAGAATACAAGAGAAGGAAGCCCCTAACAGAATAGGAATGAGTATAAACTAGTGCTACTCTTTAACAAGAGTCTCCAAAATATGACCTCCTCTCCCTGCAGGTCACATCTATCCCACTGCAAAGGTTTAGTCGCCTTGTCACTACATTAAATATTTATAAATGGAGTACTTGTGTGTATTACCTTCAGCTAATTGATTAACAAGGCGGAAGGTTATACCTAACATCAGGAAGAGGCAGCTGAAATTTCTGGAACACGTAATGAGAAAGGAGGGTTTGGAGAATCTGATACTCACCGGTCGAATAGTGGGAAAGAGAGACAAGCGAAAACAGCGCGAGACATACATAGCGGGCTTAAGCTAATGGATGGCCTGGGGGAAGTAGCAAAGAGACAAAAAGGATAGGAGGAAGTGGAGAGCCCCGATCGCCTACGTCTTGAAGGAACACGGTACCTAAAAAGAAAAAGACACTGAAGTATTGGCAAATGTTATTTCCCTGAAAGTTTAGTCGATGGCCTCGTTTGGGACTCTCTTCTCGTGTTAATGACTAATTAGTAAAATTAAGAGTGGAGAGTAAGGAACATTTGTATATAAGATGATTGCGTAGGGATGGATCTAGAGAAATGCCAGAGCGAGGATGAATACAAGAGAAGGAATAGAGCCCGGGGTACAGAGAAACTTTGAAAAGGGAAGAATATATTTCTTGTGTTGCTCTTTGACGAGAGTCTCCATACTACGACCCCTCTCCCCGCAGGTAACATCCAGCTCACTACAAGATTTTAGTTGCCTAGCATCCACTTGAAATAATTCTAAATCACTCATCTGTTTATCTCATCTACACTTAAGTGATTGATTAATTTGCTAAATGGTTGGCATTTTTTTATTCATTATAGATAATTTGTCGGTGTAAGTAAATTGTTTCTTAGTAATGATCTGTCTTTTTTGTTTGTTTTTTTTTTAATCGCATCACACTGATTAAACAATTTTTTTTTTACCCGTTGATATTTGTAAACGTGTAACTTGAACTGAAAATTTTGGTGACCACAGGGTTTATTTAACATCTAGTAATATTCAAAAGAATTGTATAGTGCTAATTATATATATATATATATATATATATATATATATATATATATATATATATATATATATATATATATATATATATATATATATTAGGTTGGTGCAAAAATAATGACGTAATAATGTCGTTTTTTGACGTATTTTTTAACGTCAAAAAACAACATTATTACGTCATTATTTCTGCACCAACCTAATATATATATATATATATATTATCATCAACAGACTGTTTTGCTGTATCACAGCTCATCAGTGAGTCTAGACGTCGGGTTGCCTCTAGCTAGGATCGGATCCCGACTGAATTGACATCAGTCGAGGATTCTACCACTAAGTCGTTGGCGCACGGCAGGGATGAAGGTGAATTTAAGCGTATTTATTTTTAGATAAACACACAGTGACTGAGAGAAAGCGATTCGATTTACCGAAGATTCTTGCATTATTAGCCGTAATAATCAGTTTACAAACCCACACATATATATATATATATATATATATATATATATATATATATATAGCTGGTCACTCGTATTCGAGGATATCCATGTATTAGGACGGCTATCCCTATTACACATGCTTGCTCAGGCGCATCTGTGTTTATTTTTATACTGCTAATATGCTGAGCAGACCTTAGTTACAGTTTCTGGGAAAGAGTGTGTGATCAAAAGTTTTAACAAGGCCACAATGATTGTGTGCTAAGAAGCAAATTTTACTCCCATGAATGTGTTCTATGGCTTTCAGGCACTTTCCAAAACCGCACGCTAGGATCCACCCCTCCAATCCGATAACACCAGGAAATCTCCTTCGAGACTGGTGAGATTTGAACCCGGTTCTCTTGGTAAGAATGCGAGCGTTCTTACCACTCGGCCACCAGCCCATACAGGTGAAATTATAATGCTGCCAGGTATTTATTCACGATACTAGAAAAGCCTGAGAAAACTAAAGATATTGGGAATATTCAATTTGACAATAACCTTCACCTTGTACAAACCCAAGAGCCACTCGAGGTAGAGGGTTACAGAGTAAGAGACAGTTTATGTGGAAATGTGGGAAAGATAACAGTTGGCCTTAGACGTGAACATAAGATTGTAGTGATCGGGAAGCATCCTCTTGGGAGTCTGTTCCAAGCGGCCATCCATCTATTTATACCCCAGACTCGATGTTACTTAACTTCGGTGTGTGTTTGTTTAACGGCCTATCAACTCCTTATGGGTCATTTCATGCCGAAATTTTATTTATAGAGAGCTTTGAAGGAATAAAATTATGATATGTTATTCTGCTTTCACAGTTGAATACATGGTAGATGATACTCAGCTTTTGTGCATATACATATTTGTTTGGTTTAGTTTGTTTTGTTTTACGGCATATCAACCTCAATCGGTTATTTAATGCCGACAACTTTTTTTTTCCAGGTAATATTTTTGTTTAGTCAAAAATCTATATCTAGTAATATTTTTTCCTCAAAAATGTATAGCTGGTAATATTATTTTAAAAAATGTATTGCTGGTAATAGTTTTTTTTCTTCAAAAATTTATTTCTGGTAATAATTTTTTTTAAAGTATTTCTGGTATTAAAACCTATTTTTACACTTTCATAATGTTTTTTACCTCAGTTTCGGTGTAAACTATTTGCCCATAGCTGGGACCCTAACAGGTGCTACCACTTGCGTTTTACGTTGTAGTTTTGGTGAAGTTATATTTTGGAATAAAGTTTGATGTGTTTAAGAAATTGTAAGATATTACATGAATTAATGTCATGTAAGAGTTTACCTAATAAGCTTTTGCGAAGGGATGACAGAACGGAAAGATAACGGTTGGTCTTATACTTGAACATAAGATTGTAGTGATCGGGAAGTATCTTCTTGGGAGTCTGTTCCAAGCGATCATCCATCTATTTATACTCCAGCCTCGACGTTACTTATCTTCGATGTTTGTTTGTTTAATGGCCTGTCAACTCCTTATGGGTCATTTCATGCAGAAATTTTATTAGATTATAACATTAGAGTTACAAAGGATAGGAAGTTGTGGAGGGCCATGATCAACTTACCTAATGAGCTTGTATACAATCATAACAGAATAAAGTCTGAATAGGAGATTAAGGTGTCAAATATTAGAGCTACAAAGAATAGGAAATTGTGGAGGGAGATGAACAACCTACCTAATAAGCTTGTGTAAAGGGGTGACAGAACAGGACTGGAGAGATAGTAAAGAGAAAAACATTACTTATAATTAAAAAGGATAGGAAGTTGTGGAGAGCGATGATCAACCGACCTAATGAGTTCGTTTAACGGGACAACAGAACAAAGAATGAATGGAATAGTAAGGTGGTAAACGTTATAGCGACAAAGGAGAGGAAGTTGTGGAGAGCCATGATCGATCTACCCAATGAGCTTGTGCAAAGGAATGACAGAACGAAGAAGGAATTGAACAGTAAGGCGAGAAACATTAGAGATACAAAGGATGCGAAGTTGTGGAGACCCATGATCAACCGAGCTAATTAGCTTGTGCACAGGGATAACAGAACAAAGACTGAATTGGTTAGTAATGTGACAAACATTAGAGCTACAAAGGATAGGCAGTTGTGGAGAGCCATAATCAACCTACCTAATGAGCTTGTGTAAAAGGGATGACAGAACAAAGAGTGAGTGGGATAGTAAGGTGACAAATATTAGAGCTACAAAAGATAGGAAGTTGTGGAGAGCCATAATTAACCTACCTAATGAGCTTGTGTAAAAGGGATGACAGAACAATTTTATGGTTTCAACTAAATATATTTTGAACGCAATTGTATGCCTTCAACTAGAGATAAAATATATTGTTGGTCATGATACTTTTAAATTGTTATGTTATTTTTCTCACATAAAATGGAATACTGCTATTTTTGCTATAAAAATGTATTTTTATACTTTGATAATGTTCTGTTTCGGTAGGGTCATTATTTTAACCACAGCCGGCACCCTAACAGATACTAAACCAAGTTCAGGGTGGACCCAGGAACAACGACAATTAAGAATTGGTTCTACTCTTCCCCAAAACCTCCAATTTCCCGATCAGAGACCTTGCTCCCAGATGTAGTTTATCGTCATACCAAGGATTGTCGGCAATTGTACGACAATCGATGTTTTTATATGATATGGCCGTAAGTCAAACTGCTCTGTAAGTATAATGTGTATACTGTATATTTAATACCAAACTAGGCATTCCGGATTTCACTCGCAAACCAAATGAATGCCACATTCTATGAAGTCCAAGTGTCACTCACTTTTCATCAAGATATAAAAAATGCTGGCAAACCTTTGCGGACAGTTACGAAAGAATTTGAGATGAGAAATAGTTTTCTAATTGGCCTAATTGGTTAAAGATATACATAATTAGTAGGTCAGAAGTGGATTATGGAATTATTATTATTACGCGAAGGCCTGGCAAAAGGGATTACCAAGAGGATTTATTTTAGATTTTATACAATGGAAGCTCGGTTCATGAATTTAATTCGTTTCTAAAGCCTTTCGTAACCCGAAATGTTCGTAAATCGAAACTATTTTTCCAATAGGAATCAATGTAAAACGGATTAATCCGTTCCTGGTCCCAACATGGTTGTTTATTTAAACTTTAACAACGGTACTTTGGGCACAAGTTTATACACAAAAATAATGAAAATCATTAAATCTAATAAAGAAAGAAATAAACCCAATATTAACAGATAAAATATAGATGAACATTTTAATTTTACCGTACCTGTAATTAGGGGGGTCGACGGCGTGAGTGGAAGAGGAAGGAAAGAGATGTTATTGTTTGGAAAAGGGACAGGAAAGACATGATCGTCTCTTTATTTATAAGAATAGTATAGATCATTGATTTTGCCATATGAAACTGAGTAGGAAGAGACAATATTATCAACAATTGTTTTTCTCTTAATTTTTCTTTTTCCTTTACCAATATTACTGCTAGCTTTTTTGAAACCCATGACGAAGGACTAATAAAGAGAAAAAAATATTGGCAAAGAAAAGCACAGCACAACACACGAATGTATACAACATGGCGGTCGACTAAGAAATGATTCCGTTCGGGTTAATTCGGTTCGGTTCGGCTCGGTTCGGAAATGTAGCTCGAGAACCGAAATTTTGTTCGATAACCGAATCATTTTCATCTCGAATTTTCAGTTCGAAAACCGATTTGTTCGACATGTGAGGCGTTCAAAAACCGAGGTTGCTCTTTATATAAAATATATTTTAGAACAAGTATATTCACCTTGACTTGTATAAAAAATACGTATGCTGTTGGCACACTGAATGATTTTAAACCCTAAGTCGACATATAGTTAGCAAAAGGTTGCCGACCACTGGTATAGACCATCAACCTCCTCATTGTCATTAGCCAACTTTTTGAAGCTATGATTAAACGACAGAAAATACATATCAAAAAAGATCACATTAGATATTCAAAGGCCTTTGACAAGGCGTGGCAGAGTGGGTCACTACACAAGCTCTCTAGCTATGGAATCACTGGAAGAATTATCTCAATTAGTCCTTCCTAACGGACAATCGCCTCAAAGATGAAGAAGCGACTTGAAGCAACAGAAATGTGGTTCTATAGACAGATGCTGACATTACGATGGACCGAACATGTGAGCAACAACAAAGCTTTAGACAAAATGGAAACAAAAAGAACACTTATACTTAACATCAAAAAGAAAGAATCGAATTTTCTAGAGCAGTGGTCTGCAATCTACGGCACGCGTGCCACGTCAAGCAATTTCCTCTGGCTCGCAGCTGCAAAAGACAACACGAAATCCAATAACTACTAACAACACAAAGAAGATATTTAACTGTTTCAATTTGAATATATACTAAGGTATATATACTATATATTACTATATAAAATATATTATAGAACAGGTATATTGACCTTGACTTATGCTGTTGGCACACTGAATGATTTTAAAACCCTCAGTTGGCACATAGTCAGCAAAAGGTTGCCGAACCCTTGTCTAGTTAATAAACTGTACTGAATAAAGTAACCTTGTTTACATGGCAAAACAGCACATGTTTTGGTGTGAGGAACTCACCCCCAACGTTTTTTTAAAGGATTTTTGATACACCCTATATATATACATTTTAAGATATTTTTATTTTTATACATTATTTTTATAGATACAAATATTTAAGTAATTGCTCTGTTTATAATAAACAGTATTAACGACATTTACCGGCCTGAATGACCGTGAAATTTTCATAGAAAATATTCATTCTCCGACAGGAATCGAACCTGTATCCTACACGGAACCGTAATATAGCGTGACTCGCTTTACCGTTTGAGTCACAGAGGAGCGTTTTGATTAGTAAGGTCGATTTTACTGTTTTTAAACTACAATTCTCCATGATTTTCTCTCGTACATTCATATCTGCTCGATGCGTATCCAAATGTAAACAAATGACGTCACACATTATGAAAAGTTCGACAATTATTTTAAGACATTTTTTATGTTTATACGTTCTTTTTATATATACAAATATTTAAGCAAAGTTTCCATTCCTGTCAGAGGACGCATATTTTCTATGAGTATTTCACGAACATTCAGGCTGGTGAATGTCGTTAATACTGTTTATTATAAACTGAGCATTTACTTAAATACTTGTGTCAATAAAAAGAACGTATAAAGATAAAATGTCTTAAAATAATTGTCTTTTTCCATTTCATAATATTTGACGTTATATATATATATATATATATATATATATATATATAATGTGTGACGTTATATATATATATGTGTGTGTGTGTGTGTGTGTGTGTGTGTGTGTGTGTGTGTGTGTGTGTGTGTGTCAGGTATGTAGAAAAATAGGAAAGAACACGTTAGGTAAATAATTCAGGGTTCTTTCGTATTTTTTTTTTATTTTTAAAAAACAGTGCTCTATACAGTAATATTTGAAACATGAGAACTCTTATGTAGCGAAGGAATCATATTTTTTTAAATAATTATATTATATATATATATATATATATATATATATATATATATATATATGATTGCGATATTTGCGTCACTGTCACTTGAAATTTATAAAATCTTTTTCATCAGACAGTTTTTTTATCGGGAAATTCGAATTCTCTAACCCACTAAATGTTATAGCTCTTTCTTACTGTTGTAGAGTTTCTTGATATATTATCTTGATATTAATATCTTGATTATGTCATGATTTTCTTTTTGACTTACAGCGGCGACATATTTTTGTTATTGCTCCGTTTGAAAGTGTTCAAATAATTTTTTTGTCAATCATTTCACCCCAAACAAGGCAATAGCGCCACTATTAACGAGTGTGGACAATGAAAGGGTGGGAAGTAAAAAAAGCAGAAGATAACGATTGACAATGCACTTAAATTTTTAAGGATCAACCTTGACTGGAAAGCAAGAACCCAGAAGAGAGTTTCACAGTGCGAGAGAAGAAACTGCTAGCATAGAACTTACGGTTACATCTATCCATTTTGTAAAATGATGAGAACTTGCCTCCCATCTGGTACTACGCTGAAATTCATAAGGTCTAGATGAACGTTTACCAAATCAATAGCCATGAAGACAGTTATAGAAAAAGCTACAGGAAAGCAACGTTACGGCGGCAGGAAAGTGATTGAAGCCGAGATGCCAGGTTAGGACCAGTAATATTTCAGATTCTTATTTGGATATTATTAAGAATCTCTAATATATATAGCAGGAGCATCAGACAAGATGTGGCAGCAATATTTAACGTAAGTATAAATGATAGATTCATAAATATGATTCTGGCGAGAAAAATCTATCCCGACAAAGAGAACCATCTTTTCTAGCAGCAGATCTAGCAATCGATTCAATATATTCTTTCCGCTTCATGTCAGCTGAAAACGTTAATTCGAGAAAGTGCAACGTGTTATTCTGCTGGAGGTTAGCATCAGCCGTGCTGATAGAAAGTAAAAAGGTTTCTCTCAGGTGACTAAAAGAGAGTAGTTTCGTTTTGGAGGCATTAAAATTAACAAGCCATTCCTTGCCCCAGTTAACAACAGATTTTAGGTCATTTTTAGATCAGTTGCTAATTTGACTTTATCGGACTTACTATTAAGGCGGGAGTAAATTGCTGAGTCATCAACATAGATAGCTAGTTGAAAACTGATGGCATTATTATTTGGTACAGGCCTTTGTGATTTTGTATCACCAGTCTATAGGGTTTGATAAATATTCGTCTCTAGGATTTATAGAATTAACCGTATTTCCTGTATGCTAATACGTTACAAGTGGTAAGACGCACCCTATAATTAGATCGGTATTTTTGGAAAACAAAGATTTAAAGATGTGATAATTTATCGTAGTCGCAAGTTCGAATCACCAGCGATACGGTGTGATTTTTCTTTCTGTCTGAATAAATTACCATATTTTGAAGCGAGTATTAAATATTTGTGGTTATGCCACCACAAGCCACAAGTCGTCTCACCACACAGCGAGTTTGCATTCAAAACTCAGCTGGTATTTCAGGGCAACGTTCAAGAGCTCAAACGGTGTGTTGCATTTGCATCATGGCTATCACAGTCCGCTATTAATCTATCAGTATATTACCGAATATCTTAGCTTTATGGCCACACCACATTCAAACACCGGTTCCATTATATTCACCAAGGTTAAGTAATGTCAGTATCTAGAAGAGTGACCGCTTGGGAATGTGAGGCGCTGTAAGCTTGAATGCGTCTGTGATGTAATGGTTAATCGGGGAGCCGAGTTCCCCTATGATCACCGAAGTTAAGCAACGTCGGGCCTGGTCAGTACCTATATGGGTGACCGCTTGGAAATACAAGGTGTTGTAAGCTTGGATGTGTGGGCGGTGTAATAGACGTTGGCACGGAATTATTAATCGGGAAGCCGAGTTCCCGTACGATAATCACAGTTGAGCAACGTCGAGCCTGGTCAGTACCTATATGGATGACCGCTTGGAAATACAAGGTGTTGTAAACTTGGTGGTGTAATGGATAATGGCTCACAACTATTAATCGGGGAGCTGAGTTTCCGTGCGATCACCGACGTTCAGCAACGTCGAGTCTGGTCAGTACGTATATGGGTGACTGCTTGGAAATACCTGATGCTGTAAGCTTGGATGTGTAGGTGGTGTAATGGAATTATTAATCGGAGATCTGGGTTCCTTTACGATTACCGAAGTTAAGCAACGTCGAGCTTGTTCAGTACCTAGATGGGAGCCCGTTTGGGAATACAAGGGCTGTAAGCGCGTGTGATGTAATTATGTAATTAGAAGTTATTAATTGGAGAGGCGATTTCTCGTACGATAATCGAAGTTAAACAACGCCAAGCCTGGTCAGTTACCTTAATGGGTTACCTCTTGGGAATACCAGGTACTGTAAGATTTGATGTACGTGTTGCGTTACAGATAATGACTTGTAATTGTCAATCAAAAGGCCGAGTTCGTAATATTCATTTATATATGCATAGAAAAAATGTATCACTTGAATGACTTTGGGTTTTTTATGGTTTTTGTTTTTTTATTTGTTTTTTCTTGTTTTTTGTTTGTTTTTTGACGCGTTGATTACCAGTACATCCGTTTTTTGTTCATTACAAGCAACGTTTGTACAAAGATTTCTTGTAATGTTTAGATTTATATATTTTTATACTTGAAAAATTAACTTGAAGATGACAGACATTCTGTCGAAATATTGTTTATCATTGTCAGACATTTTTATTCTTTTCTTTTCTTTTTCCCAGCCTGGGTAAGACAGTAAACTACATCCAACAACAAGGCCTCTGAGCATGAGGTTTTGAGGAGCGTGGGACCACCTCTTAATTGCTGGTGTTCTCAGGTCCACCCTGAACCGGGGTGGTAGCACCTTTTTCAAATAGTTGACCCCACAAACTGTGGTCAAAAAACTATGAAAGTTTAAAAATAGGTTTTAATGCCAACAATGAATGTTTGGAAAAAAATATTACCAGCAATATATTTTTTGAAAATACAGTATAGAATACTGGAGGATGATCTGTGTCAAGGAACATGAAAGAAGAAATTTTATTCAGTAAGAAAGGAAGCCAACAATTTTAAAATGGAGCTTCAATTGGGTGAAGAAATGCAAGTAAAACATAACACACCTACTGCAGCTGCAAATGTCTTAAAAAACAAAGGCAAATGCAATCGACTAGATACAGAAAGGATAGCAGTATAAACCTCCTCACGGTCAATATTCAGCCCGTAACAAACAAGCTGCTGTAGACAAATTCCGTATACATCAGTGGCTACGTAGTGCAGGGTTAAAAGCTGAAACCAAAGGTTTTATTCTTGCTGCATAGGACCAATGCTTGCAAACTAGAAATTACCATGTACACAGATACAGAAGAATTATTTTAGCCCCAAATTCTGAATCTGTGATAAGTCTTGACCATCTTGTAACATTTGGCATGCACCCAGTGAATATAAAACTCGACATGATAGAATCGACCAATATCTGCATTGGAAAATATGCAACTTTGACGGAAAGGAAACTGCAAGAAATTGATATAAACAGCATCCAGACTCCCGATTACAGAGATAGGACCTCTAACAATTTTGTGGAACTTTACAATGCACACAGACAGAACAATCAAAGCTAATTCTTCAGACATTGGGATCAAAGACAAGAACATTACCTGCAAGATCTTGGTGGCATAGTAAAGAGACAAATATTACCTGCAGCTTCAAAAGATAGGAAGTTGTGGAGAGACATGATCACTATACCTTATGAGCTTGTGTAAATGAATGGCAGAACAAGAACTGGGTGGCTTAGTAAGGAGACAAGCATTACCTGCAGCTTCGAAAGATAGGAAGTTGTGGAGAGACATGATCACTATACCTTATGAGCTTGTGTAAATGAATGGCAGAACAAGAACTGGGTGGCTTAGTAAAGAGACAAACATTACCTTCAGCTTCGAAAGATAGGAAGTTGTGGAGAGCCATGATCACTATACCTTATGAGCTTGTGTAAATGAATGGTAGAACAAGAACTGGTGGCTTAGTAAGGAGACAAGCATTACCTGCAGCTTCGAAAGATAGGAAGTTGTGGAGAGACATGATCACTATACCTTATGAGCTTGTGTAAATGAATGGCAGAACAAGAACTGGGTGGCTTAGTAAGGAGACAAGCATTACCTGCAGCTTCGAAAGATAGGAAGTTGTGGAGAGACATGATCACTATACCTTATGAGCTTCTGTAAATGGATGACAGAACAGGGAGTGGGTGGCATAGTAAGGAGACAAATATTAGAGTTACAAAATATTGGAAGTTGTGGAGAGCCATGATCAACCTACCTAATGAGCTTATGTAAATGGGTGGCAGATCCTGGATAGACTGGTGTAGTAAGGACAGAAACATCGCTTGGAGTTGAAATGGCTGGGACGCTGTGAAGATATATGGCCGTTCATGTTCTGAAGATGCCTACGGTATAGCAATAAATGTTGGACGATTTCATCATAGAGGAAATGTCATGGCATAACAGAAACTGCTATATTGGTAATAGTAATATTAGCCGTTTCCCTATAAAGAAACATTGGGGTTTTTTATTGACCGAACAGCCAGTACTGTTTTCAGGTGAAATTTACAAAATCTTTCTCTTATAACACTTTTTTTTAGGAAACCTGGTTTCCCAAGAACAGTCGCTGTTATCGTTCTTTCCAGCACTGATGGAGGTTTCCTTCCTAATCTTTTGTTTGAAGTGGTGTGGAATATCAATATCTTCATTATGTCATTATTTTCCTTTCTATCCATTTTCCTTGCTACTGCAACATTTGTCACTTAGCTGATTGATGTCATATTCAGCATCTCGAATGTCCGCTCCAAAGTTTCGTAATCGGACATTGCGACAATTTCTCCGTTCACTCGTCAGGAGATACCAGCAACTGACAGCTTATTTTCTTGTCTTCGAATTTTTGGTAAGAGGTCAATCGTGTATACTTTTTACAATGTCAACCTGATTAAATTTTATGTTATTTTTACGGTTGCTGTATAAGCTATCACAAATCCAGTTACAATTTATAATGAACCTGTCGAAAGTTCATAATTTTGTTATTCGAGTACTTCCGGTTATTGCTAATCATTATCAAGGTCTGTTACAATAGGGATATATTTGATTTAATTTCATCCTTTTCGTTTTTAAGAACGCTTGAATTCTAATGTAAAATATACGTAAACAATAAAAAAAATAGTCGAGAAATTGGGTTGCAGACGAATTGTCAGAGACGAACACAGACCTTTTTTATTTTATTTCTTTTTTAAGCATTTCACCCCACGGAAGGCGGGAATCCATTAACACGCAAGCGGTTACAGAGAGTTGAAGCGAGAGCAAATAGGAGTGATTAAGGAAAGGATGAAGAGAAGGATAGGGGATAGATCAAGGCATCTAGAGACGTCGATTGATATTACATTTGAATAGCTGGAGATTATAGCTATCAGGGAAACAGTAAGAGGGAAAGGGAGTTCCACGGGCGAGAGGTGTGAGACGTGAAGCGATTGGAGTAGAAGAGATGGCTGCATTTAACAGTTTCGACTGTGAAATGGTGTGAGCGAGATACAAGCGTAGTAGAACGCATAAATTCATGAAATTTTGGAACCAGTGAAAGCAGCTCCTCGGAGCAGTTACCATGAAAGTAATTGTAAAAAAAAGACAGAGGGAGGCGACGGCACATCTGTGAGAGAGCGACTACAGACGAGATGCCAGATCAGGGACAATTACATTGCATATCTGTCTCTGGATCTTATTAAGAACCCCGAGGCAAACAGAAGGGATACCGGACCATATATGGCAGCAATACTCCATGCAAGGGCGAATGGTTGATTTGTAGATTTCAAGGACCGATTCGGGGGAGAAAAATTTCCTGGCGCGGCACTGGGAGCCAACTTTCCTTTCGGTGGACTAAGCTATTGACTCAATGTATTTGTTCCATCTCTGGTCAGCAGTCAGCGTGAGACCGAGCAGCCGCAGAGAGGTGCTCTCGAGATGTTGAGCGTCAGACATTCCTCAAGTGATGTGGTTTCTGTTATTTGGTACAGTTTTTGGGTTTCTGTAGCGCCAATCTACAATCTTCAAAGCAGAAGAATCTTTGGCAAGAATCCTGTTCTTCTCCCTCGCCCAGCTATGGGTAAATAGCAAGGCAGATCGGGTTCTATAGCCTCGGATGGCAACTGTTCTATCGCAGAAAGAAATGGCAACCTACTGCCCGGAAAAAAATCTGCCTCGTCAGTCATGTATCAAAATATACATGATCGCCTAAGCGTGTATCACGCATCGCACATAACTGACTGACTTTCGAATCCATTACATTCACTTAGGTGCTAATACCTTTGGGAAAGGCATGAATCCTCTTCCTACCCAGCTATGGGTAGGAAGATGACAGCAGGATTGACCGAGTTCTATAGCATCTGGTCAGAAAGAAATGGCAACCTACCGCGGGAAAAAATCTGCCTCGTCAGTCATGTATCGAAAGATACATGATCGCCTAAGCATGTATCATGCATGGTACATAACTGACTGACTGAAATAGGGAAATCAATACCAACTGGCATCGAGTGAAAAATTGTTTCCAACAGGAATTGAATCCTATTTTTTTCCAGCAGTCAAAATGTGTGTCTACCAATTTGGTTACGGAGGTAAGCATGACAGAGCAAGATTGGAATGAGATATTAAACTCGATTCCTTTTTGTAGGATTTCTCAATTTAGGCTGGTCTTTATTAATTACACTGTTTAATAAAATAAAATTAAAAAAACAAAAACAGGGTTAGCAAGTGAAACACATGTCCACACTAATAATAATAATAATAATAATAATAATAATAATAATAATAATACAGTGTAACCCGGATATAAGAGAGTTGTCGGGACCGGAGAAGAAGTCTCTTATATCCGTTTTTCTCTTATATCAGGGTTTGGTCTATTTTGTTTAGGTAAGTATGGCTCTAATTTGGGACCAGAGAAAATCTCTCTTATATCCGTTTTTTTCTTATACCCGAGTTTGGTCTATTTTGTTTAGGTAACCATGGCTCTAATTTGGGACCAGATAAAATCTCTCTTATATCCGGGTTTCTCTTATATCCGGGTTATACTGTAATAATAATAATAACAATAGCATTAACATAATGGTTTGTTTTGTTCTACTGATGTACAGTGCGGATACACAGACAAACTTTGCTCTTAAATGAATTTAGATGAGAAATATAAGGAATATTTGATAGCATCAGAAAAATATTTGAATCAAATTAAAAATTGTTACCGACATAAACGCAAATGTATATACACAAGCAATGAAAACAAAACATGGAATTTAAAAAATGATATATACACACACTATATTTATAATTTATAAACTTTCCCCTACTCTAAGATCTCCCAACCCCACTTTCTATTAATCCTTTTATCTGTATATTTTAAAATTATTTTTAAACCCCTTTTTATCCCCTTTTAATTTTAAATTAATATTTCATTATTTATATAATCCCAAATTAATGTCATAAGGTTAATATTTGGGTTTAATTTTATAAAACTTCTTCCACCTTCACCTGACCACTGTTTTGTGCCTTTCGTCTGACTGAAACATTAAAATGGATAAATTCTGTATTGGTTTTTTGATTGAGAGTGTTTGTTTTTTGGGGGTTTTTAAGCTTTAAATTTCTATTTCTGACACGAATGCAGTCCCCACCGGGGTTGATAAGACAGATTATCGGTATGAAAAAACAGGGACTCACAGGGATATTAGTCATACATGCAGACATGGGTAAGTCATTTGATATTAGTGATACTAAAATAGTTGCAACTATTATTTCCCTGAAAAGATCGTAGATGGCCTTGAAAGTGTTTGGGACTGTCTTCTCGTGTTAGTGACTAATTAGTAAAATTAAGAAAGGAGCGTAAGGAACTTTGGTATATGGGGTGATTGCGTGGGGGATGGATCTAGAGGAATGTCAGAGTGAGGAAGAATACAAGAGAAGGGAGCCCCTAACAGAATAGAAATGAGTATAAACTAGTGCTACTCTTTAACAAGAGTCTCCAAAATATGACCGCCTCTCCCTTCAGGTCACATCCACCCCACTGCAAAGGTTTAGTCGCCTTGTCGCTACATTAAATATTTATAAATGGAGTACTTGTTTGTATTACCTTCAGCTAATTGATTAACAAGGAGGAAAGTTATACCTAACATCAGGAAGAGGCAGCTGAAATTTCTGGAACACGTAATGAGAAAGGAGGGTTTGGAGAATCTGATACTCACCGGTCGAATAGTGGGAAAGAGAGACAAGCGAAAACAGCGCGTGACATACATAGCGGGCTTAAGCTAATGGATGGCCTGGGGGAAGTAGCAAAGAGACAAAAAGGATAGGAGGAAGTGGAGAGCCACGATCGCCTACGTCCTGAAGGAACACGGTACCTAAAAAGAAAAAGACACTGAAGTATTGGCAAATGTTATTTCCCTGAAAGTTTAGTCGATAGCCTCGTTTGGGACTCTCTTCTCGTGTTAATGACTAATTAGTAAAATTAAGAGTGGAGAGTAAGGAACATTTGTATATAAGATGATTGCGTAGGGATGGATCTAGAGAAATGCCAGAGCGAGGATGAATACAAGAGAAGGAATAGAGCCTGGGGTACAGAGAAACTTTGAAAAGGGAAGAATATATTTCTTGTGTTGCTCTTTGACGAGAGTCTCCATACTACGACCCCTCTCCCCGCAGGTAACATCCAGCTCACTACAAGATTTTAGTTGCCTAGCATCCACTTGAAATAATTCTAAATCACTCATCTGTTTATCTCATCTACACTTAAGTGATTGATTAATTTGCTAAATGGTTCTCATTTTTTCTTCATTATAGATAATTTGTCGGTGTAAATTGTTTCTTAGTAATCTTTTTGCTATGCATGTTATCATATTTATTTTAAAAAAAAACTATGCAAATCAATCTCTTTCATCCATTTAAAATATATTTATTCATTGACTATAAAAACTTTTTTTGTTGTTTGGTTCGTTTATGTGTTTAAAATTTACGACTTCCCTGTCTACTAGTTCAGGAAAAACAAGAAAATTTAGTTATACACAAAGAAAATAATACTGAAGTGCTCTTTGATATTATTTACATTATTCGGACTGTTATCTTCATCTTCATTGCCATATTCACAACATTTCAGCCTCTATATCTCTGAAATGAGGTATTATGATTACTTGCATTATTTACATTATTCGGACTGTTATCTTCATCTTCACTGCCATATTCAAAACGTTTCGGCCTCTATATCTCTGAAATGAGGTATTATGATTACTTGCATTATTTACATTATTCGGACTGTTATCTTCATCTTCACTGCCATATTCAAAACGTTTCGGCCTCTATATCTCTGAAATGAGGTATTATGATTACTTGCATTATTTACATTATTCGGACTGTTATCTTCATCTTCACTGCCATATTCACAATGTTTCGGCCTCTATATCTCTGAGATGAGGTATTATGATTACTTGCATTATTTACATTATTCGGACTGTTATCTTCATCTTCACTGCCATATTCACAACGTTTCGGCCTCTATATCTCTGAAATGAGGTATTATGATTACTTGCATTATTTACATTATTCGGACTGTTATCTTCATCTTCACTGCCATATTCACAACGTTTCGGCCTCTATATCTCTGAAATGATGTATTATGATTACTTGCATTATTTACATTATTTGAACTGTTATCTTCATCTTCATTTCCATATTCAGAACGTTTCGGCCTCTATATCTCTGAGATGAGATATTATGATTACTTGTATTATTTACATTATTCGGACTGTTATCCTCATCTTCATTGCAATATTCACGACGTTTCAGCAGTTATACGCTCCAGCCTTCTTCATGTGATTGGAATTTGAAACCCAACCCTTTATTTCTTCCAGTGAAGAAGATCGTTCTATTTCCAAGTGCCATGCTTCTTCTGGATGTATCAGTTATTTAGCGTTTACTCAACTCTCCAAAATTTTTAGTTCACTACTGTTGTGGCCTGGTATTGAACTCCGCATAAAACATATCCTGAACCGACCATGCATAGAAATGAATACAATATGGGAACCAGTAATATGGAGTTCTTGAAAAAAGCAATGAATAACAAATAATTGCAATATAAGGTCTGGTAAAAAATTCAATAATAATAACAAAAATTGTAATATTAGCACTGGTAAAAAAATGATTGTAGGGACATTAGGTTTATAAGTCCAAAAAATTCATAAACAGATATTCTCAAGGAGACATGGCCATGTGGATAGAGACGTTGGTAAGAACCAGTGACTTTACCCAAGGAGTTATTAGTCCAATACCAGGTCACTTGGAGAGTTGAGTTAAAGGGAAATAACTGAGACGGAAGAGGCATGATACGTGGAGCTAGAACGATCTACCCCAGTGGGCAAAATAAAGGGTCCGGTACGAAATTTCACTCACCTGAAGAAGGAAGGAGCGTACAGCGGGTAAAACGTCGTGAATATGAAAATGAATATAAGGATAACAGTCCAAATAATGTAAATAATACAAGTAATAGAAATGTGGTTTTACAGGAGGATGCTGAGGATGCCGTGTAAGAAATATGTGAGGAACAACGAAGTTTTTTGAGAAAATGAAAACAAAAGGACACTTAACATCACTTTACTTATCATTAAGATTTAAAAAAGACAGGAAGTCTTTGATAATTATGATCGTCAACGTCTTGGCAGGACACGTCAGAAAAAAGAGGTAGAATTTCGAGGGAATTAAGTACACAAAAATAGAAATATAGAAGAAAATCGCAACTGATACAGGGAGTCGATTAGGTGTCCTACCGGGATTTATTATTGGTGGAAACAAATCTAACACTAAGATATTCACATGACATGGCATTGATCTCAGACAGAAAGAGAAAACTAGACTGGTAGACATGGTAATAGTTGTGGTAGGATCCACCTAATTTGCATAGTGGAGTACCGACCATATAAATATGGTTGGTACCGGGAAGGAATCAAGAGATTCAACCAGAGAGAATCTGTCGAACTCTATGCATTAGCAGAGAGGAACCCGGACGAAGCTTTGCCGAAGGGTAAGGTTTCGTCTGGGTAGGTAGACAGGCCTTGAACCCGTCTAGGCGGGTTCAAAAAGACTATATTTTTGGCCGAGCCTACGGGCTCGGAGATACCCACATTAAACCGGCCTTGTGCCACATTTTATCCTTGTGGGTGGATAGATAAATACAGAGATTCAACCAGAGACTCTGCCCGACTGCGACTCAGTCAACACATTCTCCAGGAACGGTCTTCCCAGGAATATACAAAAGACTATATGTAAATATTGTGTACACTTTCTTGTTCCAATACATTTTGTTCTAAGTACATTTTGTGTTGCATTATTATTCCATGCATTAGTCAAGTTTCAACAGTAATAAAGAAAAAAGAGAAGAAAGGACTAATTATCGATTGCAAGAAGACGGAATGTATCGCCGTACGAAATACGAGATTTAAAAATCAAAATTAATTAAATCCAGAAATTTCTTAAATGACTGCGCCTAATACTTCAATTAAGCTGAGTGGAGCCTAATTATAGTTTCCGTGAGAGAACGCATTAACTGGCATGATCAACACTCGGAACAAAGCTATTACACTTATACCCTCGGTCACGGTGACTTGTGACTCCGTGCTAGCACTACCATCTACGGCTCCCAAATTCTTCCATCAAGCCAATTTTACTCGCAAAGTTTGGGTCAACAGGTGGTATGGTTTTCAGGCATTTTTCAAAGGTGCCGCATGATGGGTTGGCTTCCAAAAGCCGATAACATCAAGGTCACCTCTCTGATTAATCGACTATGGTGAAATACCACGACATTGCTAAAACAAAGATAAAAGTACTCAACTGTTATGTAATATCAGTCATTTTCTGGCAGTCATTACAGAGTAGTGAGTTCGATCCCCAACAGGTATCTAATAAAAAAAAACTTGGCATGAAGAACCCAATAAGGGTTGATATATCTAAAATTCAACCAACGTAAGTACATAGTCACGTCGGCATGGAGTAATGGTTAACGATCCTAGTCTGCTTGACCATTACCAGTAAATAGCGAGTTCGATCCTCAGTAGATGTCTGACGCAAAATTCAACATGAATGAACCCAACAAGAGTTGATATATTTTAAATTCAACCAACTTAAGTACATACTCAGCTCAGTATGGCGTAATGGTTAACGAGCCTAGTATGTTTGACTATTTTTACTGAGTAGAGAGTTCGATACTCACTAGGTGTCTCATGCAAAATTCCACAAGAGTTGATATGTTTTAAATTCAACCAACTTAAGTATATAGTCAGCACAGTACAGCGTAATGGTTAACGAGCCTAGCCTGGTCGATCATTATTACTGAGTAGAGAGTTCTATACTCATTAGGTGTCTCATGCAAAATTCAACAGGTTGGATTTGAGTTTAGGAAATAGGAAGAAGTCTGACGGAGCTAAGACTGGTGAGTAAGGGGTATGGGGTAGCAATTCAAAGCCAGATATGGCTGCTTCAGCTAATGCAACCTGAGCAGTGTGAACAGGTGTGTTATCCTGGAGCAAGTGCACACCTGCACTCAGTTTTCCTCTGTGTTTCAACTTGATTGCTTCCTTCATTTGTCTTAATTCTGATCCATAGTACTGTTCATACTGGACATGTTGAAGTCAAGAGAGAAAGCGAGTCTTCTTCCTGTCGGACTTGTGTAAATGGATTACAGAACAGGGAATGCGAAGGATATTTAAAAAAAGAAAAAAAGAAAGAAACATTGCTAAGAGATACAAAGGATAGGAAGTTGTGAAGAGTCATGATCATCTCCGTCCTGAAGAGTTACTGTATATAGAAGAAGAATTATAACTGTTAAAGGCAGAATTGATAAATATAAAGCAGTCTTCATGGGTTTCTTTCATAAGTGGCATGTATATTGGAAGTTTTGTTAAATCCAGTCTAGCTGTTTGTTTACGAGGGTCGTTGAAAAAGTTATAAGCCTCACCCAGAAGCAGTGGACAAACAAGACAGTTTTCCCCTTTTTTTTAAACATTGCCCCCCTCTTCGATGCCAATGGACTTGGTCCAATGATACTTAAACATTGCAATCTTATCACGGAAAAGGGTGGCGTCTTGATCCGACAGAAACTCCTCCATAGCACATAATAATAATAATAATTGTTTCCAAAAACAGATGGAGCTAAGACTGGTGAGTAAGGGGGATGAGGTAGCAATTCAAAGCCACAGTTGGTTCCTTCAGTTAGTGCAACTTGAGTAGTGTGAATGGATGCATTATCCTGGAGCAAGAGCACACCTGCCCTCAACTTCACTCTGCGTTTCGACTTGATTACCTGTCTTCAGTTGTCTTAATCACCAAGGACACTTCTACTTGGGATTCGAAAAAGACAGTTGAAATTTCAAGGACATATAATGAGGAAAGAGTACCTGGAGAATTTGACACACACAGGACATACTGAAGTCAAGAGAGAAAGCGAGTGACCTCTTGACAGACTTGTGTAAATGGATTACAGAACAGGGAATGCGAAGGATATTAAAAAAAGAAACATTATTAAGAGATACAAAAGATAGAAAGTTGTGAAGAGTCATGATCATCTACATAGGCGGGATTTGACTTTAGAAACAGGAAGAAGTCAGATGGAGCTAAGTCTGGTGAGTAAGGGGGATGGGGTAGCAATTCGAAGCCACGGTTAGCTGCTTCAGTTACTGCAGCTTGAACTGTATGAATGTATGCGTTATCCTGGAGCAAGAGCACACCTGCCCTCAGCTTCACTCTGCGTTTCGACTTGATTACCTTTCTTCAGTTGTTTTAATTCTAATGCATAATACTGTCTATTAATAGTTTTCCCCTTTTCCAGGCAGGCTATCATGATCACACCTTCAGAATTAAAAAAAAAAAAAAAAGCACCATCTTGCCAACAGACGCTTGAACTTCTTCTGAGGTGAAGAATCAGAGTGTTTCCATTGTTTCCTTTGAATCATTCATTCAGTGGTGAACCAAGGTTTTTTTCTGGAGTTACTAATCTGAGATGGAAATTCTCAGGCTCAACTTTTCAGCTTTTTCTCTGGTGTCAGCATTCTTGGCACCGATCTCGAAGACATCTTAATCATCCCCAAGATCTCAGTTCTAAGATCTATGGACCGAACCAGAACTAATGCCTATAGACTTAGCTATCTGCTAGACAGTAAGATGTCCGTCACTCAGAACTACACGGTGAATGACATCAAATTGCTCAGTGGTTCAGGTTTTTGGACAACCTGACCGAGGGTCATCTTCTGTGCTGTCTCTGCGCCACTTGTATTTCGCCCACACTAGAGACAAAAGGTTAGGCATATGTCCGATTTAAACAAGAGGCCAAAATGAAGACGTTGTATCCAGTTTACACTATCCAAAAAAGCAAACATACTAGAGACTATATATATATATATATATGAGAATAACATGTGATCAACGAGGAAGATGTGATGAAAATTGTAATAAAAAGGATACTTATACATAGAATCAGAAAATGATAGCTGAAACTTTTAAGTCATATGATGAGGAAAGAGTGCTTAGAGAATTTGACACTCACGGAACATACTGAAAGTAAGAGGGACAGATCGGTTGGTTGGTTGGCTTGTTGGTTGGGTTTTATGGCATATCAACCACTGCGGGTCATTTAATGCCAAATTAAGGTATATATATATATATATATACACACACACACACACACATATATATATATATATATATATATATATATATATATATATGTATATATATATATACACGCATGCATACATACACATATACCTATACATATATTAAATATACAGTACTATCAAAGATATAGCTAGCAACATTATTTTTTCAAAAACACATAGCTGACAACATCATTTTTTCCAAAAAAACGTATAGCTGGCAACATTATTGTTTCAAAAATATATAGCTGGCAACATTATTGTTTCAAAAACGCATACCTGGCAACATTATTTTTTCCAAAAAACGTATAGCCGGAAACATTATTTTTCCGAAAACATTATCTGAAGCCTTGTTGTTGGACGTAGTTTATCGTCATACCCAGGACGCGGATGTAGTTTATCATCATACCCAGGACGCGAAGAGGGACAGAGGTTAAACAGTAAGTATCATCTTTTATTGTGCCTGTGTAAATGGATGGCAGAGAAAAAACTGGGTGGCATAGTAAAGAGATAAACATTACGTGAAGCTACAAAATATAGGAAACTGTGGAGAGCCATGATCAACATACCTCATAAGCTTGTATAAATGGATGGCAGAACAGGAACTGGGTGGCATGTTAAAGATGCAAACATTACTTGGAGCTACAAAAGATAGGAAGCTGTGGAGAGCCATGATCAACTTAACTAATAAGCTTATGGCAAAACAGGAACCGAGTAGCATAATAAGGAGACAAACATTTCTTAGAGCTACTAAAGGTAGGAAGTAGTGGAGAGCCATAATCAACCTACCTAATAAGTTTGTGTAAATGGATGGCAGCACAGGGATTGAGTGGGATAGTAAGGAGAAAACATTGTTTAGAGCTGCAAAGGGTGGGACATTGTGGAGAGCCATGACCAACCTATCTAATGAACATGGGTAAATGCCTGGCAGATCAGGGACAGGATGGGAAACGTCGCTTAGATTTGAAATGGATGGGACGCTGTGGAGATATATGATCGTTCATGTTCTGAACATGCCTACTAAAAGCTAGTATAAAAGTATAAATGACGCCAAACCTCCAAAATATGGACTATTTCTTCACAGATGAAGAGAAGACTTGAGGCAGCAGATATGTGGCTCTACAGAAGGCAGCCGAGGATGCTATAGACGGAATATGTTAGCAACGAGAAAGCTTTTAAGGACAATTCCGACAAAAAGAGCAAAAGGGACGCAAACTGGGCATATAAAATACCATATATCTACATATTCTTTGTCTGTATGTAGAACGTAAGTGATCATGGCACTCTACAACTTCCTGTCACTTATATCTCTTAACAAATTTTGTTTTTCTGTTATTTCTCCTAAACCCTGCTCCGCCATTTACTTACTCAAGCTCACTATGTAGGTTATCAGTAGTTTTTCTCTTTCCCTCTTGCCTTGTATTTGTCCTGTGAGTATCAGATTTTCCAAGCCGTCTTTCTTCATTATGTGTCCGAGAAACATCAACCGTCTCTTCCTGATGTTAAATATGTTTCTTTTTATTGGGTTGGTGCAAAAATAATGACGCAATCATGTCGTTTTTGACGTTAAAAAATACGTCAAAAAACGACATCGTTACGTCATTATTTTTGCACCAACCTAATAGTTTCTATTTTCTCTATAACTTCGTCGTTGCTCACATGCTTGGTCCTTAGTATCCTCAGTATCCTTCTGTAGAACCATATTTCTGTTGCTCTAAGCCTCTTCTTCATTTTGAGAAAATCGTTTTTTTTTTGTTTGTTTTTTTTTAATCAAAGGATTACTGGTTTAGAAAATCCTCTGCTTACTCGTTCCTAGTAAGCGTTTCTCGCTAAATTACAAATACAAAAAAATTAGTTCATGATAAGTATCTGACATTTTTATTTAGTAATAAAGAAACATCTCCAATTCAATTAATAAAACCATTCAGGTCTTACTAACGCAGTTATTTTTGTGAGACTTGACATTTAACCTCGTTCTGCGCGACCTCCAATCTATTGATTCCATCTACCCACCTTCTGCCTGGTATTTAAAAAAAACACTTTCATCTCCGAGTCTGTTACCCCGACACCATACAATCATAATTTATTATATCTGAAGCCCCGCCTGTGTCTCTGCTAACGCCCAGATGATCACCTTTGTTAACATCGGCTTCTGTAATTTTATCTTCTTTCGTCTTTTTTTTTTTTTTTTTCTTACGTTTATTGAACGGTAACTATAACCCCCATGATACCGAGGTTAAGATTGATGAAGTGAATACATCAAAACATTTAGGGTAAAGATTAAATAAATAAATACTAAAAAATTACGTGAAAAATTCACGGCTTACCTATCTGGATATTTGTATGAATCTTAATTCTTCAGTTAATTATTGAATAAGCTCTTGGGGAGTTCTGCGACAAAATCGGAGGAAATTCCACAATGGCATCGTTAAATATTCAAGCTTTCACAAAATATTGCAATAACAATTATGCTGGTCGTTGTTTTAAGAAGTAAGGGGATACAAATGAAAAGATTTAAAATTGACATTTTCCATTTCACTGAAACAGTCGTTAAACACATCTACTATTCTTTCTTTGTATCATTACTGAAACCAAGTGGCGTATATCTTTTTTTTCCCCTTACGCAATCAAAATGGGATGGTCCATTATTTATGAAGTATCGGTAGGGGGCGTTAAACACTTCTATCTTACTTTTCTCTTTCTTTCTTTCATTCTAGCCAAATTCCCTTTTTATGAATATTTATTTTAATAAGAATTTTAAAATAATTCAGCAGACGATGTGGTTTTATTTATGGTAACCGGATTTGGGGCGAGTGCCTTAGTAAGTTTCTGTTTTTCGAATTTGTGCGTCTGAAAAATGGAGCTTTTGGCCTGGCATGCAATGACCAGCTAAGACCAGTCTTGTGCCCGAACCCGAATAAGCGGGAGCTGGGTAAATCTTGACCATGTCCCAATTGAAAACGCTCGGGTTAAACAACTGATTTTGTGTTGCATCCTAAACCCAGTGGGGATGCCAGGTGAATACCTCACTTCTCGGTCGTTTGGCTAAGATCAAAGTGCAGTATCTGTTCTGAACGGCTTAATCTGATTCTCTCTCTCTCTCTCTCTCTCTCTCTCTCTCTCTCTCTCTCTCTCTCTCTCTCTCTCTCTCTATTTTCCATTCATTTTCTCAGTGAAACCAAGTAGTGTCTTTCGCCCCTATTTCAGCGCGATCAAAACGAAATAGTTTAGGAGGTATTGGCAGGACGTAACGGTGATGCAAACTAACGAATTATAATAGGATAGGTGGTCAGTTCGATAAAGTGCCCAGCTATCTAGCCTGTCTATGGCAATGACGCCTTAACCATCTCCAAAGTACTCTCCTTTTAAAGATTTCCACGTTTCACCATGGAATTTCTCTTAATCCCGATCCCTGTCAAAAATCTCATCCATTTCAATGACGATTTTAACTGGGAAATTGCATAAGTCGGGTCGAGAGAAATTTCAATTATAGTGGGAGCAGGGTACGATGGAGGGGCGATGTGATGTTTTGCCAAAAGAATTATGCAGAGCCATAAAGTACAGGTAGATGAAATAGAGTTACAAAATGCGTAGGCTGAACCAGAGTAGCAAACAGTAAACCTCAAGCGTGTGAAATTTTGAGAGTGATGGAGTGACTTATATAAGAAAAAAGTCATTCCATCACTCTCAAAATGTATTATCAGTTATGTAACATACACGGTTAGGCGATCATGTATCTTTTGATACATGACTGACGAGGCAGATTTTTCCCGCAGTAGGTTGCCATTTCTTTCTGCGGTAGAAAGATGACAGCTGGTCTGCGGTAGACCAGCTACCGTCTAATGCTATAGGACCCGTTCTGTCCTGCTATTCACTCATAGCTGGCGAGGGGAGAAGTGTATTAGCACTTAAGTGAATGTAATGGATTCGACTGGAATTTGAACTCGGCTCTCCGATTCCTCAATCCGATTCGCTGACCATTACTCCACCCTCTCTCCTCTATATAAATCCAAAAAGGCATAAACTCTGTCCAGCATTCACTGACATATAGGAGGACTCATATTACATAGCAGTTCAGCAGGCTTTTCCCTTTTTCTAACGAAATAATGGTCACCCTGTACATGGCCAAAGAGCCACTCGAAGTAGAGTGTTACAGAGTAAGAGGCACAGTATATGGGGATATGTGGGGATATGTTGACTTTAGATTGTGGTGATTAGGGGAGCATCTTCTTGGGAGTCCGTTCCACAAAGCAGCGGTTTTGTAAGAAGAAAATGCTCGGGTTGAACTTACATCTCACTTATGGAATACGAAGGGAATGAAGGTGGTTCGTTACTATGTGCGTAACCATGGCAGGTCTTATCCGTGAAGGTTAGACCTGGTGAAACTAAGGAATGTAGTTCATCTGAACACTCAGCATGGAATTAACGATAGAGCAGCGAGAGTCTTGTAGCGTTTCCTCTGTGGGAAAGGGGTTGCAGAGTGGAAAGTAATTCATCGCTTTTCGAAGGCGCTTTTCGACTCGTGAGAGGAAAGTGAAGACTGGGCAACTCTCGCCCATATATGGAAGCAATACTCCATTTTCGGTCTGATCTGTTAAGGTAGATGAAAGCATAATGAGGGAGGTACTTGCAGGAGCGGTACAAGGTGTGGCCCAATTTAAGTGTATTATATTATAGGAGGAGGAAAGAAGATGAGCTGAAGTCTTTGTCTGTTTTGACATCCAAACTAGTTAACACGTACAATTTAAATTGTTTATTTATTTATTTATTTTATTTATTTTTTTTTTTTGTTTTTTGTGTTTTTTTTTTTGAGTGTGTTTTTTTTTTTTCGTTTTTGTAGTGATCAGGGAAGCATCTTCTTGAGTGTCGATTCGCTTAAGCAGCGGTTCGTGAGAAGAAGTTGCATGGGTGATACTTATATCTCACCAATACCAAAGGAATGAAGGTGGTTCGTTACTACGTGCGTACTATTGGGGGGGGGGGGTCTTAGCCGTTAAGGTTAAGACTATTGGAACTAAGGAATGTAGTTCATCTGAACACTGACCATTGAAATAACGATAGAGCAGTTACAGTTCTGCAATGTTTTGTCTGTGAGAACATGGTTGTAGGGCGGAAAATAATTTGTTAGCCACTATCGAGAAGGGAAAATAAAGAGTGGGCAGATCCTGAAATGACTTTGTTAAAATTAGATGGATCAACATGCCTCCTGCATACAGATTTATTAGTGAGACAAGCCAGCAATTAAATTCCGTCTATATCTCTGAGATGAGGTATTATGATTACTTACATTATTTAAACTTACAGAATGTTATCCTCTTCATCTTCATTGCCATATTCACAAGGTTTTGGCCTCTATATCTCTGAGATGAGGTATTATGTTTACTTATATTATTTACATTATTCGGACTTTTATCCTCATCTTCATTGCCATATTCAAAACATTTCGGCCTCTATATCTCTAAGATGAGGGATTATGATTACTGGCATTATTTACATTATTCGGACTGTTATCCTCATCTTCATTGTCATATTCACAACATTTCGGCTTCTATATCTCTGAGATGAGGTATTATGATTATTTGCATTATTTACATTACTCGGACTGTTATCCTCATTTTCATTGCCATATTCACAAGGTTTCGGCCTCTATATCTCTGAGATGAGGTATTATGATTACTTGCAATATTTATATTATTCGGACTTTTATCCTCATCTTCATTGCCATATTCAAAACGTTTCGGCCTCTATATCTCTAAGATGAGGGATTATGATTACTTGCATTATTTACATTATTCGGACTCTTATACTAATCTTCATTGCCATATTCACAACATTTCGGCCTCTATATCTCTGAGATGAGGTATTATGATTACTAGACTTATTTACATTATTCAGATTGTTATCTTCATTGTCATATTCACAACATTTCGGCCTCTATATCTCTGAGATGAGGTATTATGATTACTTACATTATTTACATTATTCGGAGTGATATCCACATCTTCACTGACATATTCAAAGTTTCGGCCGTTGTACGCTCCGGACTTTCTTCAGGTGATTTGAATTTAGCTCACTAATGTATTGAACTCAAAACTCTTTGGGTCTAGTCACTGGATCTAACCAACGTCTTTATCCACTGGGCCATGTGTCCGTGAGGACATCTCTTTATGTATTTATGGGACTTATAAAACTAATGCCACAGCAACCATTTTTACCAGTGCTCATATTGCAATTTTTCTGTTATTATTATTTCATTTTTTAACCAGAGCTTATATTGCAATTTTTGTTGTTATTCATTGCTTTTCTCTAGCACTCCTTATTACCGGTTCTCATATTGCATTCACGTCCATGATTGGTCAGCTCAGGAGATTTTTGTGGTCTAGCATATCTGCTGATTCCTTACGTTTTCGTATTTTCCAGTGATGCTCTCTGTCTATTATTTCAACCTCATGTCACAGACGACGGTGATCACCATTTTCCCTCCATATGTGGTCAGCTATGCTTGATTTTTCTATTTCCCATTGTGTTACCACTTTACGGCGATCTTGCAGTCTTAATCATTAAGTAATCTAGCCTAGAAATAAGACTACAACTATTCTAACTCGTATAATAAAGTAAGATAAAGAAAGACACTATATTCTTAAAAAGAACAAGAAAGCAATTGGTCGTTATTTTAAGAAGTAAGGGGGTACAAAAGTAAAGATTTAAAATTGACATTTTCTATTTCACTGAAACAGTCCTTGGTTGCTTTGTGAGAAGGATTCTGATCCCGGATATTCTAATCCTCATTGCACTAAAAGAGATGAGACCAGTAAGTTATGGACGGCAGTATGACAGTCGTTACAGGCACTGGGCAGTTTTAATTCTTGGCCCTATATATGCATATATGTATTTATACGACCACCCCCACATAAAAAAAAAGACATTGAGTCACATTATGACCTTGTCAGGAGGTCAAGTAAATATCATTGCATTTAACAAATTTATGGCCCAAGTTTAAAGTTTTCATACTAAAGTTTTATCTGGGCTTTGTTCATTAAATCATACTTGAGGGTCTATTTTTAAAACTTTCTTCCCACAGACTGCCTTCTGCCCTTTCATTGTCAGTAGACCAACTCTGACCAGTTGCCAAGTTGCAATAAAGCAACACAATAATCCGACTAGTAATAAGTAAGTCGTCACCCAGTAAGGAGAAAATTTCTACGTCGCCGACTAGAAAACAATATAGCATCGCCGATAGGTTCTCTAAACCCGTTGGTTGAGCCGGAAACATGGGGTCATTGTTTTGCTGCTCATGGGCTAAGAAGTTAAAAGAGCAGAAAGTTGAAAATGAGATCACAGATTTTTGGCTTCGGCTGTATATGAGGCCACCAGAAAGATCTCATGTCGTGTTCTGAGAATTTTTTTTTTTATAAGCGTTTCACCCCAAGCAAGGCGGGAAACAACTTGCACGCAAGGGGTTACAGAGAGTTGGAGCAAGAGCAAATAGGAGTGATAGAGGAAAGGATGAAGAGAAGGATAGGGGATAGATCAGGGCATCTGGAGATGTCGATTGACATTTCATTTGAATAGTTGAAGATTATAGCTATCAGGGAAACAGGAAATGGGGAGGATGTCCCACAGGCGAGAGGTGCAAGACATGAAGCTATTGAAGTAGAAGAGACGGCTACATTTAACAGTTTAGACAGTGAAAAGGTGTGAGCGAAATGCCAGCCTAGTAGAACGCTTAAACTCAGGAAGTTTGGGAGAATTTCATCTTTTCACAAATTTCGGACATTATAAAGAAAAAAGTTTGCAGCAGAAAAAGAAGTGGGTTATTGCTCTCGCAAACAAAGAACCGTACAGAATAATAATACAGCATATACACAAGCTGTATGAAATTTCCAGGTTCTGTGACCTTGAGAAACTAGGCACAGAAGAAATGACCATCAAAGAAGAATTGAAGCAAGTGAGATTAATTAAATGTATGTCTGATGCTTCGTACAGGCATATTTTTTTTTTTTTAGAATAGTTACAACTGACTAAAATATCATTGGATTCATCTATAGAGATTTTGCAACAATTAGAGTTAATAGAAAAATTCAATACATCCTAGAGTAATTACGAAACAGTATATCAAATTACCTTGTGCGATGCAAACGCTGTGATAAAAAGCATCAACGAGACAAGAAAAAATGCCCAGCTTTAGGACAAGTATGCTGGAATTATGAAAAGGAAAAAAAAACTTCTGTGCAAGCTTAAAAGGAAAATAGAAAGGCTAAAAGATTTAACTTGCTCAGGAAAAATTACGATACAAAGATAAAAAGAGAAAAACGCCAGAGAAAAAATTTAATTGAATGGTATAACGTTTCCTATGCAAGTAGATACTGGGATTGATGGCACCCTAATCCCAATAAATTTTTGGGAACGAAAGGGAAAATTTAAATTAAAGAAAAGTTGACTTAAACTAAAACAGTTCGCTGACTCTTTCATCAAAACATTATGTTATTTTGAAGGAACTTCTGAGACCGACACAAACTTCGAATTTATTTCCATCACGGTAGGGAAATAAAAAAAAAAAAGTCATTAACTCGTGAGAATAGATGTCTTAAAAAACAGATACAACAAAAATTAATTATCTTCCCTGTGCCTTTATTATATATTTTTTCATGGTAATCGTTCTCATGTGATTTTCTCTCTGATACATTGACTTTATGAATTTAAGCGCAGTACTAGATTGGCTGATAGGTCTCATCATTTTATAGTTGAAAATGCTGCGTGTAACCTATGTTGCACGCTAACAGGTTCATCTCTTGAAATTCTCTCTTGTGGAACTCCATTCCAGCCTCTTGCATTACAGTCAACTTTGATCTTTCAAAATCTAAATCTTTTATTGTTCTTTTTCCTTCATAATTTTTTTCTCAGTAACGCCTTACGTCTTAGGGGTTTTATCACCTTGCTTGGGGTGATTTTTTTTTAAAGCAATAAACAAATAGCTGGAATGGTAGACAGAATAAGAGAAAGAGAACGTGATTCTGCGCAGAGTGCGTGTGTTTGAATGGGAAAAAAGAAGGCGAAAACATGTGAAGAAAAAAGAAGTGGAATACAGAAAAGAGACGTAGGAAGATGGGAGGGGAGAAAAAGGAAGGAAAAATTATGAGGGGGGCGGTTTGGGCCGAAACCAACCGGATTATTGTCGTTCAAGGCGAGAATTATTTATCTGAATAAATATTAATCGTGTAAATGTATATGAAAGGCTGCATATGGGGAATAGATATTTAGAGGGTATCATTTTGAGGTACTTGTGAGTTAGCGATACGGATTAAAGGAAGGAAGGAAGGAAGGAAGGAAGGAAGGCAGGAAGGAAGGAAGGAAAATAGAAAAGAAAGTAAGAGAGAGTGAGAAAATAAAGGGAGAGAGATAGAAAGCAAGTAATTATAGAAGGACTGAGAGAGAGGAAAGAAAGGACTCAAAGAAAGAAAGAAAGAAAGAAAGAAAGAAAGAAAGAAAGAAAGAAAGAAAGTAGGAGAGAGAAAAAAGAGATGGAGATAGAAAGCAAGTAATGAAAGAAGGACTGAGTGGAAGGAAGGAAAGAAAAAGGCCTTAAAGAAAGAAAGAAAGAAAGAAAGAAAGAAAGAAAGAAAGAAAGAAGGACTGAGAGGAAGGAAGGAAGAAGGCCTCAAAGAAAGAAAGAAAGAACGAATGAGTGGTAGTAAAGACAGAATGGAAGGAAGGAAGGAAGGAAGGAAGGAAGGAAGGAAAGTGGCAGAAAGAGAAAAAAGATGTAAATAGAAATGAAAGAAGGCTCAAGATATAGGAAGGAACGAAGGACTCAAGAAAGAAAGAAGGGAGGAAAAAAGAGATAGACATGAAAGAAAGAGAAATAGAAAAGAAAGAATGAAAGAAGGACTGAGAGGAAGGAACGAAAGAGTGATTCGGACAAGAAAGAAAGAAAGAAAGAAAGAAAGAAAGAAAGAAAGAAAGAAAGAAAGAAGGAAAGAACCAAGGTAGAAGGAAGGAATGATAAAGGAGATAGAAATGAATGAAGAAGATGGAGAAAAGGAGATGGAGATAGAAAGGGAAGAAAGAAAGAAGGGCTGAGAGGCAGGAAGGAAAGAATGACTAGAACAAGGAAGGAAGGAAGGAAGGAAGGAAGGAAGGAAGGAAGGAAGGAAAGAAAGATGAAGGAGGAAAGGAAGGAAAGAGGAAAGGAAGGAAGGAGGGAGGAAAGGAATGAAGGAAGGAGGGAGGAAAGGAAGGAAGGAAGGAGGGAGGAAAGGAAGGAAGGAAGGAGGGGGGGCGGGTGGAAAGGAAGGAAGGAAGGAAGGAGGAGGAGGAGGAAAGGAAGGAAGGAAGGAAGGAAGAAAGAAATAAAGAAAGGAGGATAGAAAGGAGTAGATACAAAGGAAAGAAGGGGGAGAAAAGAAGATAATGAACACAGTTGTAACATAGTTATATGTCTTCAATTAGAGATAAATGTATTGTTGGTCATTTTGTAATAAAATGTAAGGCTGGTTATTTCACGATAAAATTTATTGATGGTCATTCTATTATAAAATTTATTTTTAGTTATTCTGCTATAAAATCTATTATTGGTCATTTTTTATGAAATGTATTGCTGGCCATTTTGCTATCAAATATATTGTTGATTATTTTAATATAAAATGTATTCTGTAAAATATATTGTTGGTCATTTTGCTATAAAATGTATTGTTGTTCATTTTGCTATAAAATATATTGTTGGTCATTTTGCTATAAAATGTATTGTTGGTCATTTTGCTATAAAATATATTGTTGGTCATTTTGCTATAAAATGTATTGTTGTTCATTTTGCTATAAAATATATTGTTGGTCATTTTGCTATAAAATGTATTGTTGGTCATTTTGCTATAAAATGTATTGTTAGTCATTTTACTATAAAATATATTGTTGGTCATTTTGCTATAAAATGTATTGTTGGTCATTTTACTATAAAATGTATTGTTGGTCGTTTTACTATAAAATGTATTGTTGGTTATTTTACTATAAAATGTATTCGTAAATCGGCTATAAATAACTGGTCATTCTGCTATTTTACTATAAATTGGCTTTGCTGGTATTTTTAATATAAGAATGTATTTGTATATTTCCATAGTGTTTTGTTTTCCTGTTCATTATTTGCTCATACCTGGAACCCTAAAAGGTGATATCACCTCAGCTCAGCGGGAAACCGCCGACAACTGCAATTAAGATGTTGCTTCACACTCCTTAAAACCTCCAATCTCCCGATCAGAGGCCTTACTGTCGGAAGGGTAGACCTGGCAACAACAGTTATTAAGAGGTGGGTCCACGCTCCACAAAAGCTCTAATCTCCCTGTCAGAGACATGTCTGCCGGAAGGGTAGACCTAGAAACAACGGTAATTAAGATGTGGTTTCACGCTCTTCAAAACCTCCAATCTTCCGATCAGATATCTTGCTGTTTGATGTAGTTTATCGTCATATCCAGGACATACAATATAACAGAAAGAAGATGTATATATTCAAGGCAGGGTGTATACAACCCCAGAACTCTCCGACCATTCGTGGGGCAAGCCTTATGGGTGACTCTCACTATCATATCAACATTTTCTTCAAGGACACATGTCCCTGTGGATAAAGACGTTGGTTAGATCCATTGACTGAAGCAAAAGTGTTGTGAGTCAAATACCATGCCACAGAAGTGGCGAATCAAAACGTTAAAGGGAAATAACAACGGTCGAAACTTTGAATATGTGAGTGAAGATGTGGATATAAGTCCGAATAATGTAAATAATGTAAATAATCATAATACCTCATCTCAGAGATATAGAAATGTTGTGAATATGGCAATGAAGACGAAGATAACAGTCTGAATAATGTAAATAAGTCTAGTAATTATAATACCTCATCTCAGAGATATAAAAGCCGTAATGTTGTGAATATGGCATTGAAGATGAGGATAACAGTCCGAATAATGTAAATAATGCAAATAATCATAATACATCATCTCAGAGATATAGAGGCCGAAACCTGGTGAATATGTCAATGAAGTTGAGGATAAAAGTCCGAGTAAGGTAAATAATGCAAATAATCATAATACTTCATCTCAGAGATATATAAGCCGAAATGTTGTGAATATGGCAATGAAAATGAGGATAACAGTCCGAATGATGTAAATAATGCCAGTAATCATAATCCCTCATCTCAAAGATATAGAGGTCCGAAACGTTGTGAATATGGCAATGAAGATGAGGATAAGATAAAAGTCTGAGTAATGTAAATAATGCAAGTAATTTTCTTTTTTTCTACCTACATTTATATACGTTACGAATTAAACGAAGCAGAACTGGCTATTAAAGGATGAAAGACTTTCGCTGATTTGGGGGGTCTTTTTCATCTAAGTTCGTGAATTTGTTTGCTCATTTAAAAAAAAAAAAATAAATAAAACAGTATATAAAATGAACTATTTATAATGTTTAATATGTTAAAATTCTTCAAGTGTTTAATACGTCTGAAGTTGATAATAAAAATTACCGCAATACACTATTAATTTATTTAAAATGTCACTATCAATTACGACTGTTCTATTCATATGCAAATAACAACATGATAAATAGCCGGAGGCGAAACTAATCCTGAACTTAAAGACGAAACTACTCGAGAAATAATTATCTAGTAGTTTCGCCTTCAAGCTTCCGATCAGTTTAGACTCCGGTTGTATTAACTGCTATTTATAAGGTGGGGATTTGCATATGAATACGACAATGACATGTATGTATCTAATTTGCATTAGGTTGGTGCAAACATAATGACGTAATAATGTCGTTTTTTGACGTTAAAAAAATACGTCAAAAAACGACATTATTACGTCATTATTTTTGCACCAACCTAATATTTAGATACATTATATACAGACAAACCTCTACTCTACGGAACCCCCCCCCCCCACATCAACGGACTTCGGATGCAACGGCCAAAATCTGCTGGCAAAATAAAAAAGAAAATCTGCAGGAAAAAAAAAACTCCCAAAATTGTCAGCGATGTATTTCAAGATTTGCTGTCTTAGCGAAACGAGTCGTATTAGTTCTCAAACTGACCACATGGCGGGAGTCGAGGGCCTTTTACTTGTAAACAAAGACGAGTGTACTCAATATAAAGTATGATATATTAACGCATGCGTGATAAAGTAGCTATGAGAAATCTATTATTTTTGTTGTTTTGATTAATATATCTATATTAAGTAGATATTTACTTGACCCCACCCACTGAGTCAGGTTGTGACACAAGGCCAGTTTTTAACGTGGGGTTCCGAGTGTTTTCACTCGGGCCGCTGGTCTAAGCTGGTATTACCTTGTCCAAGCTGTTCTTAGCTGGTCTAAGCTAGTCATAGCTGGTCTTGGCTTGTCATAGCTGGTCCAAGCTGGTCAGAGCCGGTGCAAGCTAGTCGTAGCCGTGATACCACCAGCCCAGGGACGGATCTCTGTGCCAGTAAGTATCAATATCTGTATTAAGTAGATATTTACTTGACCCCACCCCCCACTCAGTCAGGTTGTGACACAAAGTCAGTTTTTATCGTGGGGACCCGAGTGTTTTCACTCGGGCCACTGGTCGAAACTGGTCTTAGCTCGTCATAGCTTGTCCAAGCTGCTCAGACCCGGTCTAAGTTAGTCTTGGCTTGTCATAGTTGGTCAGAGCCGGTCGAAGCTAGTCGTAGCCGTGATACCACCAACGCAGGGACGGATCCATAGACAAGGTAAGTATCAATATCTATGTTAAGTAGATATTTACTTATGTCATATATATATGTTTATAGTATAACTTAAAAATAATATTTACATTAGTCGGACTATTGTCCTCATCTTTGTCGCCATATTTGTCACAACGTTTCGGCCGTTGTACGCTCCGGCCTTCTTCAGGTGGTTGGAATGTCGAACTGAACCCTTTATTTCGATCACTGGGGTAGACTGTTCTAGTTCCACGTCCCATGTTTGATGGATGTCAGTTATCAGTTATCTCCTGCTAATTTTCCCTCTGAAAGTTCTCCACTGCCTTAACCGGGTATTGAACTCACACTCTTTGGGCCTGTCACTGGATCTAACCAACGCCTTTATCCACTGTGCCTGCAGTGGAAAATATCAGGGTCAACCTGGAAGTGCCCTGAAAATGTCAACCCATTTTCAGATTCTTCTCTGGTATCAGCATTCTTGGGACCCATTTTGCAGACAGCTTGCTCATCCCCAATTTCCTAGTTAAAATAGTATGGACCGAACCAGAACTAAAGCCTATGAACTTAGTTATCTGCTGTACAGTAAGGCGTCTGTTATCCAAAACCATACGGTGAATGGTATCAAATTATTCATCATAGGTTGAGGTTTTTGGACGACCTGACCGAGGGTCATCTTCTGTGCTGTCCCTAGTCCGCTTGAATTCCGAAGCCCATCTTTCCACTGTTTGCTTTGATTCAGGTTCGAAATGTTAAACCTAAGTTTCATCAAGAGTTACTAATCTGTAGTGGAAATTCTCAGGGTCAGCCTAGAAACGAATCAGAAGTATCCTGGAAATGGCAACCTTTGTCAACTTCTGCTCTTGTGGTCAGCATTCTTGGGACCCAACTTGCAGACAACTTGCTCATCCCCAAGCTCCTAGTTAAAACAGTATGAACCGAACCAGAACTAAAGCCTATGGACTTAGTTATCTGCTGGAGAGTAAAATGTCTGTCTTGCAAAACCATACGGTGAACGGCATCAACTTGTTCATTGAAGTTTTTGGACGACTTGAATTCCTCTGCCCATTTCTTCAAAGTTACATAGGAAGGGGAGACCTCAATGAATGTCTGTACCAGGTCCTCATAGATTTCCTTGGGTGAAATACCTTTTTCTTTTTGTAGATACTCTATAACTGCTCTGGCCTCATTTTTGTCTATTTTTAGATTTGTTGCACACCTCTCACCTTTGTATGGGTCTCACCTGCACAGAAATTAAGACAAAAATCTAAATTAATTTTTTCTAGTATCTGTCTATATTTCTGAGATGAGGTATTATGTACATTATTTACATTATTCAGACTATTGTCCTCATCTATTGCCATATTTATTACAACGTTTCGGCCTTTCAGTATCTGTCTATATTTCTGAGATGAGGTATTATGTACACTATTTACATTATTCGGATTATTGTCCTCATCTTTGTCGCCATATTTATTACAACGTTTCGGCCCTTCAGTGTCTGTCTATATTTCTGAGATGAGGTATTATGTACACTATTTACATTATTCGGATTATTGTCCTCATCTTTGTCGCCATATTTATTACAACGTTTCGGCCCTTCAGTGTCTGTCTATATTTCTGAGATGAGGTATTATGTACACTATTTACATTATTCGGACTATTGTCCTCATCTTTGTCGCCATATTTATTACAACGTTTCGGTCGTTCAGTATCTGTCTATATTTCTGAGATGAGGTATTATGTACACTATTTACATTATTCGGACTATTGTCCTCATCTATTGCCATATTTATTACAACGTTTCGGCCCTTCAGTGTCTGTCTATATTTCTGAGATGAGGTATTATGTACACTATTTACATTATTCGGACTATTGTCCTCATCTTTGTCGCCATATTTATTACAACGTTTCGGTCGTTCAGTATCTGTCTATATTTCTGAGATGAGGTATTATGTACACTATTTACATTATTCGGACTATTGTCCTCATCTATTGCCATATTTATTACAACGTTTCGGCCCTTCAGTGTCTGTCTATATTTCTGAGATGAGGTATTATGTACACTATTTACATTATTCGGACAATTGTCCTCATTTGTCGCCATATTTATTACAACGTTTCGGTCGTTCAGTATCTGTCTATATTTCTGAGATTTCGTATACATGTGGTCAAAAAGAGACAGTTGGAATTTAGGGACCACATGACGAGCAAAGAGCAAAGAGGACTTTCAGGTGACGTCTTGAAATCAAGAGGGACAAAGAAATCAACGACTGATCCTACCTGACTGACTTGTTTAAAGAAATGACGGAACATGGATTTTGTTAGAAAATAAGAAAAATGTGATGAATTGCTATGTAATATCAACTTTCTGGTATATATATATATATATATATATATATATATATATATATATATATATATATATATATGCTTGAAATTTTCCCCAGAGGAGACTTGAGGTAACAGATGTGGTTCGAAAGAAAACTACTAAAACTGGTAATGCTGAATAGTCACATATTCTGGTTTAGTATAAGAAACAGGACAGACCATTCAATGATGGGCAAGGACAATTTTAAATAAAGGAGAGTAATTATTAAGGGGGAGGTAAATCCTGTTAGACTGATTGCTTGATTGATTCGTTTTCTACGGTTTATCGACCACTTGCAGTTTATTTAAAGCTAGTGATTTTTTTTTTTTTACATTTTAAGATTTCTTTTCAAATAATAATGGTTCAGTGATACAATTCGTACTAATTAACCCACAGCTGGGGGGAGAATAGGTGCATTCAAACCTAATAAGAATTTAATAAACAAATAAGAAATTATAATGTTTATATATATAAAGTGGGGGATCAATTCTACATTTCAATCAATGTATAAACTGATTCCTCACTTTATATACAGAGTAGTATCTATACATTTATATTCCAGAGAATGTAAATAAATTTAAGACATGCCTGTGTAGCTAATCAGTATTTGATTGATTGATTGATTCGTTTTCTATGGCTTATCAACAAATAAATTATAATGTAGATATAAAGTAGGGGATCAATTTTACATTACAATCATTATATAAACTGACCCCTCACTTTGTGGCCAGAGTAGTTTCTATACATTTATATTCCAGAGAATGTAAAAAATATCTAAAAGACATGCCAATCAAGCTAATCAATATTTCATTGGTTGATTGATTTGTTTTCTATGGCTTATCAACAAACAAAGAATTATAATGTAGATATAAAGTGGGAGATCAATTTTACATTACAATCATTATATAAACTGACTTCTCACTTTGTGGCCAGAGTAGTTTCTATACATTTATATTCCAGAGAATGTAAAATAAATCTAAAAGACATGCCTTTTTAGCTAATTTCATTGATTGGTTCGTTTATTACGACCTATCAACTCTTTGCGTGTTATTTAAAACCAGAAAATATTGTTAGATTGTAAGAATTTGAGGAAGAGATAATAATGGTTTAAGTCTTACTAATTAACCCGTAGCTGGGGAGAGAAGAGGTGGATTCATACCTTTCTCAAGAGTATTTGCGCGTAAGAAAATATAACGAACCCAACGGTAATTGGAACTCGGCTCTGCGATTAACAATTCCGAAGCATTACCCATTACACCACCTGCACATCCAAGCATACAGCACATGATATTCACAAGCAATCACCCATCTTGGTAATGATCAGGCTCGACGTTGCTTAACTTCAGTGATCGTACGGGAACCGGTGTTTCAACCTGACGTGGCTGTAAGTCAAAATGCTGTTAGAAAAAGTAAGGCTTATCTAAATTGCTGCATAATATGTGACGCAGAAATCCGTAGACGTTAAAAAACAACGGAAGATGCCTTCAAGTAACTAAGCAAAATATTAAGAGACAGGAATGTTTTGTTGTTAACAAATGAACGGGGGTGCCGGACAATCTCTTCACAGATAAAGAAGAAACTTGAAGAGGTTGAGATGCGGCTCTATAGATGAATACCATTGGCAGATTATGTGAGAAAAGAGAAATTGTTATCTTCATCTTTATTGTCACCTTCACGACGTTTCGACCGTTGTACGCTCCAGCCTTCTTCAGGTGATATTTGTTAGAATTTCGAACCGAACCCTTTATTTATAGATTGTTCTAATCCCCCGTACAATGGCTTTCAGTTAATTCACCTTGATAAGTTAAATAAAGGATTCAGTTCGAAAGTCAAAAAAATATCAACTGAAGAATGCCGGAACCTACAACGGCCGAAACGTGGTTAATGTTTTGTTCCCTCTGCTCTTCTTAGGTATTGAACTCACAAGTTTTTGGGTCAATTCACATTTGGATCAATCGGCCCATGCTTTTATCCACTAGAGAAAACGTCGTGAATATGCCAATAAAGATGAGGACAACACTCCGAATAATGTAAATCGTGTAAATAGTTACAATACCTCATCTCAGAAATATAAACAAATTGTGAAGAAGGCCGGAGCGTACAACGGCCGAAACGCCGTGAAAATGAAAATAAAGATGTGGAATGATGTACACAGCGTACATAGTTACAATTCTTCATGTCAGAAATAGAGACAGATCCTGAAGAAGGCCGGAACGTACAACGGCCGAAGCATCGTCAATATGATAATAATGATGTGGAATTATGTAAACAGTGTAAGTAGTTACAATTCCTCATCTCAGAAATAGAGACAGATCCTGAAGAAGGCCAGAACTTACAACGGCCGAAGCATCGTCAATATGATAATAATGATGTGGAATTATGTAAACAGTGTAAATAGTTACAATTCCTCATCTCAGAAATAGAGACAGATCCTGAAGAAGGCCAGAACTTACAACGGCCGAAGCATCGTCAATATGATAATAATGATGTGGAATTATGTAAACAGTGTAAATAGTTACAATACCTCATCTCAGAAATATAAACAAATTCTGAAGAAGGCCAGAACGTACAATGGACAAAACGTCGTGAATATGAGAATAATGATAAGCAATGATGTAAATCGTGTAAATAGTTACAATAGCTCATCTCAGAAATATAAACAAATTGTGAAGAAGGCCGGAGCGTACAACGGCCGAAACGCCGTGAAAATGAAAATAAAGATGTGGAATGATGTACACAGCGTACATAGTTACAATTCTTCATGTCAGAAATAGAGACAGATCCTGAAGAAGGCCGGAACGTACAACGGCCGAAGCATCGTCAATATGATAATAATGATGTGGAATTATGTAAACAGTGTAAGTAGTTACAATTCCTCATCTCAGAAATAGAGACAGATCCTGAAGAAGGCCAGAACTTACAACGGCCGAAGCATCGTCAATATGATAATAATGATGTGGAATTATGTAAACAGTGTAAATAGTTACAATTCCTCATCTCAGAAATAGAGACAGATCCTGAAGAAGGCCGGAACGTACAACGGCCGAAACATCGTCAATATGATAATAATGATGTGGAATTATGTAAACAGTGTAAATAGTTACAATTCCTCATCTCAGAAATAGAGACAGATCCTGAAGAAGGCCGGAACGTACAACGGCCGAAGCATCGTCAATATGATAATAATGATGTGGAATTATGTAAACAGTGTAAATAGTTACAATTCCCCATCTCAGAAATAGAGACAAATCCTGAAGAAGGCCGGAACGTACAACGGCCGAAGCATCGTCAATATGATAATAATGATGTGGAATTATGTAAACAGTGTAAATAGTTACAATACCTCATCTCAGAAATATAAACAAATTCTGAAGAAGGCCAGAACGTACAATGGACAAAACGTCGTGAATATGAGAATAATGATAAGCAATGATGTAAATAGTGTAAATAGTTACAATAGCTCATCTCAGAAATATTCACAGCTGTAAGGAAAATATTTACACTATTTCTCATGGAAATTTTGTCCTCATTTTTGTTGTTTTTATCCTTCTTATCTTTCTCAGGTGTCTATGCATCTGGATAACCTACAGAAGATTCCGATCGCCCAAGTTCTAACGAGACATGTCAGAACAAGAGACAGGAAGAGAACGAGAGTTTCAGATTCAGTATCCAGTCTTCAAGACAAGAAGCCGGTGAGAACTTTTTGCACAGACCTGTATATGATCAAGTGCAATCAGAAGGCAGAGAAGTAATTGTTTCAGAGCGCGAGCCGAGATTCGATGTAAAAGAGGAGGAACGACCACATCAACAAACTCTGAATTGACGTCATAAAATAAAACATTTCAAAAGACATTCCTACGCAGGAGAAGAATTTAGAATTTTCAGTATTATTTGATTCGAAGGTCGTGTCGGTGATGAAAAGTAAATTGTAGTTCGCTAATTGGAAGAAAGAAAGAAAGAAAGAAAGAAAGAAAGAAAGAAAGAAAGAAAGAAAAAGGAAGGATCTTTGTAATTAAATAGAAATAGGTCGAATAAAAGAAACAAAGAAAGAAACAAAGAAAGAAACAAAGAAAGAAAAAAGAAAAAGAAAGAAAAAGGAAGGATCTTTGTAATTAAATAAAAATAGGTCGAATAAAAGAAAGAAAGAAAGAAAGAAAGAATTAAAAAAACAGAAGGGAGGATCTTTGTAATTAAATGAAAATAGGTCGATAAAAGAAAGAAAGAAACAAATAAAAAGGGAAATCTTAGCAAAGAAGCAAAGATAGGCCGAATAGAAGAAAGAAAGAAAGAAAGAAAGAAAGAAAAAAAGAAAAAAGAAAGAAAAAAAGAAAGAAAGACGGACAGATAGTAAAAAGAAAGAAAATAAGAAAGAAAGGAGGATCTTTGCTTAGAAATAAAGAAAGGCCAAATAGAATAAAGAAAAAAAGAAAGAAAGAATAGAAGAAAGAATAGAAGAAAGAAAGAAAGAAAGAAAGAAAGAAAGAAAGAAAGAAAGAAAGAAAGAAAGACGGACAGACAGTAAAAAGAAAGAAAGTGAGTAGGATCTTTGCTTAGAAATAAAGAAAGTCTAAATAGAGTAAAGAAAGAAAGAAAGAAAGAAAGAAAGAAAGAAAGAAAGAAAGAAAGAAAGAAAGAAAGAAAATAAGTTAGGTCAGAGGCGTCATTTTGCCCGATGTGGGAAGGGAATGAATAAAAATAAGAGCGGATACAACATCAGGGGAGATAAAATTAGAAACCCGATTACGGAATGTAGGTGGCGCTACGAGAGTCGAAAAAGAAAGTAGGAGGAGCTAAAAAAATGTCGGCTAAAAGGAAGAAAAAGAAGAGAAAGAACAAGCTTAAGCTTTAATGTCTACCTAACCAGAATCGGTCATAGTGGTCGAAGCAGTGTGCTCATATAAGAACGAGCGACCTTCTTCGGGCTTGTCTCCACCAAGTTTAGCTGTAGATAGAGGCACAACCCCGCGGGCTCGTACGAACACAGAGCTTTTGTTTATACGCTTCGAAATCTTTAAAGGTAAGAACACAAGAATGAATTTCTTTTGTTACTTTATTCCGTTCTTTTTTGTTTTTGGCCATTTATCAAATTTTATGATTCTACTGTTTATTCGTAATATTTAAAAATAAATAATATATATATATAAAGAATTGGTAAACTTCTGAGTGTCTGTATGTTTATATAGCAAATTTCCGATAATTGTCGCTCTCTTGAATACTTCCGAATGTTTCACGACGGTTTTTGTTTTTTCGAAGTTACATCTTCATAGTGTATCGTATTAGCCAACCGATGACCATGTAAATTTAGGATTTATTTCAAAGAACAAAACACGACGCTTAAAGCCCTTCTTGAGCAGTCCGATTGGATATTGTTTTGCTTCCTTTGATTTCCCAACTTCTGAAAGTGGCTTCGGCGGTCCTATTATCCTGTTTTGCCTACCAGTTGTTTCTGAACAATAAGGGTTATGAGAAAAAAAAAAAATGAATCTATTGCAGCTCTAGGCGCAAATCTTTCAAATATGTTATACAGTGTAACCCGGATATAAGAGAGTTGTCGGGACCGGAGAAGTCTATTTTGTTTAAGTAAGTATGGGAATAATTTGGGACCAGAGAAAATCTCTCTTATATCCGGGTTACACTGTAATTCTTTTTTTCTTTTTTTTTTTTAACTCGCGGAAAATTCCGGTTAACAAGTCAAATAAATCATTACCACTCTTCTTCTACCCTCTGCGTGTATCTTCTCGTTTTCACCCTTATCCTTTCAAATCTTTGCTATCATTCCATATCTTTATGTAATCTTGCACAATTATGGATTAATTTCAAATTTCAAGTACGAATTGTGTTCTCAAGCCGCTGGTGTATTTCGTATAGAAAACGCTAAAATTTGCGTTTCTCTGTGCTGTGCGCCGAATGCTTAGGGGTAGGATCTTTGACTGATGCCAAATCGGTTGAGTTTCGATCCTGGCTTGAAGCAATCGGACGTCTAGCCACATTGAAGAGCTGTGATACAGCGAAACAGTTTGTCTGTAGATGACTAATATATATATATATATATATATATATATATATATATATAAACGAATGAAGATTGTACACTTTTTTAAAGTATCCTTTCTTTTGCTCAATCTCGACAATTTTAATATGATCATTTTACACCATTTTATTGCTAGTAACTAGCAATAAAATGGTGTAAAATTCTTTTATTCTTTACTTTTATTCTTGTCTTGCGATATTCAACCAGCAAACATTTCTTTCTCTTTTATTTTCGTTTTCATCACTTAACCTCCTCTCTCTCTCTCTCTCTTTCTCTCTTTCTTCTTCTTTCCGGTTTTTTCATTCACCTGATTTTCTATTTCTTTTTTTCATTCAATTATTTTTTCTCTCATTCACTTTTTGTTTTCTTTTTTTTTCATTCACTTTTTCTTTTTTCACTCACTTGGTTTTCTTTTTTTTTTTTTTTTTTTTCATTCACTTAATTTTATTTTCTTTTTTCTTCCTCCCTAAACTCATTTATCATTTTTGTCTGTATCTTATTTTATCACATCACATACTCCTTCTCATTCATCATTTTTTCATATATATATTAAATCAATTAATTTATAATATTAATGCTCTGTAAATTTACATTGAGCACTATTTTGTAAAAATATCTATAAGAACACCGGATTATTTATCTTACTGTTCTTTCTTTTTATATATATATATATATATATATATATATGTGTGTGTGTGTGTATGTATTTCATAAAAGATGACTGACTAGATACTACGTTTAAGCATTTCATTTAAAAGTAACTTTTTAAAAATACCCACGGTGTTAGTATGGGAAATCCAATCGTATCGTGTTTCTATAACTACTACACATATCGAAAACAGGGGATTTAAAAAAAAAGTTACTAATGAATGAAAAGTTTAAACGCAGTATCTTAAAAGTCGTTTTTAATGAAACGTGCAAAAGAGGGTTTGCTGTCCAAATACTATATACTATATATATATATATATATATATATATATATATATATGGTCTGTTAAATTAAAAACCTCAACCTCTCTGTGGATCAGTTTTAATCATTAATATTACTAGGATCCACGCAGATTATATGCCAATGGATCGATTACCTGTATTGTGTGTGTGTATATATATATATATATATACACGTGTGTGTGTATGTTATTTTTAGTGGGCACGTTTATATTTTTCTTTTTCTTAAATATTGACAATCATATCAACCAGCCTAGACTAAGAATTTACCTGAAAGAAAAATATATCTCCCGGCAGAAATCGAGTATGTGTGTGTGATATATATATATATATATATATATATATATATATATATATATATAAACCACAAAATTGTCAAATTCTTAGATTAAGCTTTGAACCGTTGTATCATAGAAATGATTAAATATATCTTACTGGCATTCTCCGGGGTTTTTATCACACTACTGTACTTTACTTTGATCAATAAGAATGTATAATTACTCTCCAAGTTTAACAGAATAATCGGGATAAAATTGATCATAATCGAAAATGATATTCTCAACATGAATTAATCATAGCTAAGGACTGGATGTTCATGGACAATTGAAATAAAGTTCAAATAAATATTTTTTTTCCCAAGATGATTTTCCAACTTATTCAAGATCATCTTCGCCCTCTCTAACCTTCTAACTTTCTGTCCTGAAGTAACACGATGCCTCACAAGTTTCACGTAGGATTTCATTTTTTAAGTTTTTTTCTTTTTCTTTTTTACTGCTCTTTGAACTGTTATAGCTGAAACTCTTCTCTCACGTGCAAACCGTCTTATGGATTGAGTTGGATCTTTTCTAATTGATCTCTTTAGCTCTAAGTTGAAATGATGTTTCCTCTTCCTGTTGTGACCTTCTGGACCAGTTCTTCTCTCTACTGTTCCCTCTTTTTTCAAACTTATTTACTTCTCTTGATGATTGGAGAGAACAAATGCTGGCAACATCACTAAAGACTTAAATGATCTTTTTTCTCTCACTTTTGCTCACTTGGGAAGACAGTGGGCCGGACACAAACAATTTTAACCTGTTCTCTTTTTGACTGAATGACTCCAAGGGTTTTTCAGTAATTCTTACGAAAAAGGGTGTCAAGATGGCTAAACGTCTTATTTGAAAACCCGAATAAAAGAAACTCAATCAGTTTAATAGGGTTTTTTTTTTAGATATTAAACATTTTGTAGCATAATTATGCTGTTACACGATTTGAACAGTTTTGCTGTTACACTCGGTATAGTGTTTGTGTGTAAGAGTCTTTTCATTGTAGATTATCCCTTTGTTATTCTCTCCCTTTCTTTTCGCCTGCCTTTTCTTCTTCTTATCCTCTTTTCAATTTTCTCCTCTTTCTCGCTTTGCTAAATCCTTCCCTATTTAATATTATGTATGTTTCGCGGTCAGAAAGCGTGACGAACTCTAGCCCAGAAAGAATGGATGCCAGGCATCGAGTTATGGTCGAAGATAAAAACAGACAGAACTATGATATCGATACTCGACCAAAATGTTCAAATGATTACTGCTCAAAAAGACAGATACTACACTGTGATCCGCATATTTATCCCCTCCCCACAGTGGCAGAATCTGACACAAAGCGAGCTGAATGTGAGGTTCCGTACGTACGCGATCATTTTAACGTGGGATGCCCACAAGCATTCATATGGACAAGGACAAAAAGAATACCTGGACTTTGTGACCACTTTCACGCTGGCTTTGGTATCTACCAACTGCCCATCTTCGGAAAGGGTATGAATCTTCTCCCCCTCCTCTTGGGTAAATAGCAGGACAGACAGTTCTATAGCCTTGGATGGCAACTGGTCTACCGCAGAAACAAATGGCAACCTACTGCGGGAAAAAATCTGCCTCGTCAGTCATGTATCGAAAGATACATGATTGCCTAATCGTGTATCACGCATGGCACATGACTAACTAGATTGGCTGTTAGGTCTCATCGTTTTACTGTTGAAATAGCTAGATGCAACCGTAAGTTCTATTCTAATAGTGTCTTCTCTCACTTGTCGAACTTCTTTCGGGTTTCTTACTTGACTGTCGCGTACAATCTTCAAAAATTTAAATGAAACGTCAATCGCAATCTTCTTGCTTCCTGGAATCCGTTCTTTTATTGTTCTTTCTCCTCTTCTCATTCTCTTACATACGCAGTAGCCCTTTAGGAGTATTATCGCCTTGCTTGGAGAAAAATTATATAAAGAAATGATCTACGTTCAGATAAATCGAATTTCGAACAGTTACTACACTTTAATCCTAGTTGGAAAAGAGTAACTGCCGAACATACAAATGGAATAATAATATAAAATCTCGAAGTTTAAATATGCGCTATTCAGAAAGGATTCAGGTTAAACAGATACTACACTTTGATCTAATAATAGTAATTATGTGTGAGTGGTTTTCCCCGAGTGCCTCTTCATCGCCTCTTTTCTCTTTTTGTATGTGCCTGCTGAAAATGAGACATTTTGTCAAGAGATAACAAAAAGACAAAAATTTACTAAGCGCTTCAAAGGACACGAAATTGTGATGAGCCATGAACGCCAGCCTAAGAAAGGGATTTTTTTTTTTTAAGCAGCTCTGGGAAAACAAGGTTCATGCCTTTCCCTAATGAATACAATTGCAGATGAAATTGAAACTTGGCTGATTGTGTGTCTTTCCTTAGTTTAGTCGAGGATGCAGGATGGGTACCCTATGTACTGCAAAAGTAGCTACAGTTTATGTTCCTAAGTTATGATAACCTGACGGGACCCATTCCTCTCTAGACAACTTTAGAATTAAGAGCTCTCTTAGCTGTCCTGTGCCATCTTAAAAATTTATTTTCCCTTCAAAACATGAGCTATCATGTCTCTCCATGTCTTTTTCTTTCTTTTTTTCTTTTTTTTTTTTTTTTGTCTTTCTTTATTATTTATGAATCGCTAGGGGAAAATAGTGTAATTTCACGATGTAGAATTCAAAATTTTCCTTCTCAAGTTGCCAACCAAATCTAGAGAGAATCATCTACCCTGTTATTTAACACATAGCTTGTAGGGGTGAAGAGATGGATATCAATGTTACTAGCGCGAAATGGAGACTAACAGACGACATCGTTTGCCTTACCAAGGCTAAAGAGTCCAGTCTATTCTGCTATTTTAACCTACAGGTTGGTACGAAAGTTTTGTCACCCTAACCCTCTCTTCCAAACTGTAGGAGTTTGTGTCAGTCATCTGAAATAGAAAATTATATATGGGTGACTAGACTTTCAGACCACACTGTACATTGATTCTTGTCTAAGAATTTGACCGACAGGATTCGAACTCGTCATGCAGGTTTCATTTTCTGCGTTGATAACCACTACGCTAATTTCTATTGAGCTGGTAATAATTCAGTTTATGCAAATAATGGCTTTAACAAATGGTTACAATAAACACTTCTCTTTAAATAATATATTTAATTAGGCGTTTATTGGGTCAGGCCGCCTTTTAATTAGTTCAAGAATGCGTGAAAGCAAAAAAAAAATTACTAATTATATCCAAAATTAATTAAAGAAAGCAAGTAGACGTTCCTTACATATTATGGTAAAGCTTCACAATATGCCAAAACGATTTAAACATTTTACCAATTTAGACAATTTTTTTTATTTAACACTCCACCCATGTCTATTTTCGACTGACAGACACGCGATAAGAGTGGGTGGGATATCGGGTGTGTGTCTGGTTCTGTGATTGGTCGGCATCATCAATTTGTTATCGCGTTTATTCCAACGCAATGCGCATACATATCGTGTAACATGTTGCGCATTTTCTCTAACGCTCATATGTGTCCATTCTAAGGTTTTATTTAAGACGATATTAAAAGCTGTTGACGCTCGTCTCATATTTGCCTTACATCACTTGAACAGGTCGATTTTGGAACCGTGATATTGCACCCAATTTGTAAGCTGGAGTTTGAAATGGTAAATAATAATACAAAATATGTTTTCCAAATTGTCATCGCTTTTTTCGGAAATGAATTTAAAGATTAAGTTTAGGTTCAAAATCGTAACGTTGGAATTTCATTCCGGATAAAGACGCATAGCATAGACTTATAAATCTTATAATTTTCTAAAGCTTCCAAATTTTTATGACTAAAATGCATGGCGCAAGGACTTTATTACTAAATCATTGTTCTATAAATAAGACCTTCACTTCAAAGGGAAATTATATGATATACAGTGCAATACCTTTTGTGTGGTTTTTCAATAAACAATATGAAATTGACAAAGTTTTAAACGACATTTACTGGCCTGAATGTCCAGGAAATTTTTACAGAAAATATCCGTCCTCCGACAGGATTCGAACCTGTATCCTATACGGAACCGTCATTTAGCTCGACGTGCCGATATGGCTACAGAGTAAATTCGACCTTGCTAACCGAACGTTTCTCTGTAGCCAAATTGGTTAAGGCACGTCAAGCTAAATGACGGTTCCGTATACGAATATTTTCTGTGAAAATTTCTCGAACATTCAGGCCGGTAAATGTTGTTTAATACTGTTTATTATAAACAGAGCATTTACTTAAATATTTGTATCTGAAAAAATCATACCCGCTCGGCCCGGTGGCTAGGATCAAAGTATAGTATCTGTGCTTTGTGAGCTGCCTGGTCGGGTGTCTGTCGAACTCTCTGCTTGCAGAGAGGAACCCTGACGAAGCTCCGCCGAAGGGTAGGGTTTCGTTGGGGGAGGTTGACGGAACTGGCCTGCCTCGGCGGGTTTGGATGGTTATTTATTTTTGGCTGGGCCTACGGGCTCGAAGATACCCACATTAAAAAGGCCTTGTGCCACATTCGATCCCCGTGGGTGGATTGATAAATACCATCTATAAAAAGAATGTATAAACATAAAAATGTCTTAAAATCAATAAACAATGTAAATTTAAAGCATTTTTCTTTTATGTGCTTAGCAGTATTCTGGTGTTATATAAACTTTTATCTACTTTTTGCTTTTATTAATTACTAGCTTAAAAAGCCGAGCTATCGGGCGGCAATTAAGCTAGCTCCTACGGAAAGATCTTGATTGGGCCTTCGGCTTATTCAGGAGTTTGTGAGTCTCTAAGTCTTTGCATATTCTCAGCATTGGAAACTCTCCTGGCTGACATTTTATCTGAGTTCTCATTTGCACGGGACTTTTATTTCTTCGCTGAAGCCTTGGCTGTCTTGATTGCAATCTGGGCTTCCGTTGGTGGAGATTTCTTTTTGAGAGGCATACTGTCGCCGTATGCGATAGGCAACATTAAACTACGGAAGAACTTATTGCATTAATATTTAAACTCAAATTTTAAAAGTTCAACGATATTTCTTCTACCGCCACTTAATTTACAGACAATTTGATGTACGTCGGTCCTTACTTTCCATACAAACTATTATTTTTATTTCATAGGTGACGTTCACTGGATTTCGCAATTAATTTTGATTATTACCAAATTTATTTCCAAGTTATGAAGATTGTTATCGTACAAAAATTTTGTCACAAAAAAAAATCACGTAAAAAAAAATCGCCGAAAACAATCGCAGTAATGAAAATTTCGAAATCCAAAATTTTAGGATTTCGGGCCCAGATCCGGCCTGGAATGTTTTTTAATTTGCCCAACGGAGTCGGCCTGGTTCAAAAATGGTATGATATGTTAGGCTACGGCCTCTAGGAGTAAAAGGGAAAAAGTGTGACAAACTGATATTCGCATTTATTTATATAGAAGAACTAACAAATCTGGCTCGTTCGGTAGACATTTTTTTAAATCTTTTACAATTTTTATACAGTTTTTACTTATCGAATATAGTAAAAAAAAAAAAAAAAAAAAAAAAAAGTAAGTGACTATTTCTCTTGTTGTGATTCATACTTAGAATTCTACCAAAAAACATTATGTATGGCATTATGTAAGGGTTCAAATAGCCGGGATAAGCAGGGAACGTATTAATAAAAATTTAATTTTATTTCCCAAAATAAAGCAGAGGTCATCTTTTGTAGCAATTTTTAATGGCGACTCTACCAACAACATCGATGGCATTATGTAAGGGTTCAAAAAGCCGAGGTAAGCAGGGAACGTATTAATAAAAATTTAATTTTGTTTCCCAAAATAAAGGACAAGTCATCTTCTATAGCAATTTCTAATGGTGACTCTACCAAAAACATTGATGCCATTATGTAAAGGTTCAAATAGCTGAGATAAGCAGGGAACGTATTAATAAAAATTTAATTTTACTTCCCAAAATAAAGCAGAAGTCAACTTCTATAGCAATTTCTAATGGTAACTTTACTAAAGTATGCATGTTTTGATATAATGGATAACGGTTCGTAAAGGAAAATTGGAGATCCGAGTTCGAATTCCAGTCAGGTTTTTTACATTAATTTATTCGTTTTTATACACTTGTCCGGAATTTTAAGTTTGAATTCATACCTTTCCCAAGCTAGGCGTTGAAGAGCAGGACAAACTGAGTCCTATAGCTTTGGTTGGCAGCCAGTTTTCTCCCAGAAAGAAACGGCTATTTACTGCGGGAATATCTTCTGCCGAGTTCATCATGAATTGGAAAAGACATGATCGCCCAAGAATATATCTGATATAGAAATTAATTGGCTAAACCCATAGATGTCATAGTTTAAATATCAAGGTAACTAAACTGTCCTCTGTTAATCATATGAAAGCATCTTTTTTGCCCTCCATCATCATGGCTGATGCTAAACTCCAGGAGAGTAACTCCTTTTTCTTTCTTGTTCACACGTTATCCACTGAATTTAAATAGTGGCTATATCGAACCAATTTTTAAGTCTGATGCTCGAAAAGTTTATTCATTATGCCGTGATAAACAAATTTTCCATATTTATAAATCTAATATCCGTCTATTTATCAAATATTACTGCCAAATCTGGTCTAGTGAGTCTGCTATGTTCACAGATTCTTGATAATATCCAAAGAATTGGCAACGTTAACAGTCTTAAACCGACATCTGTAAATAGCTTTCGTCGTTGGTACGATAAGAAAAATTGAAGACCAGCATTCCCTATCCCTCCTTTTGGCCTTGCGCCACACTTTTGTAGTTTTCAAAATAAATATTGCTTTCGTCGTTGATACTTTGAACAAGAATTTAAGCGCAGTACAAACTGTCATCTGATCTAAAAGATATGACCAACAGTCTGTTGTTAAATGGAGCAGAGAATGTCTTGTTAATTTTAAAATACAAAACTGCTCTTCATTGATCATCTGATACACCCCTCTCTGCCTTCTATTAGTATGGCTGATGCTAACCCCCTGGAGAGAGTGACTTGTTGTGCCTACTCGTCTAACATTCCCGGCTGACATGAACTGGAAAGACTATATTGAATCCATTGCTAGGTCAGCTGCCAAGAAAGTTGGTTCACTGTCATGCTAGATAATTTTTCTCCCAGAATCTATCTTGCATATCTATAAGTCTACCATTCATCCTGGCTTTGAATACTGCTGTCATATATGGTTCTGTTCTCATGTTGTATATTTAGAGATTCTTGGTAAAATCCAAAGAATCCGCTACATTATTGGTACTGACTTGCCATCTCGACTTCAGCCACTTTTCCACCGCCGTATAGTTGCTGTCCTGTGACTTCTCTATAAATACTTTCATGGTAACTGTTCTGATGAGCTACTCTCTATAGTATCTAGACTTCATGAATTTAAGCGCAGTACAAATCCTCCTACAGAAGGTAGCTAAGGAGAGCTAGAAGAAGGGACCAAACAGTCTACAAGAAGACTAGTTAGCAAGCTTGTCTCGCGAGAACAACTACGACTGAGTGGTGAGTTCGAGCCTCACTGGGTGCCCCTTACTTTCAGCCCTGTGCCACATCTAAGCAACGCTTTGAAAATCACTATTACAAAAGCGGACATCATTTACATTATTCGGACTATTGTCCTCATTTTTGTCGCAATATTTATTACAACGTTTCAGCCGTTGTACGCTCCGGCCTTCTTCAAGGTCACATGGCACAGTGGATAAAGGCGTTAGTTAGATCCAGTGACAGGACCCAAGGGTGTGAGTTCAATACCCGGTTAATTCAGAGAAGAACTTTCAGAGGGAAATTAACAGGCTATAACTGATAACTGACATCCATTAAAAACATGGCACGTGGAACTAGAACAGTCTACCCCAGTGAGCGAAATAAAGGGTTCAGTTCGACATTCCAACCACCTGAAGAAGGCCGGAGCGTACAACGGCCGAAACGTTGTAATATGGCGACAAAGATGAGGACAATAGTCCGAACAATGTAAATGGGAAACGTTGTAATATGGCGACAAAGATGAGGGCAATAGTCCGAATAATGTAAATAGTGTACACAATACCTCATCTCAGAAATATAGACAGATACTGAAGGGCCGAAACGTTGTAATAAATATGGCGACAAAGATGAGGACAATAGTCCGAATAATGTAAATAATACCTCATCTCGTTAATATAGACAGATAGAAAATCGGATGTTAAATGAATTTTATAGTGGACATCCGGGAATTTCAAAGATTAAATTTCTTATTAGAAGCTATGTATAAGGGACCAAAATGGGTCAAATTAGCAAAAGTCACCTCCGACGAAATTACAACCTTGGCCAAAGGCAGATACTCTAGGGGTCAAGACGGCGCATAGTCTTCTCAGGTTCAATAAACCGATCACATTATCTTATGGTAGTGGATAGTTTTACTAAGAGGCATAAAATTTGTAAGTGCAAAAAACTAACTTCCACGGTTACAGTGAATTTATTTTGCACGAACAGTCTGCAAGATATGGCATCCTGGTGCAATAGACTCGCATAACGGTACACAAATCAATGATTACGAATTTAAAAACATTTTGTAAAATGTTCCCGATTGAACATATTACTACCACGCCGTATCACCCACAATCTGAACGGTTTGGGGGTACTTTTAAAAGATTTTGAAAAAAAACAAGTAATGAACAAGTGTATGAAGAACCACTATAAAAATTCTTAAGAGTATATCGGATAACGCTGAATTTCAATACACTGGCAGGCATGTCACCGGCAGAATTGATGTTCGCAAGAAAAATTAAATTAGTGTTTGACAAGTTCTTACCAGGTTAAAAAAGAATAAAAACGAATAACAAAAAGGAGACAAAATTTTTCAGAATTTGCGAAAAAGGGTTTTTCAGGGTATATAAAAATGAAAAAGAAATGTGGGAAGATGGCGTATTAAGGTCACAAATTGGAAAAATGATATATATGGTAACAGGAAAAAAATGCAAACACAAAAGGCACTGGAATCAATTAAAGAAAAGGTTTACTAAGAAAAGCCCGCAAGAAAGGAAGAAACTATTCAAGTACAGAATGATATTTTTGACGTACCAACACCCCAAGAATTTGTTGAACGTAAAAGTATAATTACCAGAAAATGAAAATGTACGAAAATACAAAGAAATAAAATATTTACTAATAAAAAATATAAAAAAGGTGGACGTTGTGGAGTAAATAAAACACGACTGGTAACACAAATGAACCAGGCAAGACGTATAATAAAGAACGCCAAGTGAATCAGGCGAAGAAAATCGCAGTCTGTCCCAGGCTCGCGACGAGTAGACAAGACCTCCATCTTCGTGCAGAGGGTGACAAGATCTCGGTCTTCGGGCGGAAGATGACTCAGCCAGTATCTGTCTTCGAATAGAGACACGGCTGCGAAAAACAGGCTAATTCTGTATCCGAGCCCGCTTTGGCGGGGGCTGGGTAAATTTTGATCAGTAGCCCAGATGGAAACGCTCGTGTTGTGTGACATCTAGTCTACAGTGGGGCTACTGGTAAATTCTACTTGCAGGCTCGCAGGATCTCTGTCTTCAGACGGAGGGTGTCAAGACCTCCGACTACGGGTGGAGGATGACTCAGTCGGGGATCTTTCTTCGGACAGACTCGGCTGAGAAAAACTGACAAAGCTGGAGTGGATGAAACGGCAATTAGATTCGAATGGATAAAACGGGGAGAAAGCATGAGGGTCAGAGTGGACGAAATGGGGAGAAAGCCCGAGGTCTGGAGTGCGTGAAACGGGGAGAAAGCATGAGTGCTGGAGTGGATGAAACACCGGGGAAAAGCATAACGGCTCGAGTGAATGAAATGCTGGGGGAAATCATGGCTCGAATCGATGAAATGAGGAGAAAGCATGAGTGTGGGATTAGATGAAACGAGGAGAACACATGAGGGCTAGTGTGGAGGAAAAGGGGGGGAAAGCATGTCGGATTCAGTGGATGAAATGCGGGGAAATCATGAGGGTTGAACTGAATGAAATGGGGAAGAAATCATAAGGGCTGGAGTGGATGAAGCGGGGAGAAAGCATGAAGGTTGAAGGGACTACGGAAGTAAGTTACGTGTCTAGAATTAATGAGATGAGAAGAAAGCAAGTTGGTTCGAGTGGAGGAGGATGAGGAGAAAGTATGTAAGCATTTATGCTAATAACTAATTAAAAAAAAAATTATAGCAGCCAAAGATAATATTTTCAAACATGACTTCTATGGATGCATGTATTTGTGGGTACTACTTAAATAGAATGGTCTACTATTAAAAAATATGGAGATTTTCGGGAGGGGAAAATAATATTTGTATATTAGCATTTTTTATGCGAATTAGTATTTAAATTATTTTAATTTGGGATTAATTTACATATTATATAATCTAAATAATTATTAGGTTATAAATTTATCTGTTTTTTTTTTTAACATTTTATTTTTTTTATTTGTTTTCATTTTTATATTCATGTATATTGACTTGGGAAAGGAGTAGTTTTTTTAGGAATTCAGTTATTTGAAAAAGTCCAGTATGCAGATTTATATTTTGATCAGACTCGATAAGGGCATTCTCAAGAATTTTCCGTCTAAGATACTTTTCTCATTTAATATGTGGGGTATTCTTTAGATCAAAGTAGTGTTTGAATTCATTTCTATGTATAACTAATGCGTTTGATAAATTGTTGTGCATAATATCCCTTTTTTGGTCATAGATATGTTCGATTTTTTGTTTTTTAAATCTCTGCAAGTTTCCTCAATGTAATGTGAGGAGCAGTTCTGGCTATTTATTTCATCTATATATATATATATATATATATATACCTGCTTCGAAATTATTATTGTTATTGGTATTTTTAGTTCTGATCATATTTTACTATACCCTCTGCTTTTCTTTATTACACTTCTCCCAAAAGTAAGTTTTACATATATATCTGGCATATTTAAGGGAAGGTTGTGTAGGATGCTGCATTCACCATTACAACTGCTTCCCCAAAACAGAAATTATTCAATCTAATAAGATATTGCATTACATTCACGGGTACTCTCCAAAAACCATTTTCCCTTTTCTTAGAATCATACTGGCTTTTTCAAAGCTAAAGAATTGGATAGAAATGAGTCTTCCATGCCAACAGATGATTTTTATGGGTATCAGGGGCACTCTTTTGTATTTCTTCTACGGTTAGCGTGAACTCTTTTTAAGGTATCGGCCTGATTCATATTTTTTCATCTCATCATTTCACCCCAAGCAAGGCAGTAAATCCACTAAGACGCAAAGAATTACTGACGATGAAAGACAGTTTGAAGGAAACTGAGAAAACGTTACTCAGGAGAAAGGATTAAAATGATCTCGATTCGAGGAGACAGGCGATATCGATTGACGTTGCATTTAATTTTTTTCTACCGAAAAAAAATTAAACATCATTTTTTTTTCTTTCTTTTTTTTAGTGATTTCAAATGTTTGGTTAGCCATGTACAGAGACTAATCTGGCTACAAAGTGAGGGATCAGTTTATATATTGATTGTAATGTATAATTGATCCCCCATTTTATATCCATATTATAATTTCTTGTTGATAAGCCATAGAAAACCAATCAATAAATCAATGAAATACTGATTAGCTACACAGGCATGTCTTTTAGATTTATTTACATTCTCTGGAATATAAATGTATAGAAATTACTCTGGCCACAAAGTGAGGGATCAGTTTATATATTGATTGTAACGTTGAATTGATCCCCCACTTTATATCCATAAGCGTTCGAAAACGTATCAATGTCTCACTAAACCATTATTACCTAAAAAGAAAAAAAAATTTTTAATCATTTCAACCCAAGCAAGACGATAAAGCCACTAAGACGTAATGAGTTACTGTGAGTGAAAGAAGCTTAGAAAAAGTCAATGCGGAGAAAGGACAATATAATGAACTTGATTCAAGGCGACAGAAGATGGCATCTAACGTCGCACTTTTTAATGTCACAACGTTTTAAATGTCGTATTTGACTGGAATGCAATAGGCTTATAGAGTTCCACAAGTGAGAAGTGCGAGAGAAGAATCTATAGAACCAATTTCAACAGTTAAATTATGAGACCTAACTGCCAATCTAGTACTACGCTTAAATTCATGAAATGGATATACTAAAGAGAAAATTGTTACCAGAATAATTACCATGAAAACATTTATAGAAAAGGAACAGGGCAGCTACGTTACGGCGGTGGAGATGTGATTGAATCCGAGATGCCAGGTCAGGACCGATAACATTGTAGATTTTCTCAGGAGATTCTTAAGACTAAATACAAATTGTTCGATGTATTTTCATTTCTTGTTAACCGTGTCTTTCTTTCCGCTCTAAGCCTCGCCTTGAAAATCATTTTGACGACCGCATTGCTAATCCATTCTTCCTTTTCTCGCTTTCAGATGAGTAAACCTCACGGCCACAGGACATTTCACGGACTCAAAAACTGGCCCCTTTTCAGCTACTTCCACCGCTCCAGAGGCATGCCAGTATCCAGTCCTGCTGGTTGGTAATATTAATAAGTTTTCTTAAAACAAATTCCATTTATCATTCCGTAAAGGATATTATTTTCTAAATCAATCATCTTATACGACAATGTTGGATTTACCAAATCTGTAAGAAATTCGATCGTACACGGTTATTGTTTCTTTTTTTATGCAACAATAATAATAATAATAATAATAATGATAATAATAATAATAAAGAAACCAGTTATGCCTGTTACATAAATCATTTGTACGTGAATACAAAAATCAAAAGTGAGTAAAAATAGTCTATAGTTGAGTTAGTCTTTGGGTAAGTTGGTCCATAGAAAGAAACTGTGATTTAGAATGGACTTTGATCGTCAGCGACGATTCCCTGACCGTCCAAGCTGCTGTTGTTGATGATTCATTTGAAGTCGCCGATACATGTTTTATTCAGCACGCGCTGATGGAGATTGGAAAAGCTATGTAACCACGTCTTCTCTTGTGTTTGAACGGAAGCTGCATCAAGTCGAAATCTGTTAGGTTTTATGCACATACACAGACAGTGATATCTGTTTGTGTCTGTTCAATTTCATCTCCTTTCAGCTCATTGGATATAAGTCAAGACAAATCATTACTGAACTCGACCTCATAGTTTGCTGAGCGTGTATTGGCCATTGAGTGTTTTCCCGCTCTTTTTAATCTTATATCAAAAACCTAAAAAAAATATAATTTATCACATCCGAAATTCTTCACCCAGGGCATTCACCCCTACCAACTCAGTTCGCGTCATCAGAGTTCTGACCAGTAGTTTGCCATTCTGGGCCAGCCTACGCATTCTGTAACAACTGGCTTGCTTTACTTTACAGCATATCAACACCTCGATGGGTTATTTAATGCCGACAACATTTTTATTGCTGGTAATATATTTTTTCAAAAATATATTGCAGCTAATATTTTTTTCTTGAAAAATTTATTGCTGTAATTTTTTTTTAAATGTATTGCTGGTAATATTTTTCCCTGAAAAATATATGGCTGTTAATATTTTTCTTCAAAGATATATGGCTGGTAATTTTTTTAAATGTATTGCTGACAATTTTTTTTTTTTTTTTTTTTTAAATATATTGCTTATAAAATTTTTTTCAAAACTGTATTGCTGTTAATATTTTTTTTTTCAAAACTGTATTGCTGTTAATATTTTTTTTTACAAAAATGTATTAATACTCATTTTTACACTTTTATAATGTTTTGACCCTAGTTTGGGAGTTAAATATTTGCCCATAACTAGGACCCTAACAGGTCCTACCACTCTGGATCAGGCTGGACCTGGGAAGACAAGCAATGAAGAGGTGGTTCCACGCTCCTCAACACCTCCTGATCAAAAGCCTTGCTGTTGGCTGTAGTTTATCGTCTTAGCCAGGCGGAAGTAGTTTATCGTCATACCTAGGATAGCATAATAATTGGATAGAAATCAATCTGAAGATGTTCTAACAATTAAAAACCACCCACGTAGCGGGTGGTGTATAGACATAAGAAACTCATAATATACTGAGACAAGAAACATAAACTCTAACGCAACATAATCTTCGGACGGTCGCCTTTATACTAAAAAATAATTTCTCAAACTAAGTTGTGCTAATTATTTGTTTTCTAATTTTTTTCTTTTCCGCCTTTCCCAACCAGGTAAAGATCACCCCACGAAAAACGACGCCCCCATGCATATGCCAGTGGGAATGCAACAAAACTTTGGCCCGCCTATGATGCCTCAACGTCCACCGCGTTATGGCAATGCTCATATCGGCCAAGGACCTGGAGATCATTATGACGGGTTTTTAGGCGATGTTGGTAAACCAGTTCACATGGACAAAAGACACCCCGCCGATAAAGACAGGCACCATCCCACAGACGGCAACGCGAGGTGAGTTATTTGTAAAACAATATTCGATATCCAGTTGCTATGACGGAGACCTTTCCTCTTGAGGCTGGTTTCGAATTTATTCTCCTAGACTAATTGCCATCTACAGGCAAGAGAACCTAATCAGTCATGCTATTTAACCCATACCTGGGAGAAGATGGACCCATGCCTTTTCCAATGGTATTAGTGAACGAAACTGAATTTGAACTCGCCGACTTTCTGTCCTAGTCTCCGATACACTATCCGCGCATCCTAAAATAACAAAATATTTAACAAGTTGATCTGTGGAAAGCCTACAGATTTTGATAACGAGGGTACCCTTGCAGTTTCAAATATATATTAGGTTGGTGTAAAAATAATGACGTAATAATGTCGTTTTTTGAGGTATTTTTTAGCGTCAAAGAACGACAGTATTACGTCATTATTTTTGCACCAACCTAATATAATTTTCAATTACTGACTGCATTGAGCTATAATGGATGTGCATGTAGCGTATTAGTTGTGGGCGTGGGATTAGTGTCTTGAGTTCAAATTCCTGCCGAGAAAGTTGCGTTCACTTTCGTACTAATACCCTTGGAAAAGGCATGGATCCATCACTTCTCGCCTCAGCTAGCGGTCTGTTGTAGGTTAGACTGATTTCTGTGTTTTGTAACCAGTAAAGGAGAATAACTCTGAATACACCCCCACCATAAAACAAAAATAACTGCAATAACTACAGCAGTAATTGAGTTTCTTTATATCAATTTTTTTTTTTTTTTTTTTTTTTTTGTAACCTCAAAATGACACTTGTTGCCATTTTTATGATGACAACACAGTAGGACACTTTGCATTCGAAGATACGCCGTTGAACAATACTGGTGTCAGTCGCCTTCGAATAATACTCGTACTAATAGTACTTCGTATAGTGAATAGAGATCCTAATAGTAAAAAAAAAATAGAGAAGAAATGAAACTCCTTAGAATATAGAGGATAGACTAGAGATAGCGAACACGTTAGACGCCATGCGATTCCTCTGTGGTCATGTGATCTATTTAGTACAGTAATGAGATCGCCTGTGTTTGCTTACTGGCGATCTATGTTCAAACACAAGTGTCAACAGCAACACTTTATTCCTATATAACGGTTTTCAGATAAGACGTTTAGGACTCTTGACACCATTTGTTGTAAGAATCACTAAAAAAAACCCTTGGAGTTATTCAGCTAGAAAGAGAACAGGTTAAAATCATTTTGTGTCAGCCCCACTATGTATTCTTAACTGAGCAATGGTGAGAGGAAAAATCATTCAGGCCTTCAGTAATGGTACCAATATTTATACTCTGGCTTTCATCTTCAATGTCCATTCAAGAACCATTACGAGAAGGGTGAATAAGTTTAAAAAAGAGGAGACAGTAGGGAGGAAAACTGGATTAGAAAGTCACAACTGGAAGAGGGATCATCATTTCAACTTAAAGCAAAAGAGTTCAATTAGAAAAGATCCAACTCAATTCATGAGGCGTTTCGCACGTGAGAGAGGAGCTTCAGCTATGACAATCCAAAGAACAGTGAAATGAGTGAGGCACCTTGTTACTACAGGAGAGAAAGTTAGAATGTTAGAGAGGGAGAAGATCATCCTCAGTAAGTTGGAAAATGATCCCGGAATATATATATATATATATATATATATATATATATATATATATACGAACTTTATTTCAATCCTTCATGAGCTTCTGATCCATCTCGATTCCTCTGTTAAGTTTATAGAGTAGTTATAGATTCCTTCTGGTCAAAGTAGAGTCCAATAGTGTTATAAAAAAATTTGGAGAATTCCAGTAAGATATCTTTAATCATTTCTAAAATACTACGGTTCAATAGACAATTTGCTGTCACATAATTTGGACAATTTTTTTACACCATGTATAACGACTCCCTACTTCAAGGGTCTGCCAAACACAAACACGAGGTACTAAATGAAATGAAGGGTGGGGACCAAATACGTTTACCATTTTTATTAACTGTAACAATACAAGTCACCATTAAAATAGGATCTGTCTTTATTTCTGAGATTGTAACTATTTACACTATATACATTGTTCGGACTGTTGATCTCGTATTCACGACATTTCGGTCGTTGTACGCTCTGGCCTTCTTCAGATGGAATTTCGCGCCGAACCCTTTATATAGTCCATGGGGGTAGATTGTCCTCATTCCACATGCCATGCTTTTTTTTGGCTATCGGTTTCAGTTCATTCTCTTTAGTAACTCAAATCAAGTTATTTGTTCACCTCTCATGCGGCCAGGTATTGAACTCACAACTCAATGCGTCAAGTCACTGGATTTCTTCAACCAACTAAGCCATGTGTCCTTTGGGATATCAACTTATAATACCTGAAGAAGGTCGGAACGTGAAACGGCCGAAATGTCGTGAATATGACTGAGGACAACAGTCCGAACAATGTAAATAGTTACAATACCTCATCTCAGCAATATAGACTGATCCTGAAGAAGGCTGGAGTGTACAACAGCCGAAACATCGTGAATATGACAGTAATGAGGATAACATTCTGAACAATGTAAATAGTTACAATACCTCATCTCAGAATTATAAAAAAGATCCTGAAGAAAGCTGGAGTGAACAATGGTTGAAACGTCGTGACTATGACAATAAAGATGAGGATAACAGTCCGAACAATGTAATTAATGTATGTAATAAAATGACATAAACATGGTACTTACAGTAAGTGAGGGCAGCAGCCTAAATGATTACGAACTTTAAGTTAAGGCAAGGTCGTCGGCTACGATCGAAGGATATCTTTTGTTCCCTATTGGTGTAAGTTTGGACATTGGTTGCAGAACGTCTCATTCCAAACCTTTCTAAAGTCTGGACTAATTCTCTAACAGTACCAAGGGTACTAATTTTCTTGGTTAATTCGCCAACTATGCGAAGGGAAATAAATCATCCGTTCTCTGTTCGCTAAACGAGGCGTATCTTTCTAAAAACACGACACTTTCTCTAATAAGGAATTTAGATTAAAATAATACACCTTAAAAACTGGGCCGGAGGAAAGTACGAAATACCTTAGCCAGAAGACAGGCCATACTTACATGATGACCTACCACATATTCCTCCCCGTAATGGCAATTTATAGTGGCGCTTTTTTCCAAACTAATTGAAAACTCTCTGAAAATTTTACAAAGTGAAAAGTTCACTGAAATATGTTTGAACATTCCCAAGACTTTCTCTGAAATCAAGAAAAATCGAAAAATCTCTCTTTATGTACTGCATCCCTTCAAGACGCGACCGATCATGGCTCTCCATAATTTCCTCTCCTTTGTAGCTCTAAACAATATTTATCTCCTTACTATTCCACATTCCTTCTTCTGACATCCATTTACACAAGCTCATTATGCAGGTTAATCATGGCTCTCTACAACTTCCTACCCTTTTTAGCTCTAAGCAATAATCGTCTCCTTACTATCTCTCGCAGTTCTGCCTTCCATTTAATCAAGCTCGTTAGGTAGGTTGATCATAGCTCTCCACATCCTCCTATTCTTTGTCGCTCTAAGCAATTTTGTTTCCTTAACGTCCCTTCTATTCCCTGTTCTGTCATCTAGTCACACAAGCTCATTAAGTAGGTTGATCATGGCTCACCACAACTTCCTATCTTTTGTCACTGTAATTAATAATTGTTATCTTATTATCTCTCCAATTCCCTGTTATGCCATCCATGTACAGAAACTTCTTAGATATGTTACTCACTCTTTCCATCTGCTTCTGTTACATTAAATATGTCCTGTGAGTGTTAAATTCTCCATACCCTCTTTCCTCATTATATTTTCCAGAGATCTCATCTGTCTGTTTTTGATTCTAAGTATAATTGTCTTTTTCTTTGCAATTTCTTTGGGCGGGGGGAAACCGCTTCTTTGCTTATATGTTGCATCCATGATATTTTTAATATCCGTTTACAGAACCACATATCATTTGCTTCAAGTCTCTCATTGATCTGTGAGGAAATTGTCTAGTATTATTCGATGTCAGGTATGGAAGGTATGATATTAGGTAGCAGTTCAGTGTCCTTTTCTTTGTTTCGAATGCAATTTTCTTATTTCTTAGTACTCTGCTTAGCTTTTGGAAGGCATCTTTCGCTCTCCCAATCCGCCTTCGAAATTCGATGCCACATTTTCCGTCGCCATCCCAGATAGTTACATTTATGTATTTGTTTGATTCTGACATCACCAGTTTGTCTCTCACATTTTTGATTGTCCCTTTTTGCTAACGACCATACATTATTTTCTTACAAATTATAGTTTTTTATTTAGTTTTTCATAAAACTTTTTCGTTCCGTCCATACTATTCTCTGCACCCTTCAATAGAACCGTGTCTCTTTTGTCTCAACTCACCTGTTTATCTGTGTGGACGTTGCCCATCATTGATTGTCATATGGGATGATTTATATTACATAGCAGTTCAGTACTCTTTTCTTTGTTTCTCTTGCTTCAAGTCTCTTCTTCATCTGTGAGAAAATTGTCTAGTATTCACTGCCATATAGAAGGACTGATATTACATAACAGTTCAGTACTCTTTTCTTTGTTTCTCTTGCTTCAAGTCAGGAGTTCAGCACCCTTTTCTTTGTTCTTAACAAAATCTTCAAGTTTCTTAATGCTTTGCTTAACTTCTGAAAGGCCTCTTCCGCTATTTCAGTACGCCTTAGGACTTCGGTGTCGCATTTAAATGTAGTTTAAACGTAAAATTAAATTATATATGTTTTTATTTTTTATTTTAAAACAGTTATGACGGGAACATGGAGTGTATGCCGAAAATGGATATGCAAGGAAGAGACATCGATTCTCAGGGAGGGTTTGTCGAACCTTCAAGAGCTCCTGACGGTAAATTTGCTGACGCTCAAGGGAAAAATTCCGTTGGCAAGCGCACTGCCGATCAAGACGGCAAAGGTCCTGACATGCCCAACTTTCCTATGGACTTTGGGGGACACTACATGGAAGGCCAGAATCAGCCGTTTGCCCCCTACATGGATCGTGGCTATATGAGAAATATGGAGCCAATGGACATGCGATATATGGAACCAGGACGCTTCAGTTTGCATATGGAGAACCCGGAGAGATATATGGACTTGTCTCGCTTTACAATGGATTTCGAAGGAAGATATATGGACCCCAACGGTCGATTGTTTTACCCTTTCGGTAGACGGGGTAGCAACCGAATGATGGACATGATGAGACCTCAGATACCACGAAACGAAATAGGAGGTGAGAAAATTGACTTTTTGAATGTACCGCGTCTCTTCTGAACGTTGGCGATCGGCTCTCCACAACTTCCTACAATTTGTTGCTTTTAGTAAGGTTCGTCTTTTCTCCCTCCCTCCTCATCTCTATTCTATATATGTTACTCGATATTTCTCTCTGGCTTTATTGCCTTCAGTATGTCCTGTGAGTGTCAAATTCTCCAACCTTCTTTCCTCCTTTGCACTAGAAATTCCAACAATGTCTTTCTGATTCTAAGCATAAGTGTCCTTTTTGTTTACAGTTTTCCTTAAAACTTCCTCGTTATTGATAAGTTAAGCCCATGGTATTCTCAGCATCCTTCTGTAGAACATTTCTGTTGCCTCAAGTTTCTTCTTCATCTGCGAGGAGATTGTCCATAGAGAAGGACTGGTATTACAGAACATTTCAGCACTCTTTTCTTTGTTTCTCTTGCTTCAAATCTCTCCTTCATTTGTGAGGTGATTGTCCATCATTCACTGTCATATAGGAGGACTGATATTACATAACAGTTCAGTACTGTTTCTATTGCTTCAAGTCTCTTCTTCATCTGTGAGGGGATCAACCAGCATTCACTGCCATATAGGAGGAATTATATAATTCAACGCTCTTTTTTGTTTCTAATGAAACTTTCTTTTCTTAATACTTTGCTTAGCTTTTAGAGAGCACCTTCGCTATTCCAATCACTGTTCTATCGTCCATTTACACAATTTAAGTAGGTTTTATGCCGCTTTCCTAAGAATGTGACCGCCAATAATGAATTTTGTTTGAATAACTTCAGTGAGAGAACGCATCCTTGTCTTACGGTTTGTCTTTCTATTTTTGTGTATTTATTAAATTTATCTATATGCAGGCGGTTTTCTGCTAGTATAACTTCTTGTATTCTTTTCAAATAGATCAAGCTCACTTAATCGTCCTGCTTTCTTACAACTGATAATTAGTCCTTTCTTCTTGCTTTCCTTTACCACCTCATCCGAAAGTATTTCAATTTTCATTCTGAGTCGGCCATCACTAGAGTATATCTTTTACTGACAGCCATTTTATGTTCTTACAGTTAATAATTAGTTATTTTATTCTTGATTTCTTTTACTACATAAACCCAAAGTTCTTTCTGTGTCTACTATCAACATGCTGTCATCTGCGTATCTTATGGTGTCCGCTCATAATAAATCCTCATAGGACTTCTAGTTCTGTCAGGATCGGTTTGTTGTAAAGGTTAAATGTCCGGTGAGAAGACGCATTCTTGTCGTACAATCATTTCTAATTTTATATATTTACTGAATCCATACTAACACTTTAATCTCCTCTTTTTCATTTGTCTTTGTCTTATAAAATCATCTTGCTCACACTGGAATTTTTTTCTGAGTATGTCGGTGTACATTTACAGATAAGGGGTGAGCAATGTAGATGAAACAAATGCACAAAGAAAAGCTAGGTGTTTGGATATCAAAAGAGCCGGTGAGCGAAAGTATATAAAATTGAAATGTGAAGGTGTAAAATGCCTATAATCGCTCTTTTGCTTTTTATTTTCCCAGGTAGTTTCAATCTCATCCAAGATCATTTTCTGTGATTAATTGCTAAGACATAGAATTAAAATAACTGTCAGTTATGATTTTTTTGGATGTACACAGTAACGTGCTCAGTTAATTCAAAAATTTACCACCATGTAAGGGAGGAAACTTAATGCATATTTGATGTGGGTGCCAAAAGTTGGGCCCGCAGAAGTAGAACACTGATTAGAAGTAAGAAAGATATATTAACAACAGGTTACAGAGATAGTGTAAGCAGAGCTTACTAACAGTTAGTGTCCAACACTTGTAGTTGTACGAGTGTCTCTGTGTCACTCTCTATCACTCTCTGTAGAGTGCTATGTCGCCTACTTAATATAGGCCTGGAAGAGTCTATTGTGTAGGTAGTTTCCGGTCTCACAAAAAAAATTGTAATTACGTATTTTAAAACATTCTGATATAATTCTAGTTATTTTCAGCAATCACAATTTAGATATTTTAAAACTTTCCTGCTATAGACATTTTAAAAATTCGTTGCTATATTCATAATTAATTTTATTTAGTGTTGGCTGTAATTTTCCAACATTAGAAAAAAATGTCCATGAATATGAGAGGATTAAAATAAAAACAAATAGACATCTAGATTATTCAACCATACATGCTTATGTGTGTATATATATATATATATATATATATATATATATATATATATATATATATATATATATATATAAAGACATTTTTTGTGTTTATACGTTCTTTTTATAGATACAAATATTTAAGTAAATGCTTTATTTATAATAAACGGTATTAACAACATTTACCGGCCAGAATGTCTGAGAAATTTTCATAGAAAATATGCGTCCTCCGACAGGAATCGAACCTGTATCCTATACGGAATCGTCATATAGCCTGACGTGCTTTACCAATTTAGCCACAGAGGAGCGTTTCGGTTAGCAAGGTCGATTTTACTTTTTTGAACTACAATTTTCCATGATTTTCTCTCGTACGTTTATATCTGCTCGATGTGTATCCAAATGTAAACAACGATGTAAATAAACATATTTTCTATGAAAATTTCTCGGACATTCAGGCCCGTAATTGTCGTTGATACTGTTTATTATAAACAGAGCATTTACTTGAATATTTGTATCTATATAAAAAGAACGTATAAACATAAAAAAAAAATTCTTAAAATAATTGTCGGACTTTATCCATTTCATAATACACACACACACACACATATATATATATATATATATATATATATATATATATAAATTTTTACTCGAAGCAAGGCAACAAAGCCATGAATGCACAAGGGGTTACTGAATGTGAACGAATAAGAAAGAGAAATATTATTAAGGAATGAGAACCAACAGTTCACAAACAGTGCAGCGCACCTCATAGGTTTGGCGGAAGAGGATAGCAGGTGAGGCGGAAGAAGATGGCAGATCCTGCGGAATGATTGAAAGACAAAGATTTATAAACAGTTTCAAAAAATTCATATGCCAAAAATAAATATGATTTGAAAATTAAAAATATTATTATGGATTGCAGCCATGAGTTCCAATATAGTTATAAATATTAACTGACCGATTTTATTATTCTGTTATTTTTGGATTATATCAAGTATTAAAAATACAGTAACTAGTGTCCGCAAATTGAAGAAGAGAGTTATCAATGATAATGTTCTGACTTCAGACCTGCGGTTATCTCCCTTTTAATCCTCTCGCTGTTTTTTTTTTTTTTTGTTTTTTTTGTTTTTTTTTTTGTTTTTTGTTTTTTTTTAATTTTTAAATGTACTTTTAACACATAAAATTTAGTGAGGCGTGAGCAAATTTTCATTCCGAAAATGTGGCCTCGAGAAAAAAATTTGGGAATCAGTGGAAGAAAAAATAAAACATTCGTAATCAAAAAGAAAGATGACGATTGGCGTTGTATTTAAATTCTTGACGATCAAAGTTGACTGGAAAGCATGAAAGCCAGAAGAGATTTCCACAAGCAAAAAGTGTGAGAGAAGAAACTGTTGGTATAGAACTTACGGTTACATCAAAGCCACTTCAGCTGCAAGATGATGAGTAAAATGATGTAAAATAATATAATTTAATTTTTATTATTGTTTTCCTTTGGCCATTTCGTCTCCAATCTGTCCAGTGCGTGTAAGATTTTCCAAGCCGACTTTTCTCGTTATGTTCCATAATAATTTTTTTTTATGTTTCTTCCTGAATGGTGAATGGTAGACTTATAAAGACGAATTCTGGTGATTTTATGGACTAACTTTCCTAGCAGCAGACCTAGACATCGATTCAATGTAATATTTCCACTTCATGTCAGTAGAGAAGGTGTAACTAGTCATTCTCCTGGAGGGATGGCAACAGCGATGCTGAAGAAAAGCAGAAAGCCTTCTCTCAGACAATACAATATATCGGTTTATAGAAGACGATGATGATAGCCGCAGTAAATTCAATAAATGAACCGAATTCAGTGATCCGGCCCACGTCTGTTCATTCATTTAGCACTATGCGCCGTGTCACTTCAGGACTTAGGCGATAATGGCTCTCCACAACTTCCTATTCTTTGTAGACCTTAATAAAGTTTTCTTTTTCTTTTCTTTTTTTGCATAGATCTCCTAATTCCTGTTCAGTTAACAATTTAAACATCCTAAGTTTAACTTGCATCTGTCCATCTTACTTTTTCTTTTTCTTTTCTTTCCTATTTTTTCTTTCCTTTTTTTTTCTTTCCTTTTTTTTCTTTCCTTTTTTTCTTTCCTTTTTTTCTTTCCTTTTTTTTCTTTCCTTTTTTTTCTTTCCTTTTTTTTTCTTTCCTTTTTTTTTCTTTCCTTTTTTTTCTTTCTTTTTTTTCTTTCCTTTTTTCTTTCCTTTTTTTCTTTCCTTTTTTTCTTTCCTTTTTTTCTTTCCTTTTTTTCTTTCCTTTTTTTCTTTCCTTTTTTCTTTCCTTTTTTCTTTCCTTTTTTTTCCTTTTTTCTTTCCTTTTTTCTTTCCTTTTTTCTTTCCTTTCTTTCCTTTTTTTTCTTTCCTTTTTTCTTTTTTTCTTTCCTTTTTTTCTTTTTTTCTTTCCTTTTTTTTCTTTTTTTCTTTCCTTTTTTTTCTTTTTTTTCTTTCCTTTTTTTTCTTTCCTTTTTTTTCTTTCCTTTTTTTTCTTTCCTTTTTTTTCTTTCCTTTTTTTCTTTCCTTTTTTTCTTTCCTTTTTTTTCTTTCCTTTTTTTCTTTCCTTTTTTTTCTTTCCTTTTTTTTCTTTCCTTTTTTTTCTTTCCTTTTTTTTCTTTCCTTTTTTTTCTTTCCTTTTTTTTCTTTCCTTTTTTTTCTTTCCTTTTTTTTCTTTCCTTTTTTTTCTTTCCTTTTTTTTCTTTCCTTTTTTTTCTTTCCTTTTTTTTCTTTCCTTTTTTTTCTTTCCTTTTTTTTCTTTCCTTTTTTTTCTTTCCTTTTTTCTTTTCTTTCCTTTTTTCTTTTCTTTCCTTTTTTCTTTTCTTTCCTTTTTTCTTTTCTTTCCTTTTTTCTTTTCTTTCCTTTTTTCTTTTCTTTCCTTTTTTCTTTTCTTTCCTTTTTTCTTTTCTTTCCTTTTTTCTTTTCTTTCCTTTTTTCTTTTCTTTCCTTTTTTCTTTTCTTTCCTTTTTTCTTTTCTTTCCTTTTTTCTTTTCTTTTTTCTTTCCTTTTTTCTTTCCTTTTTTCTTTCCTTTTTTCTTTCCTTTTTTCTTTCCTTTTTTCTTTCCTTTTTTCTTTCCTTTTTTCTTTCCTTTTTTCTTTCCTTTTTTCTTTCCTTTTTTCTTTTCTTTCCTTTTTTCTTTCCTTTTTTCTTTTCTTTCCTTTTTTCTTTCCTTTTTTCTTTTCCTTTTTCTTTTTTCTTTTTTCTTTTTCCTTTTCTTTTTTTCCTTACATTTCCTTTTTCTTTTTTCTTTTTTCTTTTCCTCTTTGGGTCCTGTCACTGGATCTAAACAACGTCTTTATCCACTGTGCCATGTGACAGGACCCAAAGAGTGTGAGTTCAATACCCGGTTAAGGCAGTGGAGAACTTGGAGAGGGGAATTAACAGGAGATAACTGATAACTGACCTCCATTAAACATGGCACGTGGAACTAGAACAGTCTACCCCAGCGAGCGAAATAAAGGATTCAGTTCGACAATCCAACCACCTGAAGAAGGCCGGAGCGTACAACGGCCAAAACGCTGTAATAAATATGGCGACAAAGAGGAGGACAATAGTCCGAATAATGTAGATAGTGAAATTGGCATGTTTTTCCATTTCACTGAAACTGACGTTAAATGCATAAGAACGTTATCGTCTGTTCTATTTCTCCTCCCTCTCTCATGCTCTCTATCTCTCTCTCTTTCTCTCTCTCTGTATCTATCTTTCTCTATCTCTCTGTATCTATCTCTATCTATGTATCTATCTATCTCTCTTTCTCTCTCTTATTTTTCCTCGTTTCCGTTACTCTCTTTCTTTTTTTCTTTCTGTTTCTTTCAAATTATTAAATGTTTTTATTTCTCGCTAAAATGGACAGCTTCTCTGCTATATCTTTCTCTCTTTCAATGACAATCAAAAAGTAACTGTCCATTATTTATCTGCAGTAACGACAGGACGTAATGAACGTGCTAATTTACAGACGAACAAGCAGAATTATACGATAGTAAACACATAAATAATCTATAAATTGTTTTAATCTTATTATACTGTGATAATAAATAAAATGGTATACCTTTTTAAAACATCGTATCTTTTTTTTTTTATAAAACATCAAATCCTCTGAATGAAGAAGATTTACAAAAAGCTCAAATTTAGAAAAAAAACTGTGCAAAAATTGAAAAAAATTTTACATTTTCAGAAATGGATGGATTTTAAGATTTCTTTTTCGTTGTTTCTAATTTCAGATGAAATAACTGAACAGGAACTCTTGCAAAGTGGTATGTTGGTTGTCACAGATATAGATTACCATCTGCATGAGAATGTCCGTCACCATCACACTGAGCAATTTGACCTCACTCAGAATGGCCAGCTGATCGTCCGTCGTGGTCAGCCATTCATGCTGACCATTCACTTTAATGAAGAATATGACGAAAGTAAACATAGCCTCAAGTTCATCTTCCAAATTGGTAAGCATTAAACCAGCATTTTGTATACGAGGTCTATCTGAATATAATTAGGGAGATATATATATATATATATATATATATATATATAAACAAATGTTTAGAGGTACAAAATTTATATATAATTTTAAAAACAAGGAACCAACATCTCATCAGGAGGTAATCGTTGGATAATTAATTAACGAAAAGAATAGTAACGACAATAAAGAGCAAAAAGGGGGGGAACACGCTAAAATAACAAACAAGTGTATATACTTGTAACGAGGGGAGGGGAAATAACGTGTAAATAAATAACATATACACTTATAAGATTATTACTATATATATATATATATATATATAATTGCTTATTCAAAAATTATAATATAAATATATTATAAAATCACTACAAAAATAGCCATTTTGTTTCAACACTTCTGGTGCCTTATCAAGTGATGGTGTTGAATTTAGAATAAAGAGTTTTAAAAGGTTCAAATCAATCAAACACCCCTCGTTAAGGGGAAACGCTTTTATATAAGGTGCAATGACCAATCAAGAAACGAGAATTCAAAAAACTTGACAACGAACCTTGTTTATAATAATTATCTAATGCTTTTATGTTAGGGTTAGACTAAAATAGAATTTAATCTAATAAATATTAAATTATACGATAAAATTTAAAATTAAAAATTACGCATGTTAAAATTTAAATTTAATCTATATTAAGTTTAAATTATTAAATTACCGAGGAAAAAAGTAAAAAAATACATGTTATTCTATTTTGTTTTTATTGAAATTATGTTGGAATAAACGTTAAGATCAAATGCTGCTCTGAACTTCATGACAACATGGATACATTTGAATCATAAACAGAGGCAGGGGAGGATGTCTTGCATCTTGCAAACGACAATACATACACAATCAGATTATAATACATAAACACGCAGACGTATTTAGATAAATACACCCCAGGTCTGTATGGAAAGTAACGAAACGTGTCACAAACCAAAGATTGAACTTACAACTATTAGTGACAAAGCTTCGCGCGAAAATGGACGATTCCAAAACGCTCAATTGGAAGGATTGCAAAACACCTTCCGCTCCGCAATTTATAGCCAGGAACACACAAATGCATGCTGGGATTTCTTCCTAGCCAGTAAGATAGGCCACTTCTTATCTGACTCAGTCCCGATCTGTCTTGAAGTCAGAATGCTGCGCTCGTTAATCAATATTCGCTCTTGCGCGTCATCTTTGAACTTTTCACCATATTACTGTTAATTTACCTTGCATATATTATTTGCTTGATTTATATTATTTTTTGCCCTGTCCTTTTTTTTTTTTTTTTTTTTTTTTTTTGTTGTTGTTTATTGCAAACTTTGACAGTTATGTTTGCTGGGCACTTCTGCCAATGACATTAAACCATAGCCAATTACTCTAGAACATAATTTCTGTTAACTTCCACAATTTCAAAAAATAATAAGATTAGGATGAAACTCATCAATATTAGAAAGTTGAATAATATTTACTTGTCATCATAAGAAGAAACCATTTTAACAAAAAAGATTTTCAGAATTTCAGTTGACAGTAATATTAACTGTTCAGACAATTAGTCACTATGGACTTACTGGATATGAATTCTTTTTTATCAACACCCCTTTTATTTACATTAATTTCATTATTTATTCCTTTTTCTGACATTTCCAATGATATTAGTGCAAAATACAGACTTTTTCAGTTCCATAACTTACATAATAATGGCGGCAAAGGATATTTTGTTGTGGATTTGGCAAAGGATATAAACAGAATAATTCTGTTTTTTTTAAGCACTTCTGACTTTGATACTTAATCATGACCAATTACTCTACAGAAATTTCAAAGTTGTATACACGGAAAGATATTCCAGTTGTAGCAGTGTATTTTCCAGCTATTAGTCTGACAAAATATTCGAACATTAAATGTGGTAAGGGATATTTTGTTGTGGATTTGGAAAAGGATATTCTAATAATTCTGTTTGTTGGGAAATTCTGCCAATGACATTAAACCATGGCCAATTACTCTAGAACATAATTTCTGTTAACTTTCTACATTTTCAAAAAGCAATAAAACTGGAATGAAACTCATCAATATTAGAAAGTTGGATAATATTTACTTGTCATCATAAGAAGAAACCATTTTAAGAAAAAAAGATTTCATAATTTCAGTTGACAGTAATATTAACTATTCAGTCAATTAGTCTCTTTATTTCTAATGGAAACTTATAAAAGTAAATTACCGTTACTCTTGCTATAAGTCGTAGCCACTACTCGCTTATAAAATCAAGAGTTACTTTTATTAATGTCTCAGAAGAAGAAACCGGAAATTCCATCCTAAACGAAACAAGGGATAAACCTCGACTCCTGTTTAATTGCTATCTCCAGTTTGTAATTATTTTTAAAATCATTTCACTCCAAAGTAAGTCAATAAAGCCACTAATCCAGAAGTGGTTACTGAGTGTGAACGAATAAGAAAAAGAAAAAAACGTTAAGATGCAAAAATAAAATAAGATTAATCACGAAGAACATTGCATTTAAAAATTTTGAAGATCAATGTTGGCTGGAAAGCAGGAAGCCGAATGAGAGTTCCACAAGCGAGAAGTATGAAAGAAGAAACTGTTAGCATAGAACTTACGGTTACATCTATCCATTTCATCTATAATATGATGAGATCTTGCCGCCCACCTTTTATTAAGCTTAAATTTGTAGTGTCATGATACCATACAGGTTTGTTAGAATCATTACAGGGAAAGTAACTATAAAAAAAAAGGCGCAGGAACGATACAATATGGCGGTGGGAAAGTTATTGAAGCCGAGGTGCCAGGTCAGGACCAATAACATTGCTGAGATATATATGGAGAGAGAGGGAGAAAGAGAGTGTGTGACTACAGGAAAGAGAATAAGATAAAGAGAGACTGCAGGAAAGAGAACGAAATAGAGAGAGGCAGACCGCAGAAAAGAGAACTAGATAGAAACTGCGTGCAAGAGAACGCGAGAGAGAAACTGCATACGAGAGAGAGAGAGACTGCATGCAAGAGAACGAGAGAGAGAGTGCGTGCAAGAGAACGCAAGAGAAAAACTGCATGCAAGAGAACGAGAGAGAGAGACTGCGTGCAAGAGAACGAGAGAGAGTGAGAATGAAGCAAAGAGAACGAGAGTGAGAGATATATACTGCATGAAAGAGAACCTGACAGAGAGAGAGAGACTGCAGAAAAGAGAGCGACAGAGAGACTGCAGGACAGAGAACGAGAGAGTGAAGAAAGACTGCAGGAAAGAGAACGAGAGAGAGAGAGAGAGACTGCAGGAAAGAGAACGAGAAAGTGAGACTGCAGGAAAGAGAACGAGAGAGAGAGAGACTGCAGAAAAGAGAGAGAGAGAGTGAAGAAAGACTACAGGAAAGAGAACGAGAAAGTGAGACTGCAGGAAAGAGAACGAGAGAGAGAGAGAGACTGCAGGAAAGAGAACGAGAAAGTGAGACTGCAGGAAAGAGAACGAGAGAGAGAGAGAGACTGCAGAAAAGAGAGCGAGAGAGAGAGAGTGAGACTGCAGGAAAGAGAACGAGAGAGTGAAGAAAGACTGCAGGAAAGAGAACGAGAGAGAGAGAGTGAGACTGCAGGACAGAGAACGAGAGAAAGTGAGACTGCAAGACACTTAACGAGCTAGAATGAGACTGCAGGACAGAGAACGAGAGAGAGAGAGAGAGAGAGAGAGAGAGAGACGACAGCAAAAAGAACGCGTATATGTATTTTGTCACACTATATGAATGTCCTAACTATAATGAAATATTTTTGTCTCTTTCAGGTGACAAGCCGATGCCGTCCCAGAAAACCGAAGTCAAATTCGGTTTCGTTGATAAATGGTACCCTGAGGAATGGGGCGCTAAACTGGTCTCTCGCCAGGATAATTTCATCACTCTCTATATCCACCCTGGTTGCGACTGCTTGGTTGGGGTGTGGGATTTCATGTTAGAGACCATGGCCTTTGGCAAGGGAAGCTACTGTTTCGATCAGTTTGAGCCTATCTACATCTTATTTAACCCTTGGTGCAAAGGTTAGTAAGACTGTTTTTTTTTTACTGACATTAATTGGGTAGAGAAAATAACTTTAAGAGCTATATAAAACCATGCATCAACGTCCTGATGATGGATTAATGTCATCTGAAACATCAATGAGCAAACCCTCAAAATGAATAATAATACTGTTATGCTAATTTCATCTACTAGTATATTCAACATTTTTCTAATTTGTGTCACATTTCAGCCGATATGTTCTTTAGTCTTCCTCTGACGTATATTGCATCTGGAGATTTTTCATTGGGGCCTAGTAAATCATACTTATTATAAAACCCAGGTTGTGTGTGTGTGTGTCTGTACGTTTATATATTGGATCGGATTTCCTACATTTTTCAACTGATTTCAACAAAACTTCACAGGACTACGTAAAATTACCTTACGGTGGTTCTAACAGCGCCAAAAATTGGAAAAACACAATTGTTTTTGCACGAAATCAATTTGGAAACACGATTAAGAGGCATCGCGAGAATGAAAGGGGGACAACTCATATCGAGTTATACTCATTATAAAACCCAGGTTGTTTGTGTGCGTTCGTTTATATATGGCATCGGATTTCCTACATTTTTCAATCGATTTCAACAAAACTTCACTTTTTTTGGCAGGTAGTGTTTCTTATTGTCTTGCACACTTTTTTTCTTTATTTTTACATTCAGAATGCTTTAAAAATTCCATTTACAAGTTTATAATAAAATTCTATTCAATCAGTAGACTCAACGATTGAAAACAATGTTTGAGTTTGGGTTTGACCAATTCGTAAAAAAAAAAAAAAAAAAAAAAACTAATTAAGACATGCGTGTCCGTCAACCTTAAACAATAATCTTTGTCAATTTTATTTTTCCGTCTTTATGGTGGTCGATATTTGATCTATCTCTTACTGTTACATCCCCGGGCAACGCCGGGCTCTACTGCTAGTATTATATAAAATGAAGAATATTTACACGTAGACTAAGTTTTACAAGGAATGCTTCAAAGGTCAAGATGCTTCTCCTAAGACTCAAATTCGAAACAAAGCTACGCTTGGATTGCTAAGCCCTTTTCTGATAAATCAATATGTACTACTGGTATGATTTAATTACTAGTTTTACGCCATCTTATTATTATTGATTTTTATCCCAATATTCTGGGTCGATACCCTCTTCATTATTAATATAATTTTATTACTAATTATACTTGATTTACTTCCTGTAGTCTGTCTTTAGTCCTCTTTCCTGTAGTCTCTCTCTCTCTCTCTCTCTCTCTCTCTCTCGCGATCTCGTTCCTGTAGTCTCCTCGTTCTCCTGTAGTCTCTTTTTCATTCTCTTTCTTACAGTCTCTATCTGACTCTCTTTCCTGTACTCTCTCTTTATCTCGTTCTCATTCTCTCTCTCTCTATCTATCTCTATATATATATATATATCGCACTCTCTTTCCTGTTGTCTCTCTCTCTCTCTCTCTCCCTCTCTCTCCTATTACTTTTCTCCTCTTTCCTGTTTATCTCTTTTTCCTGTCGTCTTCCTCGCCGTCTTTCCTGAGATCTCCATCTTTTTCCTTCACTTGAATCATTTTTTTTTATATCTTCTCAGGAGACCAAATCTATATGGACGACAAAGATCTTCTCCATGAATACGTCTTAAACGACCATGGACACATCTTCCAAGGCAGTGGCAGTTCCAGCGTCTACCAGAAACCCTGGAATTACGGTCAGGTATACTGAAGCATTTTCCCATTATGAAAACCGCACCTCTTTCTTTCTTTTCTTTTTCTTTCCTTTTTCTTTTCTCTTTTCTTTCTCTTTTCTTTTCTCTTTTCTTTTTCTTTTCTTTTCTCTTTTCTTTTTCTTTTCTTTCCTTTTTCTTTTTCTTTTCTTTCCTTTTTCTTTTTCTTTTCTTTCCTTTTTCTTTTTCTTTTCTTTCCTTTTTCTTTTTCTTTTCTTTCCTTTTTCTTTTTCTTTTCTTTCCTTTTCTTTTTTTTCTTTTTCTTTTTCGTTCTTTCCTTTTCTTTTTCGTTCTTTCCTTTTCTTTTTCGTTCTTTCCTTTTCTTTTTCGTTCTTTCCTTTTCTTTTTCGTTCTTTCCTTTTCTTTTTCGTTCTTTCCTTTTCTTTTTCGTTCTTTCCTTTTCTTTTTCGTTCTTTCCTTTTCTTTTTCGTTCTTTCCTTTTCTTTTTCGTTCTTTCCTTTTCTTTTCTTCCTTTTCTTTTCTTTTCTTCCTTTTCTTTTCTTTTTCTTCCTTTTCTTTTCTTTTTCTTCCTTTTCTTTTTCGTTCTTTTCTTTTCTTTTTCTTCCTTTTCTTTTTCGTTCTTTCCTTTTATTTTTCTTCCTTTTCTTTTTCGTTTTTTCCTTTTATTTTTATTTTTTTCAAGTAGCATTTTTCCTCCAAACTTTGATCGCATCGATATAAAACCAAATTCCTCGTTCGATCAGGACACAAATACCATGAAATATTTTCTTTCCCATTTTTAATATATTCATTTTTTTTTTTTTCAGTTTGACGACGACATCTTGGATATTTCTTTGTATCTGATGAGGCAAGGGTTCCTGGATTACAACATCCAGATGAGCAATCCAGTGCGTATCGTCCGTGCCTTAGCCCAGATGGTAAGTTAGCATGTAACGCTATCGTTGTAAATGCTAATAAGAATACGAGACTTGAATATTTAAATAGGCGACATTATTGTTTATTAATGTCGCCTATTTAAATATTAATGTTTATTAAATTCTAGACCGCTTCCATTAAAATATGCATTCTATTGTTTGTTGCCATCGCTGTACCAGAAGCTCAGTTCCACCTTTACACCATTTGGCTGGTTTGGAGGCAAAAAACCTCCCTGGGCCCGTTTTCAGCCTCATCCACATTCTTGAACCTCCGTTCACACAGGAAAAGAGTCATAGCTCGGAAAATGGGGTAACATGATACGGCAAAGTCTAGACCGTAGGCCGGTTGATGCAGCAATTCCAGTCACGCATTTTCTCAAGTTTACACTTGATCACATTGGCAGTGTGTGTTGGGACATTGTCATGCTGTAGGGGTGAGCATCTTCCGTTGACCAATGCGGGGCGTCATATACCCGCTGTAGTTGTTCAACTAAAAGGTCAGCGTTCGCAGTATGGCCATCAAGACTTAGCTCAAAGGAAGCTCCTCACCCAGACCTGAAAATAGAAACCAAACACACAATATGACCCTCTGTTCAAACCGCCCTTGTTTGACAACAGGTCCCGAAGTCTGGCCAGAACGAGGCTTTCAATTATTAGGATTACGAAAATAAAACCATTTTTTATCCCCAGTTACAATTCGACGCCAAAAACGTGCATCTACAAGATTTGCCAGCAGTTGTTTGCAAATGCTCTCGTTTTCTTTCCTACAGTCTCTCCCTTGTCTGCAGTCTCTATATCTCTTTCCTGCAGTCTCTCTCTCTCTCTCTCTCGTTCTCTTTCCTGCAGTCTCTCTCTCTCTCTCTCTCTCGTTCTCTTTCTTGCAGTCTCTCTCTCTCTCGTTCTCTTTCTTGCAGTCTCTCTCTCTCTCGTTCTCTTTCTTGCAGTCTCTCTCTCTCTCGTTCTCTTTCTTGCAGTCTCTCTCTCTCTCGTTCTCTTTCTTGCAGTCTCTCTCTCTCGTTCTCTTTCTTGCAGTCTCTCTCTCTCTCGTTCTCTTTCCTGCAGTCTCTCTCTCGTTCTCTTTCCTGCAGTCTCTCTCTCGTTCTCTTTCCTGCAGTCTCTCTCTCGTTCTCTTTCCTGTAGTCTCTCTCTCGTTCTCTTTCCTGTAGTCTCTCTCTCGTTCTCTTTCCTGTAGTCTCTCTCTCTCTCGTTCTCTTTCCTGCAGTCTCTCTCTCCCTCTCTCGTTCTCTTTCCTGCAGTCTCTCTCTCCCTCTCTCGTTCTCTTTCCTGCAGTCTCTCTCTCTCTCTCGTTCTCTTTCCTGCAGTCTCTCTCTCTCTCTCTCTCGTTCTCTTTCCTGCAGTCGCTCTCTCTCTCGTTCTCTTTCCTGCAGTCTCTCTCTCTCTCGTTCTCGTCCCTGTAGTCTCTCTCTCTCTATCTCGTTCTCTTTCCTGCAGTCTCTCTCTCTCTCTCTCGTTCTCGTCCCTGTAGTCTCTCTCTCTCTCGTTCTCTTTCCTTCAGTTTCATATAGCCTGACGTGCCTTAGCCACAGAGGAGCGTTTCGGCTAGCAAGGTCGATTTTTTTACTGTTTTTAAACTACAATTCTCCATGTTTTTCTCTCGTACATTCATATCTGCTCGATACGTATCCAAATGCAAACAAATGACGTCACACATTATGAAATGGACGAAGTCCGACAATTATTTTTAGACGTCATTTTAAGATGTCATTTGTTCTCTTGCTAACAGAAACGCTCCTTGGTGGCTAAATCAGTAAAGCATGTCAGGCTATATGACGGTTCCTTATAGGATACAGGTTCAATTCCTGTCGAAGGATGCATATTTTCTATGAAAATTTCTCGATCATCCACGCCGGTAAATGTCGTTAATACTGTTTATTATAAACAGAGCATTTACTTAAATATCTGTATCTATAAAAAGAACGTATAAACATAAAAAAAAATGTCTTAAAACTAATATCTAATCTATGGTTGGGGGAGATTGTTTTCGTTCTGCTGGTCATTGCTCGGGATATCTCGTATTTTTTATTAAACACTGCCCAGTTAATGTTAACCCTTTTCCCGCCGAGTTTGCACTGATTGAGCTCAACATTACTATGCTACCAAATTCATAAACTAACGCTTTGATCCACTTGACTGTTTTCTCGTGGGACAATCCTGAGTGGAAAAATACCTGGAGTCTTAAATTTAATCTGCCATGCTGCTGACTGTCACACTTTGACCGCATTTACAGAGGCTTATCATTCTTTTTATGCTGCTGCTGTTGAAGCTTTGCTGTTATTTCGTTTTCTTTATGACCACAACGTCTGAATTGTTGTCATGAAAACAACAACGATGAGGATAATATAGATGATAACTCTTCATCCCAGAAATTCAGAGAGAAATTACAGATTATTGATAAGTACATAGATAACAAATTTCTGATATTCAAGACGTACTCCAGTGGGTACATTGTCAATTTTTTTCTGCTTCTTCCAGATGAATTCACCCGAGAACAACGGCGTTATGATGAGAAGCAGCACTGGTGACTTCAGCGATGGTAAAAAGCCTGCTGCCTGGGGTGGCAGTCCCAGAATTCTTCAGCAATTCATTGACACCAAAGAACCGGTGCGTTACGGTCAATGCTGGGTCTTCGCCGCTCTGATGACAACAGGTTGGTTACACAATTCCATTCCCAGGGAATCTTCTTCAAAGGATTAAAAATGTATCAACATTTTTAACGGACATCTAAACATATACTTTAGGACTGTTCGGGCATCTCGACGTGGTGTAATGGCTAGAAACCTTGTGCCATATCAAAGCCGCGTTTAGAAAATCACGATATTGTAGAATTGTTGACCCGACATACGAGGTAAAATTAATTTCTTTGGATAGGAGTTTTAAATAAGTTACATTAGAAAGTAGTTTCTTTTAAATTTTTAGTGAATTGCATTTGGAGAACTATAGAGAAATACATTAGTGGGCGGTTTCCAATAGAGAAATGCATTGGAGAACGATTTCCTATAGAGAAATGCATTGGAAAAGTGTCTCCTTTTTAGATGCAATAAAAAATAAATCGTGTGTCTTAATTGCTAAGGAAAAAGTTTTAAATCCTATCAAATAATTACGCACTAAATTGCAACTTTATCCCCCTATCCACTCAATTCTATGTCTCTCTTAGAATGTTGGCATTCAATTTTCAAAGTTGAAGCATATATAAATTGGCCGGGCAAATAATTTTCAATATATATATATTTTTGTGCTTTCAGTTTGTCGGGCCCTTGGTATTCCTTGCAGAACTGTGACCAACTTTAATTCGAATCACGACAGCGATGACAACGTTACTGTCAATATCTATCTGGAGGAGGACGAAGAAGGAAATATTTACGAACGCAAGGAAAATAACCTTTGGTAAGGAATACTGTGAAACTCTAATATTTACGTGCTTAATAATGCTCTATATTTTGTGGCCTTGTGTTAGACTAAACCACACGAAATAACTACAAAAGCATACTTGCTTCGGCTCAAATAAGAACTTTTAGTTTGGGATCAAATGAGAATTTAGACAAAAAAGCCTTAGTATAATGTTCCGTCCCTAGAAGGAACTTTTTCGGGTGTTTTTATCCGTGAAGTCAGTTATATATATATATATATATATATATATATATATATATATATAATTCCCTGGAAAATTTACCGCATAATAATTTTTTTTTAACCGGAATATCGTTTCATAGGCGATAAAAACTTTTCTGTCTACAAGTAGAAATTACTTACCTGTTACGTCAAGCAGTATTCATTGAGTGTGTGTGTCTTTCCATGTGTTGGACCCTAAGAGGGAAAAGACGTGCATTTAATTTGTTCCTCTTTGTCTCGTCTTGACTAAGGAGGAAGCAACATAGGGCGTTTCTGATTGTTCGCTTGCTATTTCAAGATCAGCAGTGGCAGTTATATATATGTCCATTATTGTGCATTTGGTGGATATTTGCTTCAGGGTCGCCTGCCAGAATAGGTATTGTTTCGGTAGGGTCTGTTGGGTGAACAAGTATCATGCTGAAAGAACCGAAACTTGTCATGACCACGACTAATCTGCGCACCCATTGGAGTGTATTCTTCACAAATATATATATATATATATATATATATATATGCATGTGAAGAATGACGAAGGGCTCAACGGCCGAGACGCTTGATAACAACAAAGATGAGGATAGTAATCCACCTGTAAGTAATGAAAATTTATTCCCTGTCGATCCCACTTCAAGCATGTGATGGTATGTCTGTTTTTTATATGAATTATAATTAAATTTAAAATTTTAGTTTCTGTTTTGAAACAAGGTAATTCCTGTGTAACGATGGAACCATATTTTTAAAATAGAAAATAATTATAATATTATCTCACTATCTCTCTCTCTCACACACACACATATATATATATATATATATATATATATATATATATATATATATATATATATTTTAAAGAAAAACAGACCACTTTAAGGTTCCATTATAATAAATTTATTTCACCAGAGCCCTTTTAAAGGACTCCGGATCATCAGATAGCACTTCCAAAAAAATATAGTAAAGTATCGTTTCATAGAAGATAAAAACTTTCATGGCGACAAGTAGAAATTACTTAGCTGTTATGTCAGGCAGTGTTTATTGAGAGTGTGTGTCTTTCCATGTGTTGGACCCTAAGAGAGAAAAGGAAAGTCGAGCATTCAATTTGTCCTTTTTTTGTCTCGTCTTGGCTGAGGAGGAAGCAAAATAGGGCATTTCTGATTAGTAGCTTGCTATTTCAAGATCAGCAGTGGCAATTATATATATATGTCTGTTGTTGTGTGCTTGGTGGGTATTTGCTTCGCCTGCCAGAATAGGTATGGTTACGGTAGCGTCGCCTGGGTGAACATTGACTGCTGCAACATCTCAGCTGGGATACTGTGAATTTCATCTTGAATTCTGAATGGCGAAATGTTTACTTGCTCAAGGTCACTGTCTCGCAGTATTGCCACTTGCTCATGTCTGGCAATACGCACTTCAAAAATTCCCGTTTTTTGGATCACCGTATATATATATATATATATATATATATATATATATATATATATATACACAGTATTTTCCGAAGTATAGTCCGCACCAGTATATAAGCCGCACTCCGATAAATACAGTACAAAACCCTTGTATAATTCGCACCTCTTTTTTCGATATCTCATTGTTACTAACGATTTATATAGGTATTGATAGTAAGCCCCTAGTAGATTGATACGAATATAAATAGGAAAATATCATTTTCCATTCTCACAAAAAGATTTTATTTCATAAAAATACAGAGAATTCCGTCACTCACTTTCAAAACCGTCAAAATCTTCATCTTCGGTATCATCTTTGTAAAGCTGGCTGTACAATTCCGTGAGGCCAGTTGCAATTGTCTGAATATCGAATGAAGGATCGCCTTCAGCGTCACTGTTTGATGATGTCGGCTGGGATTGCAGAAAATCATCGGACAATTTTGATTTACGGAATCCATTCTTGATAATCGAAACCTTGATGTTCGCCCAAGCTTCGAGTACCTATTCAACTATGTGGAATATTCGAAGACACAATCCAAATATAACCCGCACCCTACATGTTTCGAGAAAAAGTCGCTGGTTATAGTCCACAAAATACGGTAGTTAAATTAGTAGTAATTAAATAATAATAAAATAAAAGAATAATAATAATAATAGAATAATAATAATAATAATAATAGGATATTTAAAATAATAATAATAATAATAATAATAATAATAATAGGATATTTAAAATAATAATAATAATAGGATATTTAAAATAATAATAATAATAGGATATTTAAAATAATAATAATAATAGGATATTTAAAATAATAATAATAATAATAATAGGATATTTAAAATAACAATAAAATAATAATGATAATAAAATAATAATAATAATAATAGGATATTTAAAATAATAACAATAAAATAATAATGATAATAATAATATAATTATAATAATAAAATTATAATATATCCTGATAATATAATTATAATAATACTAATAGATATTATCAGTAAATAAGTAATAAAAGTTACATTCATATTCAGTATTAATGTTACTCAATTTTTAAAAATACGAAATAAATTTTATATATATAATCGTACCCTACATATTTCGAGAAAAAAGTCACGGGTTATTGTCCGGAAAATACTATAAGAAAAAAAAAATATATATATATATATATATGTGTGTGTGTGCGTGTATTGTGTATGTGTTTGTAGAATGTATAATAGTATTCTAAAAATATGTAAATGTTGAAACAATCTGTAAAACGTTTTAAACGACACGTAGTGTATCCGGCTTTCTCCGGACGGAATGAAAGAGAAAACTCTGTGAAAGGAAAATGTGTTGTAATTTTTGAAGATAAAAAGGACAATAAATAAAATTACCTTATCAGATCCGACGACCAAAAACCAAAAATGTTTCTTAATATATTAAATCCGTTGGTGTCTGTTGGATTTTTTATCAGTCCTTTCTGTGTAAATCTGTTTTTTTTTTTTTTTTCTCTCTCTAGCAACTCGTATCACGCACTGTTATATTTAACATCCCCCCTCTCACGAGAGATGTATGTGGCATAAGGCCGAATTTACCGTGGGTTCTCCGAGCCCGTAGGCTCGGCCAAAACTATTCCCTTTGAAGCCGCATAAACGGGTTCAGGGATTGGCTACCTCCCCGGACGAAACTTTGCCCTGCGGCAAAGCCTCGTCAGGGTTCCTCTCCGCCGAGGCAGAGAGTTCGACAGATGAACAATCTATTCAACTGTTCCCTACATATTTCGTATAACGCACTGTGTAGTGTCTTTGCGGTGGTCGGTGATATTATGGAAGGTCCTGCTTTTAGGTTCACTGTCAAGAACTGTGAAATTAACACACTCTCGAAGCATTTTCTTCTGAGTTAATGTTTTTCTCTCCAGTTCAGAAGTCGAAATTTTGGTCAGATGTATTACGGTGGACTGCCAATGCATTTAAAGTACTTAAGCATTAGGGCAGATCGATTTTAGAAGCGTGGTGCTGCACTCAATTTCGAGTTTCACATGATAAATAACGACACAATTTATTTTCACTATTTACATTATTCGGGCTCTTGTCCTTATCTTTGTTACCATATTTATCACAACGTTTCGACCCTTTACGCTCCGGCCTTCTTCAGTTGGTTGGAATGTCGAACTGAACCTTTTATTTCGCTCGTTGGGGTATACTGTCCTAGTTCCACGTGCCATGTCTAATCGATGTCAGTTATCAGTTATCTCCTGTTAATTAAACACCTTTATCCACTGTGTGTCCTCAAGGACACATGGCACAGTGGATAAAGGCGTCGGTTAGATTCAGTGACAGGACCCAAAGAGTTGCAAGTTCAAAACCTGGTTAAGCCAGTGGAGAACTTGGAGAGGGGAATTAACAGGAGATAACTGATAACTGACATCCATTAGACACACGGAACTAGAACCGTCTACCCCAACGAGCAAAATAAAGGGTTCAGTTCGACATTCGAACCACCGGAAGAAATCCGGAGCGTACAACGGCCGAAACGTTGTAATAAATATAGCCACAAAGATGAGGACAAGAGTCCGAATAATGTAAAAAAAAAAAAAAAAATTATAATTTACTGAAGCTTTACAATTTTTATATAGACAAGATGCATGCCACATAATGTCGTTTTTCTTTTGAAGTTGAACGTCAAAAAACGACATTATTTTTGCACCAACCTAATATTACTAAAGCCTTATAAGACCTTCATTTACTTCAAAGGGAAATTATACTGAACAATTAATAGCTATATTATGATGTAATATGGTATACAGTGCAGTAGGTTTAGTGTGATTTTCAATAAACAAAGCAAATTTAAAACATTTTGTCCTATAATTTGTGCCCAGCATTATTATGGTGTTATATACACTTTTATCTATTTTTTGTTTTTATTACATATGATCTAACAAAGGAACTAACAAATCTTATTCATTAAGTTGCTTTTTTTAAATCTTTTACATTGGAGTCTTTGAAGAGACTGGAACCATCTGTTAATTATTGTTGTTCCTAGGCCCACCCTAACCCGAGGTTGTAGCACCTGTTAGCCTCCTAGCTATGGGCTAATAGTGAACAGATTCAAAATTGGGGCGTTGGAATTTCATTCCAGAAATCACAGCCTTATAAAATTTATAACTTATTGAAGCTTTACACATTGTATATAGACAAGATGCATGACACAAGCAGATTATTACTAAATATTTGTGCCATCAAATAAGACCTTCATTTACTTCAAAGGGAAATTAAACTGAACAATTTAGGTATATTATGATGTAATATGTTATACAGTGCAGTAGTTTTAGTGTGATTTTCAATAAACAATGCAAATTTAGAACATTTTGTCTCCTAATTTATACCCATCAGAATTATGGTTTTATATACACTTTAATCTATTTTTGTTTGTATGATTTATGATCAAACAAATCTTATTCATTGAGTAGCCTTTTTCTTTTTAATCTTTTACAATTTTGTACAGTTTTTATTTATCGAATAAACAATTGCATATTTTGCTTGTGGTGATTCAAAATTAGAATTCTAGCTTGAATCTATTTTCCATTCAATGTATCAAATACAAAGATATTAACTTGATTTGGATTTAAATAGTAAAATTCTGAATTCAGTTTGTGAGCAAAAACGTGTGGAAATTAGGTTTTTCTGTAGATTTTGTTTCAGACGACTTTTAAAGTAAATGCTAACAAATTGGTACAGGCTATGAATGTAATTTTTGGTATCAGTTACACCAAATCTTAGCTTTCGAACAGAGTGCAATGTTGATTTTCTCAAAGAAAAAAAAAACGCGAAAAATCAACCTGCCCTAATGAACATCACAAAGACATGCTACATGATGTATAAGACATGGAAACTAGAGAAAGGCAATGACTCTCATGATGTATCAGTTTATTTGTTCTTTTTATGTTTTATAAGTATTTTTTACAAAATACAGATAAAGACTAAATGAAAAAAAAAAACTTAAATAATTACCAAATACGTTGAACATTATTTGCAGGAGTTTCCATGTCTGGAATGACGTTTGGATGGGACGTCCTGATCTTCCCGTCGGCTACTGCGGCTGGCAAACAATTGACCCCACCCCACAGGAAGCCAGTGACGGTAAGTGTCTTTGTCATATAATTAGCGACATTCATTTTCAGTGTTCTTTAAGTTCGAATACAGTATTAGTTCAAAAGGTGATAAAGATAGGAAGAGTGTGTAGTCCCAATCTTTCAGATAGGAGGAATGGCCAGCGGAAAATTCGAAGTTCTGGACTTAATTGAAAGATCGGCTCAGACAGGTAAATTATGGGAGATAAAGCGTTCTAGTATATAACGTGAGAGATAAAAATGGAATTGTGGGTAGAGAGAGATTAATATACTGAAAGAAGGGGCTTATCTGACTTTAAGAACGGAGAGAGAGAGAGTGGATGTGAATTGGATTGGTGACGACAATCTCCTCAAGAAGAGACTTGTAGCAAGAAAAAAAAAAGAAAGAGTACTGAACTGTTATGTAATATCAGTCCTCCTATATGGCAGTGAATGCTGGACAATTTTCTCACAGATGAAGAAGAAACTTGATGCGACAAAGAAAAGAGTACTGAACCGCTATGTAATATCAGTCTTCCTATATGGCAGTAAATGTTGGATAATCTCTTCATAGATGAAGAAAAGACTTAAGCAAGAGAACTGTAGTTCTACAGAAGGATGCTGAGGGTACTATGAACTAATCATGTGAGCAACGACGAAGTTTTAGAGAAAATGGAAACAAAGAGAAAACTTATACTTAACATCAGGATTAGACAGGTGAGGTTTCTGTGCACTTAATGAATAAGTGCTTGGAAAATCTGATGCGCACGAGACAGAGCGTAAAAAGAAGAAAAACCGTATAACATACTTAATGAGCTTGTGTAAACGGAAGGCATAACATGATTTAGGAGAAATAACAGTTTATTAAGAGCCACAAGAGACATGATGTTGTGGAGAGCCATGATTGCCTACGTCCTGAGGGGACTCGAAACATAAAAGTCAGAAAAGTCGTATTTGAAGATCTCGGACATACCGCTTAGGACAGTTACTGCTCGAATATTAGTTGAATGATATTGATAGACAACTGAGAAAAAAAGTTTTCTTAAGCATTTAAACAAGGTTCTGTTGATTAAATAGTCACGTAGATTAGGGATATAATTCTATTTTTGTAAACAGTGTTGTTTGATGGGAGATCTACGGGTAAATTCTGACACTTGAGGTGTTACCAAAGAAGAACTCTCATGAGAACTTAATCCATTTTTAGGCCTCTGGCAAGATACTCACTTTTAAATCAACTTTACGCACTATTGCGTTCCAGTGGGAATTTGATTACATTCTATCGCTTCACTGTTTAATTTCCATGGAAATCCTGACGATAAACTAAATTTGGCATCAAGACCTTTGACCGGGAGATTGGAGGTTTTGAGGAGCGTGGAACCAGCTCTTAATTGCTGTTGTTCCCAGGTCTATTCTTCAGGCAGCAAGACCTCTGAACGTGAGATTGGTGGTTTTGAGTAGTGTGGAACCAGCTTTTAATTGCTGTTGTTCTCAGGTCCAACATACGGACAGGAAGGCCTCTGATCAGGAGTTTGGAGGCTTTCAGGAGCGTAGAGCCACCTCTTGATTGCTGTTGTTCCCAGGTCTAACCTTCCGGCAGTAAGACCTCTGTTCGGGAGATTAAAGGTTTTGAGGAGCGTTGTTCCAAGGTCCACCATGATCCGGTGTGGTAGCACCCGTTAGTGTCCCAGCTATGGGGAAAATAGTGAGTCTCCCAAACAAAAACACTATGACAGTATAAAAACACATTTTTTATAGTAAAAATACCAACAATACATAAACAGCAATACGTTTTATCTGTAGTTAAAGCCATAAAATTGTGTTCAAAATATTTAGATTTCGGCATTAAATGATGCATTGAGATGTTGATATGCCACTAAAAATCAACCAACCAACCAACATGAACACTATTTACATTGTTCGAACTATAATCCTCATCTTTGTTGCCATATTTATCACGTTTCCACCGTTGTACACTCCGGCCTTCGCAAGGACACATGGCACAGTGGATAAAGGCGTTAGTTAGATCTAGTGACAGGATCCAAAGAGTGTGAGTTCAATACCTGGCTAAGGAACTTGGAGAAGGGAATTAACAGGAGATATCTGATAACAGACATCCATTAGACATGGCACATTGAACTAGAACAGTCTACCCCAAAGAGCGAAATAAAGGGTTAAGTTCGACATTACAACCACTTGAAGTAGGCCGGAGCGGAAAACGGCCGAAACGTTGTGATAAATATGGCGACAAAGATGAGGATGATAGTCCGAACAATGTAAATAGTGTACATAATACCTCATCTCAGAAATATAGACAGAAACCAACATGAACTTTCATGACATTAATCAATATATCCTGCAATTTCTTAAATGAAAAAGTATTCCAGAATATAACTTAAAATTCATAAAACATATAGCCACCTCTAGTAGTCATCTCCAAACAAACATGTATATGTACAAAACCTGTGTATTATTTACCGTGTATTCACTTGTGAAAGCAAAATAATTATTATTATTATATTTATTTTATTATTTCAAAGTTGCTAAGAAAATTAAATCTTGGTATTAAATGATCCATGAGATGTTGGTGTGCCGTTAAAGATCAACTATTTTCCAGGGTTCTACTGCTGTGGACCGGCCCCGCTGAAGGCTCTCAAAAATGGTGAGATCAACCAGACCTTTGATACCAACTTTATCTTTTCGGAAATGAACTCGGATAGAGTTTATTGGATGAAGAACGCCCAGAATGGCAAATGGGAGATTGTGCACATCGAAAAAGATGCGTAAGTACCAGAGAATAACAATATCTAAATAACATCACGGCATCATTAAAATGGTCGATGCATTGAAGTCGACATTATTAATGTCTTATTTTTCAAGCAATAACGATAGACTACATCCGGCAGCAAGTCCTCTGATCGAGAGATTGGGGCCTTTGAGGAACGTGGAACCACGTCTTAATTGCTGGTGCTCCCATATCTACTCTGTTAGGGTCCCAGCTATGGGCAAATAGTGAAACCCCAAGCAAAAACAAGATAGTGTGAAAGTACATTTTTGTGATAAAAATATCGACTATTCATTTTTCTATAAGGAAGTTATCTGCAATTCATATTTATAGTAAAATTTCCAATTATACATGCTTATGGTGAAGTTAACAGCAATACATATTCAGAGTAAAATTACCAAGAATACATTTTTAAAGTATAATGGCCAACAATTCATTTTATGATAGAATTACAAACAACACATTTTATAGCAAAATAGCATTCAAAATATATTTAGTTGAAGCCATAAAATCTTCTTCAAAATATTTAGATTTCGGTATTAAATAACCCATAGAGATGTTGATATGCCGCTAAACAAAATGACCAAGAATACATATATGTAGTTGAAGGCATACAATTGCGTTCAAAATATATTTAGTTGAAGCCATAAAATTGGGGTCAGAATATTTAGATTTCGGCATTAAATAACCCATAGAGATGTTGATATGCCGCTAAACAAACTCAACCAACGTCATACAAAACCTTCTCGTCTTCGAATAAGTTCTAGTCATTTTTGTGTATTTTGATATGTTATTGCTTTGTATTGCATATATTACATCGACAAGAGATAGGAAGTTGTGGAGAGTCATGATCCTCCAAATTTTTGTTCAACGTCTTTATCCACTGGGCCATGTGTCCTTGTGGATAAAGATGTTGGTTAGATCTAGTGACTAGACCCAGAGATTTGTGAGTTCAATACCAGGCCGCAGCAGTAGTGTACCAAAAAACTTGGAGAGTTGAGTTAAAGGTAAATAACTGAAACATCCGGAAGAGGCATGGCACGTGGAACTAGAACAATCTACCCCGGTGGATGAAATAAAGGGTTCTGTCGGAAATTTCAAAGTTGGGCGGAACGTACAACAGCCGAAACGTTGTAAATATGGCAATGAAGATGAGGATAACAGTCCGAATAATGTAAATAATGAAAGTACTTTCAATTTGACAATAATTTTCTTCTTTTATGACTTGTCTTTTCAGCCTTGGAAAATACATCTACACGAAATATCCCCACAGTATGCCAGGATACAATAGGAGCGGCGGCCTAATGGACATTACCTCCGATTATAAGCTTCTCAGTGGTAAGTAATTTCTCTGACCGAATGTTTTCAACGTCTATTTATTTCCTATATATTTCTTTTATACATCTAGCGAGTGCAATTTTAGTGAAAACAAGTATGACAAAGTGAAAAAAATGTTTGTGACGTGTTTCGACCATTTGGACTTCATCAGACTAAGTTTAATTAGAATGGAGTGTGAAGATTTCTAAATCGCAAGTTAATGACTGAATAAGCTCTAGTGAGTTCTACAACGATAGAATAATGTTTAAAATGCAAGGTTGCATTGTTACATATTTTAGTTTAAATGTTCTGAGCGGCCATTTCTCTACGTTTCCCTTCTCTCTCCCTGTCTTTTCTCTACGTTTCCCTTCTCTCTCCCTGTCTTTTCTCTACGTTTCCCTTCTCTCTCCCTGTCTTTTCTCTACGTTTCCCTTCTCTCTTCCTGTCTTTTCTCTACGTTTCCCTTCTCTCTTCCTGTCTTTTCTCTACGTTTCCCTTCTCTCTCCCTGTCTTTTCTCTACGTTTCCCTTCTCTCTCCCTGTCTTTTCTCTACGTTTCCCTTCTCTCTCCCTGTCTTTTCTCTACGTTTCCCTTCTCTCTCCCTGTCTTTTCTTTACGTTTTTTTCTCTCTCCTTGTCTTTTTTTACGTTTTCCTTCTCTCTCTTTGACTTTACTATACGTTTCCCTTCTCTCTCCTTGTCTTTTCTTTACGTTTTCCTTGTCTTTTCTTTACGTTTTCCTTGTCTTTTCTTTACGTTTTCCTTGTCTTTTCTTTACGTTTTCCTTGTCTTTTCTTTACGTTTTCCTTCTCTCTCCTTTACGTTTTCCTTCTCTCTCCTTTACGTTTTCCTTCTCTCTCCTTTACGTTTTCCTTCTCTCTCCTTTACGTTTTCCTTCTCTCTCCTTTACGTTTTCCTTCTCTCTCCTTTACGTTTTCCTTCTCTCTCCTTTACGTTTTCCTTCTCTCTCCTTTACGTTTTCCTTCTCTCTCCTTTACGTTTTCCTTCTCTCTCCTTGTCTTTTCTTTACGTTTTCCTTCTCTCTCCTTGTCTTTTCTCTACGTTTTCCTTATTTCTCCTTGTCTTTTCTCTACGTTTTCCTTCTCTCACCTTCTCTACGTTTTCCTATTCTCTTCTTGTCTTTTCGTTTTCCTTCTCTCTTCTTGTCTTTTCGTTTTCCTTCTCTCTCCTTGTCTTTACGTTTTCCTTCTCTCTCCTTGTCTTTACGTTTTCCTTCTCTCTCCTTGTCTTTACGTTTTCCTTCTCTCTCCTTGTCTTTACGTTTTCCTTCTCTCTCCTTGTCTTTACGTTTTCCTTCTCTCTCCTTGTCTTTACGTTTTCCTTCTCTCTCCTTGTCTTTACGTTTTCTTTCTCTCTCCGTGTTTTTTCTCTACGTTTCCCTTCTCCTCGTGTTTACTCTACGTTTTCCTTCTCTCTCCTTGTCTCTACTTTTCCTATTCTCTTCTTGTCTTTTCGTTTTCCTTCTCTGTTCTTGTCTTTTCGTTTTCCTTCTCTGTTCTTGTCTTTTCGTTTTCCTTCTCTGTTCTTGTCTTTTCGTTTTCCTTCTCTGTTCTTGTCTTTTCGTTTTCCTTCTCTGTTCTTGTCTTTTCGTTTTCCTTCTGTTCTTGTCTTTACGTTTTCTTCTCTCTCCTTGTCTTTTCTTTACGTTTTCCTTCTCTCTTCCTGTCTTTTCTCTGCGTTTTCTTTCTCTCTCCCTGTCTTTTCTTTGCGTTTTCCTTCTCTCTCATAGTCTTTACTCTACGTTTTCCTTCTCTCTCCCTGTCTTTACTCTACGTTTTCCTTCTCTCTCCCTGTCTTTACTCTACGTTTTCCTTCTCTGTCCCTGTCTTTACTCTACGTTTTCCTTCTCTCTCCCTGTCTTTACTCTACGTTTTCCTTCTCTCTCCCTGTCTTTACTCTACGTTTTCCTTCTCTCTCCCTGTCTTTACTCTACGGTTTCCTTCTCTCTCTTTGACTTTACTATACGTTTTCCTTCTCCCTCCTTGTCTTTTCTCTAACTTTTCCTTCTCTCTCCTTGTCTTTTCTCTACCTTTTCCTTCTCTCTCCTTGTCTTTTCTCTACGTTTTCCTTCTCACTCCTAGTCTTTTCTCTACGTTTTCCTTCTCACTCCTAGTCTTTTCTCTACGTTTTCCTTCTCACTCCTTGTCTTTTCTCTACGTTTTCCTTCTCACTCCTAGTCTTTTCTCTACGTTTTCCTTCTCACTCCTAGTCTTTTCTCTACGTTTTCCTTCTCACTCCTAGTCTTTTCTCTACGTTTTCCTTCTCACTCCTAGTCTTTTCTCTACGTTTTCCTTCTCTCTCCTTGTCTTTTCGTTTTCCTTCTCTCTCCTTGTCTTTTCGCTTTCCTGCTCCCTCTTTGTCTTTTCGTTTTCCTGCTCCCTCTTTGTCTTTTCGTTTTCCTGCTCCCTCTTTGTCTTTTCGTTTTCCTGCTCCCTCTTTGTCTTTTCGTTTTCCTGCTCCCTCTTTGTCTTTACGTTTTCCTTCTCTCTCCGTGTCTTTACGTTTTCCTTCTCTCTCCGTGTCTTTACGTTTTCCTTCTCTCTTCGTGTCTTTACGTTTTCCTTCTCTCTCCGTGTCTTTACGTTTTCCTTCTCTGTTCTTGTCTTTTCGTTTTCCTTCTCTGTTCTTGTCTTTTCGTTTTCCTTCTCTGTTCTTGTCTTTTCGTTTTCCTTCTCTGTTCTTGTCTTTTCGTTTTCCTTCTCTGTTCTTGTCTTTTCGTTTTCCTTCTCTGTTCTTGTCTTTTCGTTTTCCTTCTCTGTTCTTGTCTTTTCGTTTTCCTTCTCTGTTCTTGTCTTTTCGTTTTCCTTCTCTGTTCTTGTCTTTACGTTTTCTCCTTCTCCTTGTCCTTACGTTTTCTTCTCTCTCCTTGTCTTTTCTCTACGTTTTCTTCTCTCTCCTTGTCTTTTCTCTACGTTTTCCTTCTCTCTCTCCTTGTCTTTACGTTTTCCTTCTCTCTCTCCTTGTCTTTACGTTTTCCTTCTCTCTCTCCTTGTCTTTACGTTTTCCTTCTCTCTCTCCTTGTCTTTACGTTTTCCTTCTCTCTCTCCTTGTCTTTACGTTTTCCTTCTCTCTCTCCTTGTCTTTACGTTTTCCTTCTCTCTCTCCTTGTCTTTACGTTTTCCTTCTCTCTCTCCTTGTCTTTACGTTTTCCTTCTCTCTCTCCTTGTCTTTACGTTTTCCTTCTCTCTCTCCTTGTCTTTACGTTTTCCTTCTCTCTCTCCTTGTCTTTACGTTTTCCTTCTCTCTCTCCTTGTCTTTTCTCTGCGTTTTCCTTCTCTCTCCCTGTCTTTTCTCTCCGTTCTCCCTCTTTCTCCTTGTCTTTTCTCGTCATTTTCCTTCTCTTTCTCTCGCTTCCTCTCTTTTCTTTTTCCGTCCCCCTCTCACTCTCCGTGTCTTTTTCTTCCATTTCCCCTCCTCTCTCGGTGTCTTTACTCTCCGTTTTCTTTCTCTCTCTCTCTCTCCGTGTCTTTACTCTTCGTATTTCCGCTCACACTCCGTGTCTCCTCTCTCCGTTTCTCCCTCTTTCCGTGTCTTTTCTCTCTGTTTCCTCCCCTCTCTCGCTCTCTCTCTACGTGTATTTTCTCTCCGTTTTTTCTCTCTCTCCCTTTTCTCTCAGTTTTTCCTCTCTGTCCGTATCTTTTCTCTCCGTCTCCATCTCTCTCCCTGTTTTTTCTCTCAGTTTTCTCTCTTTCTCTCTCTCTTTTCTTTTTCCGTTGTACGTTCTCAGTGTCTTTTTTTTCTCAATTTTCCTTCTCTCACTACCTGTCTTTTCTGTCCGTTTCCCCATGTCTCCTTGTTTTTTCTCTCTGTTTCCCCCTCTCTTACTGTCTTTACTCTCCGTTTTCCCTCTCTTTCTCTCTCCCCTTGTCTTTTCTCTCTGTTTTTCCCTCTCTCTCTCTCTCCCTATGTCTTTTCTCTCTCTGTTTCGCCCCTCTCTCTTTCTCCCCGTGTCTTTTCTCTCTGTTTTCCCCCTCTCTCTCTCTCCCCGTGTCTTTTCACTCGCTGTTTTCCCTCTCTGTCTCTGTGTCTTTTCTCTCCGTTTTCCTCTCTCTACCTGCCATTTCTCTGCGTTTTCCTCTCTCACTCTCATTCTTTACTCTCTTTTCTCAATCTTTCTCATTTTCTTTTCTTTCCGTTTTCCTCCTCTCACTGTTTCTTCTCTCTGTTTTCCCTCTCTCTCAGTGTATTTTTCTCCGTGCTCCCTCTCTCTCTCCCTGTCTTTTCTCTCCATCCCCCTCTTGTCTCTTTCCCACTATATCTCTCTTTTTGTCTTTTTCCTTCTTTTACTTCCCTCTCTCTATTCCTTATTTTCTCCTCTTTTTCCTACGTTCCCTTTTTTTCTTCTTTCTCCCGCTCACGCTCTCGTTTCCTTTTTTTTTTTTTTTTTTTTTCACCCTTCCTTACTTACCCCCATCTTTTTTTCTTTTTTTTTTTCGCCTTCTCTCTTCTTTTCTTCTTTCTTCTCTCTTAATCGTTTTATCTTCTTTCTCTTACTTGCTCAATCCATTCTCTCCTTCTTCCTTAGGATTTGAATATGACCGGATCGATATTATCAACATGTGTCGTAAAAAACTGATGATGCTGAGGGCTAAGAAGTCTTCCCGACCACACGTAAGTATCCAAAGCGACAAAACAACTGTCTTAACCACTAGATACATGCTGATAATTGGTCATTAGTCCAATAGTCTACCATTTCAGTGTTTACATTTCTACTTTCAACGTACACACGGTGGACATTTTGATCGGAAATTAATAATTATTTAAAATAAAATTTTAAAAAGGTGTCTTCAAAGATAATCTCAGTCAAAGTATATTGATTTTCCAAGCGTAGCTTAGATGTGGCACAAGGCCGAGAGTAGGGGGCACCCAGTGAGAACCGAAATCACTACTCAGTCGTAATCGTTCTAGCAAGACAAGCTTGTTAACCATTACACCACCTCGAGGTGCCCTTTGATTTTTCAAGCGTAGCTCAGATGCGGCACAAGGCCGAAAGTATGGGGGCACACAGTGAGGATCGAACACACTACTCAGTCGTAATTGTTCTAGCGAAACAAGCTTGTTAACCATTACACCAACTTGAGGTGCCCATCTCGATCAAAGTGTAAATGGATTGATTGTCTTATATTGTTTTGTTTTTTTAATAGTTTATCTACCTTTTATGGTTTACTAGCAGCATGGCCGGGCGTTTCCCGTGCTTTATTCAAAAATCGTACGACTCATACAGCAATCGCTATCACTTGACTTACAATATTTTTGCCCTTCTTTGCCTTTAAAGGAGTGCCCTTTGCATTGCTGATGTTGCTACATGCCTTACTTCTTTCCTATCTCACACTGCAAATTTTTTCTAAGCTCTATACTAAACATTAAATCTGTTACGAAAAAAGAACTAAACAAAATGAACACAAAACGATCAGCTTTAAAAAAGGACTCGTAACTGGAAAAACCGAATGAAAAAAGAATGTTAACAACAAATACTTTTTCACATCCAACCCAGTTCTACGGAATCAGAATCAACGTTGAGTTTAAGCAAGCGAATGAGACAATTCGAGTAAAGTCCCATGCAGATTTAAATTTTTCCCACTTGTAATGAATGCAGCTATCGATTTTGGTTTTGTTTTTTGTTTTTTGTTTTTTTTTGCATGCTAGTTAACATTCGTGTCAGTCACGCTGGCCAATAGAATCTTCCTGCCTATTCGTGGCAGCCAGCTATAGGCTCTCACTCTGGCCAGTAGAAAATGGCCGCAAACTACATGTGCATGTAAATTTGGGTGCAAATCCGTCGAAAATTGCGGCCTGAGAGAATACGCGTTCATTGCGAAAAAAAAATCGAATTCTTTTTGTTTCTATTTGAAGGACATGGAGTTCCGTGTGACTGACAAAGAAAACGTGATGGTTGGACAAAAGTTTTCCGTCACCGTCAACGGACGTAACATGGGATTCGACAAGCGAACTGTGCAAACGTCCATGTATTGTAAGATCGTTAACCATTACGGCGACCGGATCGGAATGTGCAAGGAGATACACGTCAGCACCAATGTCGGATCCAAAGACAGTAAGCAATTCTGTCATCATAAAAATCCCATTCATCTTTTGTACCATTTTATTACCTTTCATTTTCTCCTCTATTTTTTCGCTCTTTCTTTTCTCCTCCTCTATTTTTTCGCTCTTTCTTTTCTCCTCCTCTATTTTCGCTCTTTCTTTTCTCTATTTTCGCTCTTTCTTTTCTCTATTTTCGCTCTTTCTTTTCTCTATTTTCGCTCTTTCTTTTCTCTATTTTCGCTCTTTCTTTTCTCTATTTTCGCTCTTTCTTTTCTCTATTTTCGCTCTTTCTTTTCTCTATTTTCGCTCTTTCTTTTCTCTATTTTCGCTCTTTCTTTTCTCTATTTTCGCTCTTTCTTTTCTCTATTTTCGCTCTTTCTTTTCTCTATTTTCGCTCTTTCTTTTCTCTATTTTCGCTCTTTCTTTTCTCTATTTTCGCTCTTTCTTTTCTCTATTTTCGCTCTTTCTTTTCTCTATTTTCGCTCTTTCTTTTCTCTATTTTCGCTCTTTCTTTTCTCTATTTTCGCTCTTTCTTTTCTCTATTTTCGCTCTTTCTTTTCTCTATTTTCGCTCTTTCTTTTCTCTATTTTCGCTCTTTCTTTTCTCTATTTTCGCTCTTTCTTTTCTCTATTTTCGCTCTTTCTTTTCTCTATTTTCGCTCTTTCTTTTCTCTATTTTCGCTCTTTCTTTTCTCTATTTTCGCTCTTTCTTTTCTCTATTTTCGCTCTTTCTTTTCTCTATTTTCGCTCTTTCTTTTCTCTATTTTCGCTCTTTCTTTTCTCTATTTTCGCTCTTTCTTTTCTCTATTTTCGCTCTTTCTTTTCTCTATTTTCGCTCTTTCTTTTCTCTATTTTCGCTCTTTCTTTTCTCTATTTTCGCTCTTTCTTTTCTCCTCCTCTTTTCTCCATCTATTTTTCGTCCTTCTCATTTTTTTCATCCATCTCATTTTTTTCATCCATCTCATTTTTTTCATCCATCTCATTTTTTTCATCCATCTCATTTTTAGCCTTTTTTATTTTTCATCCATCTCTTTCTTTCATCAATCTCTTTCTTTCATCAATCTCTTTTCATCCTTTTTTATTTTTCATCCATCGCTTTTTCATCTTTTTTTTTTCATCCATCTCTTTCTTTCATCAATCTCTTTCTTTCATCCATTTCTTTTCATCCTTTTTTATTTTTCATCCATCGCTTTTTCATCTTTTTTTTTTCATCCATCTCTTTCTTTCATCAATCTCTTTCTTTCATCCATCTCTTTTTTAGCCTTTTTTATTTTTCATCCATCTCTTTTTTCATCCATTTCTTTTCATCCTTTTTTTATTTTTCATCCATCTCTTTCTTTCATCCATCTCTTTTTTTATCCTTTTTTATTTTCATCCATCTCTTTCTTTCATCCATCTCTTTTTCATCCTATTTATCTTTCATCCATCTCTTTTTTTCATCCATTTCTTTTTCATCCTTTTTTATTTTTCATCCATTTCTTTTCATCCTTTTTTATTTTTCATCCATCTTTCTTTCATCCATCTCTTTTTTCATCCTTTTTTATTTTTCATCCATCTCTTTCTTTCATCCATTTCTTTTTCATCCTTTTTTATCTTTCATCCATCTCTTTCTTTCATCCATCTCTTTTTCATCGATCTTTCTTTCATCCATCTCTTTTTTTATCCTTTTTTATTTTTCATCCATCTCTTTCTTTCATCCATCTCTTTTTCATCCTTTTTATCTTTCATCCATCTCTTTTTTTCATCCATTTCTTTTTCATCCTTTTTTATTTTTCATCCATCTCTTTTTCATCCTTTTCATCTTTCATCCATCTCTTTTTTTCATCCATTTCTTTTTCATCCTTTTTTATTTTTCATCCATCTCTTTTTCATCCTTTTTATCTTTCATCCATCTCTTTTTTTCATCCATTTCTTTTCATCCTTTTTTATTTTTCATCCATCTTTCTTTCATCCATCTCTTTTTCATCCTTTTTATCTTTCATCCATCTCTTTTTTTCATCCATTTTTTTCATCCTTTTTTATTTTTCATCCATCTCTTTCTTTCATCCTTTTTATCTTTCATCCATCTCTTTTTTTCATCCATTTCTTTTTCATCCTTTTTTATTTTTCATCCATCTCTTTCTTTCATCCATTTCTTTTTCATCCTTTTTTATCTTTCATCCATCTCTTTCTTTCATCCATCTCTTTTTCATCGATCTTTCTTTCATCCATCTCTTTTTTTATCCTTTTTTATTTTTCATCCATCTTTCTTTCATCGATCTTTCTTTCATCCATCTCTTTTTTTATCCTTTTTTATTTTTCATCCATCTCTTTCTTTCATCCATCTCTTTTTCATCCTTTTTATCTTTCATCCATCTCTTTTTTTCATCCATTTCTTTTTCATCCTTTTTATCTTTCATCCATCTCTTTCTTTCATCCATCTCTTTTTTATCCTTTTTTATTTTTCATCCATCTCTTTTTCATCCTTTTTATCTTTCATCCATCTCTTTCTTTCATCCATTTCTTTTTCATCCATCTCTTTCTTTCATCCATCTCTTTTTCATCCTTTTTATCTTTCATCCATCTCTTTCTTTCATCCATTTCTTTTTCATCCATCTCTTTCTTTCATCCATCTTTTTCATCCTTTTTATCTTTCATCCATCTCTTTTTTTCATCCATTTCTTTTTCATCCTTTTTTATTTTTCATCCATCTCTTTCTTTCATCCATTTCTTTTTCATCCTTTTTTATCTTTCATCCATCTCTTTCTTTCATCCATCTCTTTTTCATCGATCTTTCTTTCATCCATCTCTTTTTTTATCCTTTTTTATTTTTCATCGATCTTTCTTTCATCGATCTTTCTTTCATCCATCTCTTTTTCATCGATCTTTCTTTCATCCATCTCTTTTTTTATCCTTTTTTATTTTTCATCCATCTCTTTCTTTCATCCATCTCTTTTTCATCCTTTTTATCTTTCATCCATCTCTTTTTTTCATCCATTTCTTTTTCATCCTTTTTATCTTTCATCCATCTCTTTTTTTCATCCATTTCTTTTCATCCTTTTTTATTTTTCATCCATCTCTTTTTTATCCTTTTTTATTTTTCATCCATCTCTTTTTCATCCTTTTTATCTTTCATCCATCTCTTTCTTTCATCCATTTCTTTTTCATCCTTTTTATTTTTCATCCATCTCTTTCTTTCATCCATCTTTTTCATCCTTTTTATCTTTCATCCATCTCTTTTTTTCATCCATTTCTTTTTCATCCTTTTTTATTTTTCATCCATCTCTTTCTTTCATCCATTTCTTTTTCATCCTTTTTTATCTTTCATCCATCTCTTTCTTTCATCCATCTCTTTTTCATCGATCTTTCTTTCATCCATCTCTTTTTTAGCCTTTTTTATTTTTCATCCATCTCTTTTTTCATCCATTTCTTTTCATCCTTTTTTATTTTTCATCCATCTTTCTTTCATCGATCTTTCTTTCATCCATCTCTTTTTCATCGATCTTTCTTTCATCCATCTCTTTTTTTATCCTTTTTTATTTTTCATCCATCTCTTTCTTTCATCCATCTCTTTTTCATCCTTTTTATCTTTCATCCATCTCTTTTTTTCATCCATTTCTTTTTCATCCTTTTTATCTTTCATCCATCTCTTTTTTTCATCCATTTCTTTTCATCCTTTTTTATTTTTCATCCGTCTCTTTCTTTCATCCATCTCTTTTTTATCCTTTTTTATTTTTCATCCATCTCTTTTTCATCCTTTTTATCTTTCATCCATCTCTTTCTTTCATCCATTTCTTTTTCATCCTTTTTATTTTTCATCCATCTCTTTCTTTCATCCATCTTTTTCATCCTTTTTATCTTTCATCCATCTCTTTTTTTCATCCATTTCTTTTTCATCCTTTTTTATTTTTCATCCATCTCTTTCTTTCATCCATTTCTTTTTCATCCTTTTTTATTTTTCATCCATCTCTTTCTTTCATCCATTTCTTTTTCATCCTTTTTTATCTTTCATCCATCTCTCTTTCATCCATCTCTTCTTCATCGATCTTTCTTTCATCCATCTCTTTTTTTATCCTTTTTTATTTTTCATCTATCTCTTTCTTTCATCCATTTCTTTTTCATCCTTTTTTATTTTTCATCCATCTCTTTCTTTCATCCATTTCTTTTTCATCCTTTTTTATTTTTCATCCATCTCTTTTTCATCGATCTTTCTTTCATCCATCTCTTTTTTAGCCTTTTTTATTTTTCATCCATCTCTTTTTTCATCCATTTCTTTTCATCCTTTTTTATTTTTCATCCATCTCTTTTTTTCGTCCATCTCTTTTTTTCATCCATCTCTTTTTTTCATCCTTTTTATCTTTCATCCATCTCTTTTTCATCCTTTTTATCTTTCATCCATCTCTTTTTTTCATCCATCTCTTTTTTTCATCCATCTCTTTTTTTCATCCATCTCATTTTTCATTCATCCATCTCTTTCTTTCATCTTTCTCTCGTTCAACCTTTTTTCGTCCTTCTCTTTTCTAATCCTTTTCTTTTCTTTTTCTCCTTTTTTTTTTTCATTCTTTTTTTTTTCTGTTCTCATCCTTCTCTTTTTTCATCCGTCATTTTCAGCTTTTTCTCCTTTACATTTTCCTTTTTTGTCTTCTTCGTCTTTTTTTTATTTTTCTCATTTTTTCTTTGTCATTTTGTCTTTTTCTCCTCTTTTCTCTTTCTTTCTTTTCCCTTCGTTTTCATCTAAAAATCACTTTATTTCTTTATTATTTTTCTTTTTTCTGTTTCTTTCGTCAGCTTCAACTTTTCTTTTATTCTTTTTTCCTCCATTTTATGGTTCACTGGCCAATGCATTTCATATTTTGAAACGTCTTTTTTAGTAAAATTCATTTTTTTTTTTTTTTTTCATCGTAAATCAACAGTGACTGCTTTTCTGTATGAAGTTTATTGCTTATATAATGTTCCTTGTAAAAAGCATTAAACAATTTCGTAAAGATTTATTTATAATTCTCTGTACTGATTATTATTTTTCTTAGATAAGTCAATCGTGATGGAAGTCAACCCAGAGGACTACATACCTTATATGGGACGCGATAATGACTCCCGCCTATCGATGCGAATTGCTATTTATTGTAAAGTGAAACAAACGGATCAGATGTTTATCTACAGCGATAGTTTCCATATGGACTGGCCGTATCTTAACATCGAAGTAAGTGTAAAACGAAACTTCACCTCTTCTTAGATTTCTTTTTTTTTTCTTTTTTTAAGTCTCGCTTGTCCTTTTTACAAACAAATTTATCACCAGCCAATGAAATACAGGAATCCCTCGATTAGCGTGGCTAATGTGTACATTAAAAGATACGCACTAATTCTACGCTTAATTTGTTGTCACTGATCCATACGCCGAGACATCTGAAGGGTCAGTATTTACGAATTCCACATTCTAAATTTCTATAATGGCTTCAGAGTATTTGCCATCACTGCTTTCATTCCAATTCCAGATCATGATTTCTGTTTTGGAAAGGTTTATATTGAGTCCCATTTTTGAAAGAATTGATAGAGGATGCCGATTTTCTATTCGAAATGCCTTCCAAAAGTTAATCAGAGTTTGAAGAAAAAGAAATTCTTCGTTAGAAACAAAAAAAAGTACTGAACTGTTATGTAATATCAGACCTCCTATATGGCAGTGAATGCTGGACAATCTCTTCACAGATGAAGAAGAGACTTTAAGTAAGAGAAACAAAGAAAAGAGTACTGAACTGTTATGTAATATCAGTCCTCATATATGGCAATGAATGCTGGACAATCTCCTCACAGATGAAGAAGACACTTGAAGCAACACAATGTGGTTCTACAGACAGATGCTAAGAATACCATGGACCGAAGATGTGAGCATCGATTAAGTTTTGGATAAAATGGAAACGAAAAGGACACTTAACATCAGTAAGTGAGAGCTGAAATTTCTAGGTCCCCTAATGAGGAAAGAGGGTTTGGAAAATCTGATACTCCCACGACAGAATGAACGCAAGCGGGACAGATAAAAACAATGCATAACCTACCTAGAGAGCTTGAGTAAATGGATGGCAGAAATAGATTTAGGAGAGATAACAAAAAGACAAAAATTATTTAGAGCTACAAAGGACAGGAAATTGTGGAGAGCTATAATCGTCAACACCCTGAAGGGACACGGCACATAGAAGTAGAATACACTAATGGCTGGTCAATCTGCTACAATATAACCATGTTGTGTTTTCTGTATTTTTAAGGTTGCCACCAAGATTCCTGCTGGACAACAGATGCCTGCTCGAATCTCTTTCGTCAACCCCTTACCTATTCCTTTGACTGAGTGTGAATTGATGGTACAGGGGTCAGGATTCGATCGTGTGCTTGAAATGCCACTGAGGTAAGTCAAAATAAAAATCATCAATTTTATATAGATAGGTAAATATGAAAACAGCTATAGATACATATAAAAATACATAGAGAGATTTGAAGACATCTGTCTATATTTCTGAAGTGTCGTTACTGTTTACACTATTTACATTCTTCGGACTGTTGTCCCTATCTTTTTTTATATATTCACGACGTTTCCAGCCATTCTACCCTCCACCCTTCTTCAGGAGATTGGAATTATCTCAAGGTCACATGGCCAAGCGTTGGTTGGATCCAGTGACTTGGCCCAGAGTTGTGAGTTCAAAATCTGGCTACTGCAATGGTGAACAAAAACTTGGAGAGTTTAGTTAAAGTGAGATAACTGAGGAGAGTCATGGCACGTAGAACTAGAACAATTTACCCCGGTGGACGAAATAAAAGGTTCAGTTCGAAATTCCAATCACCTAAAAAAGCCCTAATTGTACAACCGCTAAAGTGTTGTGAATATGGCAGAAAACATGAGAACAACGGAAGAACGTAACTAATATAGATATGAAGACATAGATAGATATGCAGATATGGAGATAGATAGATAGGTAGATAGATAGGTAGATAGATAGATATGCAGACATATAAATAGATATGGAGATAGATAGATAGGTAGATAGATATGCAGACATATAAATAGATATGGAGATAGATAGATAGGAGGATAGATATGCAGACATATAAATAGATACGGAGATAGGTAGATAGATATGCAGACATATAAATAGATATGGAGATAGATAGGTAGATAGATATGCAGACATATAAATAGATATGGAGATAGATAGGTAGATAGATATGCAGACATATAAATAGATATGGAGATAGATAGGTAGATAGATATGCAGACATATAAATAGATATGGAGATAGATAGGTAGATAGATATGCAGACATATAAATAGATATGGAGATAGGTAGATAGATATGCAGACATATAAATAGATATGGAGATAGGTAGATAGATATGCAGACATATAAATAGATATGGAGATAGATAGGTAGATAGATATGCAGACATATAAATAGATATGGAGATAGATAGGTAGATAGATATGCAGACATATAAATAGATACGGAGATAGGTAGATAGATATGCAGACATATAAATAGATACGGAGATAGGTAGATAGATATGCAGACATATAAATAGATACGGAGATAGGTAGATAGATATGCAGACATATAAATAGATATGGAGATAGGTAGATAGATATGCAGACATACAAATAGATATGGAGATAGGTAGATAGATATGCAGACATACAAATAGATATGGAGATAGGTAGATAGATATGCAGACATACAAATAGATATGGAGATAGATAGATATGCAGACATATAAATAGATATAGAGATAGATAGCTAGATAGATATGCAGACATATAAATAGATATAGAGATAGCTAGATAGATATGCAGACATATAAATAGATATAGAGATAGATAGATATGCAGACATATAAATAGATATAGAGATAGATAGATATGCAGACATATAAATAGATATAGAGATAGATAGATATGCAGACATATAAATAGATATAGAGATAGATAGATATGCAGACATATAAATAGATATAGAGATAGATAGATATGCAGACATATAAATAGATATAGAGATAGATAGATATGCAGACATATAAATAGATATAGAGATAGATAGATATGCAGACATATAAATAGATATAGAGATAGATAGATATGCAGACATATAAATAGATATAGAGATAGATAGATATGCAGACATATAAATAGATATAGAGATAGATAGATATGCAGACATATAAATAGATATGGAGATAGATAGGTATGCAGACATGTAGATAGATATGCAGACATATAAATAGATATGGATATAGATAGGTAGATACATAGATATGCAGACATATAAATAGATATATAGATAGGTAGATACATAGATATGCAGACATATAAATAGATATATAGATAGGTAGATACATAGATATGCAGACATATAAATAGATATATAGATAGGTAGATACATAGATATGCAGACATATAAATAGATATATAGATAGGTAGATACATAGATATGCAGACATATAAATAGATATATGGAGAGAGATAGATATGCAGACATATAAATAGATATGAAGATGGATATGCAGACATATAAATACATATAGAGATAGATATGCAGATATATATGCAGCCATATAAAAAGATATGCAGATAGATATATATGCAGACATATAAATAGATATGCAGATAGATATATATGCAGACATATAAATAGATATGAAGATAGATATGCAGACATATAAATGGATATAGAGATAGGTAGATAGATAGATATGAAGACATATAAATGGATATAGATATAGGTAGATAGATAGATATGCAGACATATAAATGGAGATAGATAGGTAGATAGATATGCAGACATATAAATAGATATGGAGATAGGTAGATAGATATGCAGACATATAAATAGATATGGAGATAGATAGGTAGATACATAGATATGCAGACATATAAAAAGATATGGAGATAGGTAGATAGATATGCAGACATATAAAAAGATATGGAGATAGGTAGATAGATATGCAGACATAAATAGATATGGAGATAGGTAGATAGATATGCAGACATAAATAGATATGGAGATAGGTAGATAGATATGCAGACATATAAATAATATGGAGATAGGTAGGTAGATAGATATGCAGACATATAAATAGATATGGAGATAGGTAGGTAGATAGATATGCAGACATATAAATAGATATGGAGATAGATAGGTAGAGAGATATGCAGACATATAAATAGATATGGAGAGAGATAGATATGCAGACATATAAATAGATATGAAGATAGATATGCAGACATATAAATACATATAGAGATAGATAGATATGCAGATAGATATATATGCAGCCATATAAAAAGATATGCAGATAGATATATATGCAGACATATAAATAGATATGCAGATAGATATATATGCAGGCATATAAATAGATATGCAGATAGATATATATGCAGGCATATAAATAGATATGAAGATAGATATGCAGACATATAAATGGATATAGAGATAGGTAGATAGATAGATATGCAGACATATAAATGGATATGGAGATAGGTAGATAGATATGCAGACATATAAATAGATATGGAGATAGGTAGATAGATATGCAGACATATAAATAGATATGGAGATAGATAGATATGCAGACATATAAATAGATATGGAGATAGATAGATATGCAGACATATAAATAGATATGGAGATAGATAGATAGATATGCAGACATATAAATAGATATGGAGAGAGATATATATGCAGACATATAAATAGATATGGAGATAGATAGGTAGATAGATATGCAGACATATAAATAGATATGGAGAGAGATATATATGCAGACATATAAATAGATATGAAGATAGATATGCAGACATATAAATACATATAGAGATAGATAGATATGCAGATAGATATATATGCAGACATATAAATAGATATGAAGATAGATATGCAGACATATAAATGGATATAGAGATAGGTAGATAGATAGATATGCAGACATATAAATAGATATGGAGATAGGTAGATATGCAGACATATAAATAGATATGGAGATAGGTAGATATGCAGACATATAAATAGATATGGAGATAGGTAGATATGCAGACATATAAATAGATATGGAGATAGGTAGATATGCAGACATATAAATAGATATGGAGATAGGTAGATATGCAGACATATAAATAGATATGGAGATAGGTAGATATGCAGACATATAAATAGATATGGAGATAGGTAGATATGCAGACATATAAATAGATATGAAGATAGATATGCAGACATATAAATAGATATGAAGATAGATATGCAGACATATAAATAGATATGAAGATAGATATGCAGACATATAAATAGATATGAAGATAGATATGCAGACATATAAATACATATGGAGATAGATATGCAGATAGATATATATGCAGACATATAAATGGATATGGAGATAGCTATGCAGACATATAAATGGATATGGAGATAGATATGCAGACATATAAATAGATGATAAATAAACAGATATGAAGACATAGATATATATGAATATATCTATGCACATTTAATTGAAAACAACAGACAAGGTGCTTTTATTTACTTTTTATACAATTTCTAATGCGATCTAATTTTTTTTTTTCTTTTCGGGTGATAAATTATATAAAAACTGTCCGAATTTTCTTTTTATCCGAGCACTTTCGGCTATACATTTAGCCATTTGCAAGGATTATATTTTAACTGTTAAAATAATAAATAGTTTGTTGTCTGTTTTATATTTTTTAATTTTTCAAAAGACGGTCAAGATATTATGTCCATGTTCAAAGTTAATATTATTAAGTGCTGTTTTTTTTTTTTTTTTTTTTTTTATTTATTAATAAGGCTTCCATTATTTTTAGCCTTTTATTTTTTTGGCATGTAGATGCATGTAGATGATGCTATTATATTAAATATATAATTTATATATTAAATGTATTAATAATCGCACGATAGTAGATATATATAGATTGATTGATCGATAGATAGATATGAAGATAGATATATATAAAGATAGATATATATATAGATTGATCGATAGATAGATATGAAGATAGATATATAGATAGAACGATAGATATGAAGATAGATATATAGAGAGACCAATTGATATGAAGATAGATATGTATTAATAGTCACACGATAGTAGATAGATATGTAGATTAATCGATAGATATGAAGATAGATATATAGATAGATTAATAATATCGATATTTATGAATAAAAATGACAATAGGAAAACTGGTAATTGCTGGCGTGTTTCGTCCAATGTGGGCTTTATCAAAGCAAAATTACGAAATTTCGTATTTTGCTTTGATAAAGTCCACATTGGACGAAACGCGTCAGCAATTACCAGTTTTCCTATTGTATTGTCATTTTTATTCATAAATATTGTCTTCTCTACTGGTTAAATCGAAGAAATTTTCATAGATCGATATGTAGATAGTAATGAAGATAGAGTTCGATTTGAACCTGTATAAGTTTCGATTGGTGTGTGGAGTTATTTTTCTTGCTTAATCCGACAAAGGAGTCGTTTACTAGTGAATCGTGTTTTGCTCACGAAATAAACAAAAAAAAGTTATGTCTGTTAATCTTTCTTCGTTTTCTTTCTTGTTGTTCTTTGCCTAACTTTCTTTTGATTTTCTTTTCCAGCGATGTTCCTCCGCACGCTAAAATGATAGAAGAGGTACCTTTCGTCGTCCGTAAGTCCGGAGAGAAACAGTTGGTTGCAACCTTCTGTTGCCGAGAGCTTCGTGATGTGGTCGGCAATGCCATTCTCAATGTTTTTAAGTAGTGCCGGTGAGGAAAAAAAACAAAAACAAAAAAAAATGACGAAATGGAGGCAGAGAACGCCAAAAAGGATTTACTTGGAAAAAAAAATAATTTTAAAGAAAAATAATTTAAAAAAAAAAATAATAATAAAATAAAAGCTAACCAAGATAAATTTTTAAAAAAATACCACCAATCTGAAGGCGACATAAGTTTCTCACTTTCCTCGTGACACAACAAAAACAGCATCCAAGATAAAAAATAAATAAATAAATAAATAAAAATGTAATCAATATTGATTTTTATACTTTCTTTTCTTTAACTACCTTCTATAGCTGTTTGTCTATAAAATTAATAATTATATATATATATATATATATATATATATATATATATATATATAAGTTACGATCAAATATGGATCGAAATCTGATCGGTTGAGAAGATAAAGAGCAAATAGGAAACGTATATAAATCTAATATGTTTCGCTTTTATTAAAGTTTCGTCAACAATAGAGAGAAAAAGTACAAAAACTCTGGTGTTTTTAATTGTGTTTGGGTCAGTTCTCATTGGTTAATCACGTCGCATTAAAACCGTCGATAATCCTGTATGTATGCAAGTTTGTAAAGATTCTAATATGTCTAAGCGGGCATCGGATTGTAATCTGTATTCGTATTTGTGTATGTGTGTCTGTCTACTAGGAGGCGTTCTGATATCTTCACCTTTGTGCGATCACAGTGCAAGGGGTTGGGGTTCACTCCACTCAAACTCTGATGAAGCTTTACTAAAAGGGAAACATGCTAGATTGATATACTTTCCTCTTTGTTTTTTATCTTCTCATCCTGAGGGGTTCCGATACATATATGATCGTAACTTTATATATATATATATATATATATATATATATATATATATATATTAGTATTAATAATAATTCAATGACATAAAATTACTAGAATTTAACGCAATTTAAGAACAACAGAATATTCGTAAAGAAAGAGTTTAATGTGTGACAAGTGAAAATTAATTGTTAAATGATGAAGCTGCTTGTCTTTTAGTTGCCAAATTAATTGCTATTAATAAATGTAAACAAAATTTGTTTGAAAATGATAAACATGGAATAAAATTAATAACAATAGATAAATCACTTAAACATTTAGTAATCGACGATACAAGTTTCATTTAGGACCATTGACAAGCTTTTTATTTCATTTTTCTTCTGTTCGTACAAATGTTTTCTTATTTGGATATAAAGTGTTTAAAAACTGTCCGAATGTTCTATATCGACTGTTTTCGCCTATTCTCTTGGTTTTGATAATTCCTAATAGAATAGCTGGTCAGTACTTTCTCAGTTCACCAAATTATTCAGTCAGTTAAGTGCCATACGTGATACACACTTGGGCGATCATGTCTTTTTCGATTCATGACTAAGCAGAAGATTTCCCCGCAGTAGGTTGCCGTTTCTTTCTGCGCCAGACTAGTTGCCAACCTAGGCTATAGGACCCTCTCTGTCGTGTTATTCAAATCATAATTTTGCTATTATTAACGGTTTTTCTTCTTTTTTTAACTGATTGTGTAGATGTTTATATATGTTTCTAGAGTGATGAGAATGTTTTTTATTTATTTTCTAAACACAGTCAGTACATTACGTCCGTGTTCATAATTGATGTTACAGAGTGTTGGCTTTTTTCTTTTTTTATTGTTAGTACTTCCATTATTTTTAGTCTTTTTTTTTTTTACGTATGAAGTGAAAATTAATTAATTGTTAAATAATGAAGCCGCTTGTCTCTTGGTTGCCAAATTAATTGCCATAAATAAATGTAAACAAAATTTGTTTGAAAATGATAAACTTGGAATAAAATTAACAACAATAGATAAATCACTTAGACATTTAGTAATCGACGATACAAGTTTCATTAAGGACCATTGACAAGATTTTCATTTTTCTTGTGTTCGTATAAGGGTTTTCTTATTTGGACATAAAGTGTTTAAAAACTGTCCGAATATATCGAGTGATTTTGTCTATTCTCTTGGTTTTGATAATTCCTAATAGAATAGCTGCTTAGTACTTCGGTTCACCAAATTACTCATTCAGTTAAGATAACGAACCCCTGCCAAAAAATCAAATTAAAATAAAGAAAAAAAAAGGAAATAAATTAACTACGAATGCACACATAAACACAGGTAAATGTAATAATAAAAATAATAATAAACCAATAATTAATAAGTGATGAGTACAAAGTGGACAATATAAAATAGCTACAAATAACTACATTCAGATCCACCCCCATTTCTACTCAATAGCCTCTAGAATAATTTAAAAGATAACCGTTAAAAATAACCGTCAGGATAAGACAACAGACCTTGCTACCCATAATGCACCACTGACCATCATATATAAATAGTCGAACGAAAACACATGGCCTGGACATTACGTTTAAGCATGAAACAGATTTAAATGTTTTCTTTTCTGGATATAAAGTGTGTAAAAACTGTCCAAATGTTCTATATATTGGAGTGATTTTGCCTGTTAGACATTATCAGGGGTTTTACTTTTTTTAACTGATTGTATAGATGTTTATATTTGTTTATAGAGTTATGAAAATTTATTTATTTTCTAAACACGGTCAGTACATTATGTCCATGTTCATAATTGATGTTACTGGGTGTTGGCTTTTTCTTTTTTATTATTAGTACTTCCATTATTTTTAGTTTTTTTTTTTATGTGTGGGTAAGTCTACTATATTTATATTATCAACAAATATGTTGTGGATGGAGCTTTGTAGGTTTCCGCGTGTGTTTAAATCAATCCTAATTGAGCTATGGTCAGAGAGATGTAATGCGAGTCTTCTTGATAGTCATGTAGTGTTATATCCAGTATTGTTTTTTGTTTTGTTATGCATGAATGCGGTACTTCCATTAATTCTTTTTTTACGTGTGAATGGAGCTATTTATAAGGGAAAATTAATTTAATCGTTAACTGATTATGCCGCTTGTCACTTAATTGCCAAATTAATTGCCTTAAATAATTGTAAACATTTTTTTTTTTTTGAAAATGATAAACATAGAATAAAATTAATAATAGATAAATTAATTGAACTTTTAGTAATCGACTTTACAAGTTTCATTAAGGACCATTGACAAAATTTTTATTTCATTTCTCTTGTTTTCGTATAAGGGTTTTCTTTTCTGGGTATAAAATGTTTAAAATTGTCCAGATGTTTAATATATCCGAGCGCCTTTTCACTATTAGCCATTATCAAGGATGGTTTTTGATTTTAATTTTTAATTGAATGTGTAGATTTTTTTTTTATGTTTATAGAATGATGGGAATTTTTTTGTCCAGACACAATCAGTTCGTTATGGCTTTGTTCATTGTTGATGTTATCGGGTTTTGGCTTTTCTTTTTATTATTATTATTATTATTATTATTGCTTCTATTATCTTTAGTCGGTTTTTACATGTGGATGAGGCTATCATACTTGTATTTTCTACAAGTATTTTGCGGATGGAATTTGGTAGCTTTCCATGTGTATTTAAATGAGTCCTAATTGACCTATAGTCAGGGATGTAATGGTAGTCGTCTTGATGGGCATGTAGTGGTATGTCCAATATAATTATTCATGAATTTGATTTGATCAGGAACGCAGTTCTTTAAGGGATATGTGAATTTATAAATAATATTGCTTCTCTGTAATTTAAATTTTGCGTATGACTTCTTTTTTTTTTGTTGTTTTTTTTGGGGGGGGTTGTTTTTTTTAGACACTTTGTCGAGAAAACGATTGGTTTGGTTTGTTTTGTTTTACGGCATATCAACCTCAATCGGTTATTTAATGCCGACAACTTATTTTTTCCTGGTAATATTTTGTTTTGTCAAAAATGTATTTCTGGTAATATTTTTTCCTCGAAAATATATAGGTAGTGATATTATTTTTAAAAATGTATTCCTGGTAATAATTTTTTTTCAAAAACGTATTGCTGGTAATAGTTTTTTTACTTGAAAAATTTAGTTCTGGTAATCATTTTTACAAAATATTTCTGGTATGTATTAAAACCTATTTTTACACTTTCATAAGGCTTTTTACCTCAGTTTCGGGGTTAACTATTTGCCCATAGCTAGGACCCTAACAGGTGCTACCACCCCTCGAGAAAAGGAAACATTAATACGAACACAAGAAAAATTGAATAAAAATACTAATGGCAGTACCTTGTCAGTTGCCTTTAATGAAACTTGTATAAAGGGGGGATTGCTTCTCAAATACACAATTATTTATACTTTTTTTATTTTTTTTACTTACTTACTGTTTCTTGTTTGCGTACAAATGAAATGTAAATATTAGTCAAATTTTTTGTGATGGGGAAAGTTTCAATTATGATTCTGGCCATTAATGAAGAATGGGGACTTCTGTCGATGAATTATGGCTTTCACAATTTTAAATCCTTTTTTTTTTTTTTTTTTTTTTTTTTTTTTTTTTTTGAATTCAGTTTACATCGCTTTTATCTGTGATCTCATCACAACAAACGATGTCAACACTGACTTGAAAATTATTTTGCAACTGTAAAGGCTGGATAGCATCGATCGACAGAATTTCCCTAATCGTGATAATAGCCAGAATTATGAATGGAAGCAGCCGATCACAAACATTTCGCTGGTATTTACAGTGGTTTGATCCAAAGATGCGTTCCTTTGGCTGTAAACGAGAAAAGGTAAATAAAGAATCAGTATAAAATATATTTTTATGGTCTTTATTCAAACATGTATTAATGAATGACTATTACTGAAATACCCATTATATATATATATATATATATATATATAAGGTTGGTGCAAAAATAATGACGTAATAATGTCGTTTTTTAAAGTTAACAAATACGTCAAAAAACGACATTATTACGTCATTATTTTTGCACCAACCTAATATATATAATTTCATTAAGATGACTGAAAAGTATTTGTTTATTTTTAATGTATTTTTATTATGTGCGAACAAGAGATTGCTTTGTTGGAGTAAGTGTGTGCGTGTGTAGAAATTTTCTTCTAATGTATTATCCAATTTCAAATATTTGGATTATATTATTGTAAATGGCGTGTAAACATTTTATTAGGTGCTGAATGATAGACATTTTTTTTTGTTTTGTTTTTTTTTATTCCAGATATTATGGCCGTTTTCGTAATAGATGTTGTTTTTTTATTGCTTTTTCTTTTTAACGATAAGTTTTTTTTCTTTTATTTAAAATAGCTATTACATAACACTTATAATACCACATCTCAAATACTTGAAAAAGCCTAATAAATTAGGTGGAAGCTCTCGAAAGGTGCGATTTCAAGCAGTTTCTACACAAGGTAAATCCAAAAAATAAAATAAAAACTTAACACAACTACATTCAAAGAAATAAATATTAAAGACTGATTGTTGTCCAAACACACATCTCTCTCTCTCTCTCTCTCTTATATATATATATATATATATATATATATATATATATATATATATATATATATATAAGGAAAGGTAGTTAAATCTTTGTAAATTTAATGTTTCTGTATTTGTTTAACTTCAACAGGAATGGAATAATGCGGGGTTATGTTCAACTAATCCATAAATGCAAACGCTATAAGGCATACACGCAGGGCCGGCTCTTACTACTCCGATCGGTGTGGGGCTAAGTTATCTTATCAACATTTGCTTTTATCTACCTATATTTATATACGTTACATTCTAAACTAAGTTAAGGATCAAATAATTTTGAGTATTTTGACCTCATTTCTTTGTTCAGATTCGTGAATTTGTTTTGCACATTGCAAAGTCGCGAAGAAAAAACGTTATACAAAATTTACTATTTTTTTATCCATAATGTTGAATGTGTTAAAATTATTCAACTTTTTAACAAGAAAAATCTCAAAGTTAATGTTAAAAATTGCCGCAAAATATTATCGATTTATATAAGATGGAATGATCTATTATGACATGTCTCTGATTTGTATTAAGATACATTGGATTTATTTTCTATATTTTTACCTGAATTGGTCACCTATATTGCATATGACCCATTTTTACACATAATTAGGTTACAATAATTGTTTTTTATATGATTCGTTTTTTACGGCTTATCAACCCTTTGCAGGTTATTTAAAACCAGAAAATATTTTTACATTAGAAATTTTTTTTTCTTGGAGATAATAATGATTTAATGATACAAGTCTTACTAATTAACCCATTGCTAAGGGAAGAAGAGGTGGATACTTACTTTTCTCAAGGATATTTGCGCGGAGGTGAATAAAACTAACCCAACTGGAAATGGAACTCGGCTCTCCGATTAACAATTCCGAGCCATTATCCATTACACCACCCGCACATCCAATCTAACAGCACCTGGTATTTCCAAGCGGTCACCCATATATGTACTGATCAGGCTAGACGTAGCTTAACTTTTTCATACTAAATCCACTAATTTCTTTTACTCCTGGAAAGTCGAGAAAAAAAAACGTTATATAAAATTTACTATTTTTTTTTTATCAATAATGTTGAATGTGTTAAAATTCTTCAACCTTTTAGCAAGAAAAATCTCAAAGTTAATGTTAAAAATTACCGCAAAGCATTGTCGATTTATTTAAGATGGAATGATCTATTATGACATGTCTCTAATTTACTGCCATATATGGTCTGGTGCCCCTTATGTTTGTCTCAAGGTTCTTGATAAGATCCAGAGAGGGATATGCAATGTAATTGGCCCTGATCTGCCATCTCGTCTGCAGTCGCTCTCTCACAGACGTGCCTCCCTCTGTCTTTTTTACAAATACTTTCATGGTATGATGAGCTGCTTTCGCTGGTTCCCAGACTTCAGGAATTTAAGCGTTCTACTAGGCTGGCATCACGCTCACACCTTTTCACTGTCGAAACTGTTAAATATAGCCGTCTCTTCTACTCCAATAGCTTCATGTCTCGCACCTCCCAACTGTGGAACTCCCTGCCCTTTTCCTGTTTCCCTGATAGCCATAATCTCCAACTGTTCAAACGTAATGTCAATCGACATCTCCAGATGCCTTGATCTATCCCCTTATCCTTTTCTTCATCCTTTCCTCTATCACTCCTCTTTGCTCTCGCTCAAACTCTCTGTAACCGCTTGCGTGCTAGTGGCTTCCCGCCTTGCTTGGGGTGAAACGTTTATAAAAAAAACTTGAATTTATTTTTTCTTGTTGAATTGTTCACCTATATTGCATCAGTTATGTGCCATGCGTGATACACGCTTAGGCGATCATGCATCTTTCGATACATGACTGACGAGGCAGTTTTTTTTCCTGCAATAGGTTACCATTTCTTTCTGTGGTAGACCAGTGGCCATCCAAAGCTATAGAACCTGTTCTATCCTGCTATTTAGCCATAACTGGGGGGGGGAGAAGAGGATTCATACCTTTCGCAAGGATATTAGCACGTATGAATGCAATGGATTCGACTGGAATTCGAACTCGGTCTGTCCTGCTATTTACCCATAACTGGGAGGGACAGAAGAAGAGGATTCATACCTTTCCCAAGGGTATTAGCAAGTAAGTGAATGTAATGGATTCGACTGGAATTCGAACTCGGCTCTCCGATTCCTCAATCCGAGCGGCTATCCATTACTCGACAGTGCCTCCTTTTTATTATAAATTATAATAAATTGTTTTGTTTGTGTTAATAAATAAATCACGGGAGAAGAGGATTCATACCTTTCCCAATCGTATTAGCAAGTAAGTGAATGTAATGGATTCGACTGGAATTCGAACTCGGCTCTCTGATTAGCAAGTAAGTGAATGTAATGGATTCAAAAGTCCGAGCCGTTATCTATTACGCCACTGTGCCTCCATCTATATTAATATTGTTGTATTCCGTGCTAATAGGAATACATACTTGAAAAACAAGGTAGATAAAATAAATAATGGTTTATTTAAAAAAAAACAAAAAAACAGTGCAATAAGAATAAAGGTAATAGTTATGCACAAGGTCGTCACAAGTCAATCCAGTAGTGAGTGCTACTATTGGAAGGTTGGTAGTTCTTGCGTAAGTATGAGTCGTACTCGACAGATCGCAACTAGTCTCTGTAGTCCGTTGCTTTACAGATACTTATAGGTAATTACTATCTATAGTGTAGTCACCCATTACACCACATATGATCCATTATTGTACATAATTAGGTTACAATATTCGATGTAGTAGAGTGGGGGGGGCACTAGCGTAGATTGGAGAGGGGACCTGAAACCCTAGTACCGGCCCTGTATACACACGACGTCTACTCCACCAGTGGGTTCAAAACGACATAAATTATAATGGAAACATAACTCCGTATTATTCTAATTCCAAACAAAATAAAGTGCGAAACTGTTTCTCTCCGCCGGCTGTGTAAATCGATAGCAGAGTCAATCTTATGTATTTCTTTCTGTTATAAATCTCTCGGTGCGTTCCTCCCTTATTTGGGCTCTTTATATGTATGTCTAAATGTCTCGGTCTATATACCGATTTGATTCTGCTAATATCTGGCTAGCTGTTTTAGTTTCGTATTTATATGTATTAATCTCAGTTTATTCATGTCTCTCTATTTCTGTTCGTCTATCTATTTATTTTTGTTCATATCTGTCTCCCCCCTCCTTCTCTCTGTCCATATATGTTTTCAGTCACCTTCTCTCTCTTCATATCTGTCAACACTCTCCGTCTCTCCGTTCATATCTGTCAACACTCTCCGTCTCTCCGTTCATATCTGTCAACACTCTCCGTCTCTCCGTTCATATCTGTCAACACTCTCCGTCTCTCCGTTCATATCTGTCAACACTCTCCGTCTCTCCGTTCATATCTGTCAACACTCTCCGTCTCTCCGTTCATATCTGTCAACACTCTCCGTCTCTCCGTTCATATCTGTCAACACTCTCCGTCTCTCCGTTCATATCTGTCAACACTCTCCGTCTCTCTGTTCATATCTGTCCACGCTCCTTCTCTCTTTTCATATCTGTTTCTTTACTCCTTCTCTCTCTCTCTCTCTCCATATCTGTCTCCTCTCTCCTTCTCTCTGTTCATATCTATCTTTTCTCTCTCTTTCTCTCATTTATATATATATATATATATATATATATATATATATATATATATATATATATATATATATATATGGGAAGTTTGTAGTTTAAAAACAGTAATTTGACCGTGCAAACCAGACGCTTCCACTGTAGCTAAATGGTATAGCACATGACGGTTCTGTGTAGGATACAGGTTCGATACCTGTCGGATGATACATATTTTCTATAAAATTTCTCGGACATTCAGGCCGGTAAATGTTGTTAATTCTGTTTATTATAAACAGTGTATTTGCTTAAATATTTGTGTCTATAAAAATAAGGTATAGACAGATAATATATTAAAAATAAATGTCGAACTTTGTCCATTTTATAATATATATATATATATATATATATATATATAATATAATATAATATATATATATATATAATATAATATAATATATATATATATAATATATATATAATATATATATATATATATATATATAATATAATATAATATATATATATATAATATAATATATATATAATATATATATTATATATATATATATATATATATCCGTGCCTTTGTTTTCTCCTTTTCCTCTTCTTCTCACTTAAAGAAATTCACAATTTAATCAGGAAAAATAACTACGTTTATGATAATGATTATTATTATAATTAATATAACAGCAATACCAACAAAATCTCAAATAAAACAAGTTCTCAAAAAGATTTTGGTTTTCTTTCTTTTTTATCTTATTTGTTTGTTTATTTACTTTTACTTTTTTATTTCCAAAATTAACATTTCAAAAGACCAAAATTGAATTTTTCCCCCGCTTTGAACACATTCTGTTACAATTCACGAGCATTAAAAAAAATGTGACGATTTGTTACTCCTGGGCGGCGGGGGAAGCATTTCCTTCATTGTGAAGTTGCAACAGGGCCCATCGCCAGAGTGATCTGAATGAGTGTTGGTCATTATGTCTGGGGCCGAGTATTTTATGCTAATGCTTTTATGAACTGGTATCAAACATAGATCGAAATCCATCAGAATAAGATAATAAACTCGGCTACCCGTGACTCGTTGGGTCACTGACGGTTCAGCATATAAAACATTGAATTTGATTTCAACATTCCATTGAAATGCAATTTAATTTTATTCTGATTCAGTTAAATCTTTAAGTTCGTTCGTGTCATCATTGGCATGGTTAACTTAAAAATATATTTTTAAATATGCCAAAAAATATTTTTAAATCATATTCACTTGAAAATATTTTTGGAAGATGCCCCAAAATATTTTTTTTTAAATATTTAAAATATTGTTTGCTTAAAGATAGCTGAAATATATATATAATTACTCTACAAACAACTGAACGAAACAGCAAAGCGGGATCTCTTTGTGTCTATCTTTAACTTAAAAATATTTTTTTAATATACCAAAAAACATTTTAAAATATATTCAATTGAAAATATTTTTAGATATGCCAAAAAAAAATTTTTTTAAATATTTAAAATATTGATTGTTTAAAGAAAGCTGAAATATAAGTAAATACTATCAATTAGTGAACGAGACGGCAAAGCGGGATATTTTAATTAAAGAAATTGTCTGTTTGAAGAAAGTTAAAAAAAAATTCTTACTTTATAAACAAGTCATATTTTTAAATCTTCTTCACTTAAATCTGATTAATTAAAATCATTAGGCATCAAGCGGATGCATCACACAAACATGTTTGCATGCACACATTCACTGATAGGGAACGTTTATCAAACTAACATGTTTCGCTTTTATTATAGCTGCATCAGAATATGAGATATGAAGAAAAATAAAAAAAAAAGAAATTCTGGTAATTTTACTTTTGCGTTGTTTGATTTTTTTTATTGGTCAATCATGTTTCAGGAGCATTCCACTCTTTAAACCTGTGATGAATACGAAATAAAAATCACTATCTTTTCTTTACTGTTTTCAAATTCGCAAGCTTGAGCGAAAACTTATTTTGACCAATAGAAAAAGGGATTGGCTCCAGTCTGAAGAAAAGGCCAAGGCAAAGTTTAACGAGCCTAAGTGAAAATTTATTTTGACCAAGAGAAAAGGGGATTGTCCCCGGTCTGAAGAAAAACCAAGGCAAAGTTTAACGAGCCTAAGTGAAAATTTATTTTGACCAATGAAAGAGAGAGCGACTTACAAACTGAGAAAAAAATTAACCAGCTGATGTGAAATCGCTTTTTGATATAAATAGGCAGAGAAAGTTGAATCCAGGCAGACAGAGAAAAAGCAGAAAGAAGCAGAGTTCCACGTGTCTGAATAACGCATGTGTCAAATTACGCGCTAACATATTATCGGCTTCTAACGAGAGCAGGGCAATGTCAAAGAACTCTATTCGACTCCAAAGCTAAGTACCTTAAAATATGAACATTTTCTCCTCTTGACAATTCATCAAAACTACAAACTTTAAATATTTGATTCCTTTTCCTGAAACAAACTACTGACAACTTCAAATGTGTAAACTTGTAAATAAATTCCTTATCTTTTTTTGTTAAATATAACACGTGCGTTTCCTCGACATTATCCATCAATACGTCAAACCAATGTTAATGTAATTTACGTCATCCCGAATTCAAGGAGAGACAACACGTTCATTCGAAGTTTCAAATAACGGATATAATTAAAATTAACGGATTAAATTATTGCTTTACGTATGTAAGCGTATAATAAATGCAGCGTCTGGGCCCAAGAATTACTTTCTATTCCACTAGAAACATCAAAACAAAAAAGCAGGGATAAAATAAAATGCGAGGTCAATTTTACTAATTTGAGGCTCTCTGTGGACCAGCATCGCCACGCCTGTCTACTATCTGCTTCACAACCGAGTAGTGGCGCCTGGCTCAACGCACTGCCCTTTTCATCTACCCGTACCCTTCTAGATGATGAGTGCACTCGGAGTCTCGATCCGTCTTAGACTCAAATTATGTGGGCGTCACAGATGCAGATGTGGAACTTCCATCGATGAGTTTGGTTTGCATCCTCTCTCCTGTCGTCGTAATGCCGGCCGCTTTCCACGGCTTGCAGCAATAAACGACATCATCAGAAGAGGTTTGGATGCAGCTGGGTTCCATTCCCAAATCGAACCCGTAGGCCTCGACCGTGGTGATGGAAAGCGGTCGGATGGCATTACCATTTTCTCTTTTAAAGTGGGGAAGTCGTTGACTTGGGATGCGTCCTCTGCGGATACATTTTCGGTCGGTTTCGATCCGTTCGGCGGTTGGGCCGGGATCCGTCGCCCGGGAAGCAGAGATAAAAAAAAAAAAAAAAAAAGTTAAATATTCTTCTCTTGCTGATAGATTTTTTTTTATTCCTGTGGCAGTGGAGACTTCAGGGGTTATTGGCCCTCGTTCGATGGCGTTCCTTGTGGGGTTGGCGGGATGGCGTCACCATTAAGGGATGAGCCTCGCAAAACGGAGTGGCTCTTGCAGCGTGTCTCACTGGCGATGGCGCGAAGTAATGCTTTCTCCATCATTGTGGCTGGCAGAGGTTTCTTAAAATAACGACCAACGTTCATATTTATAATTTTATTGCAATATTTGTTAAAGTGGTTACGGTCATATATTTTAACGATGTGATAGAGCAATTTCTACAGATATATTATTATTGTCATAAAACTCGTTATGAGTTTATTCAGTCAATAAATCTAGTTCGTCTATGTGAGATTCAGATGATAATGCGTGTGTGTGTGTGTGTAGTACACATGTATGATGGTTTTTCACATGTTGATTTAGGGGATGATTTTACAAATGCCACCCTAATTTTAAAAAAAATGAACATAATTCTTTACTAAGAAAGTACTTTGAGAGCCTACTAATAACAATATTACCAACTATAAACACACGTCAGAAAGGATTCAATCGAGTCGTTGGCGGCCGCCATTACTCGCGCTGTTTTGCATACATTCGCTGCGGAAAGCTAAACACGGAAGACTACGGAAAGGTAAGCTCGGAACTGATCTTTCTTGTCTTAATTTGTCTCAGTTACTGCGCATGAGAACTATTTACGTAGACACGCTCTGTTTGCGCAATGATACCTACACTGATAGCTATTCTGCAGCGAATGTATGCAAACAACGGCAATAATGGCTGCCTGCGACGCGAATGAATCCAAACTTTCACTGTCGATAACTCCAAAATGGTAGACTTTATCAACTTTATCAAACCGGATTTGAATGGAGCATCTACAATTACACATAAATATAAGTATTTTGGAAATTTTTAATGCGAACTGAGTGCAGGTGTTACACTGTTCGAGTTCTGCATCTACATTTAGACGGAAATATGACGATTAAGTAAGTTTTAATTTCACAGTTAAATTTAAAATTACAATTGTCAAGTTCTAAATTTAACCGAGTATCAAGTTTTAAATGTTACAGAATTATTCAGAAATGAAAAAGTTGGTGGGAATTTTTTTATTGTTCTCAGCGAAATGCCAATTTCTCAGTTAAATTCGACCCTGATGTAATAAGTACCTATGATCTCTACACATATTTGATACATGATACCAGCCCTATACTCATATATATGTATATGCATATTGTTTCCAAATGTAAACAAATGACGTCACACATTATGAAATTCCTTCGATTGTTGTCAGAGGACGCATAATTTCTATGAAAATTTCTCGGACATTCAGGCCGGTAAATGTTGTTTAATACTGTTTATTATAAACAGAGCATTTACTTAAATATTTGTATCTCTAAAAAGAATCTATAAACATAAAATGTCTTAAATTAATACCCTATCTTTGCCAAGAAAGAATGGATATTCACATTCTAAAATAATGTATAAACAAAAAATGTCTTAAAATAATTGTCGGACTTTGTCCATTTCATAATCTGTGACGTCATTTGTTTACATTTGGATACGCATCGAGCAGATATGAATGTACGTGAGAGATTCATGGAAGATTAAAGTTTAAAGACAGTAAAATCCACCTTGCTAACCGAACGCTCCTCTGTAGCCAAATCGGTTAAGGCACGTCAAGCTAAATGACGGTTTCTTATAAAATACAGGTTCGAATCCTGTCGGTGGATGAATATTTTCTGTGAAAATTTCTCGGACATTCAGGCCCGTAAATGTTGTTAATACTGTTTATTATAAAACAGAGCATTTACTTAAATATTTGTATCTATAAAAAGAACGTATAAACATAAAATATGTCTTAAAATACATATGTTTGTAAACAAAAATGATTTATTTAACACGCATAACTATGTTTTCTTTACTTTAATTTTATTATTCTTTAGAATTCAGACGTTTGGATTTTTAATATAAAAATTCCTGGAAGATCAAATTCTTTACAACGTTTTACTCTGCAAGCGCCAACAACGAGTTTATTCACAATGAATGGAAAGACTCCATTTGAAGTTATAAATCAAATAATAAAAAAAATGTTTATATTGCATAAATTGGCGTTTGAGGTACCTGACCTCTAGCAGTAAACGAAACAGATGAAAAATTTTAGGTGATAACTTTTTTTTAATGTCAAGCGATAGAGACTTGGAATGAGAATCTGGAGAACCGAGATCGAAATCCAGTGGAAAAGGCATGAATCCATCACTTCTCCCTCCCATCAGCTATCGGTTGAATAGAAGGACAGAATGGGTCCTATAACCTTGGTTGTCAACCAGAAAGAAACGGCAACTTACTGCGGTGAATTGTCAGCTATCAATCGAAAGACACATGATCGCCCAAGTGTGTATCACGTGATGGCACTTTACTGGCTTTATCTCTTCTTCCCTCGGCTATGATTTCAATAACAGGACAGAATGGGTCCTATAGCCTTGGTTGGCAACAAGTCTACCGCAGAAAGAAATGGCAACCTACTGTGGGAAAATCTTTTCCCTAGTCAGCCATGAATCAAAAGAGACATGATCGCCCAAGTGTGTATCACGTGATGGCACTTTATTGGCTTTATCTCTTCTTCCATTGGCTATGATTTGAATAACAGGACAGAATGGGTCCTATAGCCTTGATTGGCAACGAGTTTACCGCAGAAAGAAACGGCAACCTTCTGAAGGAAAATCTTCTGCCTAGTCAGTCATCAATCAAAAGAGACATGATCGCCCAAGTGTGTATCACGAGATGACACTTTACTGGCTTTATCTCTTCTTCCATTGGCTATGAATTGAATTGCAGGAAAGAATGGGTTTTATAGCCTTTGTTGGCAACAGGTCTACTAAAGAAAGAAACGGCAACCTACTGCGGGAAAATCTTCTGCCTAGTCAGTCATGAAAGGAAAGAGAAGTATGTATCACGTATGGCACTTTACTGAATAAATTTCCAATTCAAAGGGAAATAACTCATATTACCTTAAAAAGTGAACAAGGGAGGCAATCAGGGTTTTTTTAAATTAAATACTTGTGGTTCACGTCGATTAGAACGATAACTAATTATATTTTTTTAATAATGATGTTTATCCTGTACAAGGCCCGAAAGCCACGAGGTATAGGATTACAAATTATGAAGCAAAGTTTAGGCGTATAAAAGGAAAAGCTAACGGGTTAACCCTAGACTTGAACAGGTTTTAGTGATCGGGAAAACATTAGTAGAGTCGGTTCCACAGAGCAGCAGTTCGTGGAAAGAAGCTGTTCATCAAAGGAATACGAAGAGAATTGAGGGTGATTCGCTACAAGGAATGGGTCAGGGCTAGTCTTAGCCCTGAAGCTTAGACCTGGTGGAACTAAGGAATGTAGTTCGTCTGAACACTTTCCATGGAAACAGCGATAGGGCAGCTGAGAGGCTTGCGATGTTTCGTCTGTGGGAAACAGATTGTAGGGTGGAAAATACTTCATCACCCACAAGGACGCGGAGACGTCTCTGGATTCTATCAAGAATACTCCATTTTCGGTCTGAAAGAAAGAGGATAACAGGAAACCGACCATTTTTCCAGAATCTTCAGCAATGGTTCTACTTGAGGTTTGGGTTAAGTTTAAGTCCCAGTAGTCACTCAAGAAATGAGGCCCCTCCCCTGAGGGAATATCCATTTATTGTGATTGGTGATAGTGTTGCCGAGGTGATGGTTAAATATGTTTAAAAATTAATCACAAAGCTGTTTAAACTTTAGCCATATGAGGTCGGCTGCGTGTATAAAATTTCACTTCTCCAAAAGCATTTAACTTTAGATGTATGGCACAAGGCTAATAAGGCAGCAGCCATCCTCTTGACCTAAGACAGCACTACCTCCCCTCCTAAGCCCCTGTGGAAAGATAACAGGAGACATGATGTCTCTATCAGTAGTGACCACATCAAACACTTTCATGATCACCATTACCAACTCTTCTCAAATCCTCTGCACTGACCTCAAACACACTGAAATGTTCATATTGGAGTGTCTGGCATGAATGCTAAGCAGTACAGTATACAATTTGCAAATTTCTGGCAGAGTAAATTGTACTATGGTGTTGTTTTCTCACAGACGGCGCCCAACTGACCCTACTATACTGTGCAGTCGACAAAATCAAAAACAAATAAGGCACATGCATGAAATTAAAAATATAAATGGCAACAAATTACGCATCTCACCCTGCATATATATATTTAACTACATTTCATGCTAACAGTTTCTTCTTTCGCACTTCTTGCTTGTGGAACTCTTTTGTTTTCTTGCTTCCC
>OZ010615.1:23821674-23861196 GCA_963932145.1 Acanthosepion lycidas | reverse complement strand
TTTTGCTTTTGAAACTTCGTTACTTGCCAACACAGAAAAGAAAATGAGCAGTTTATGATAAAGAATTCATGATTATGGGACGCCCCCCACCACCAAAGGGAGCGATAATTGATGAGGATGAATCCCCCCCCCAATAAAAAAAATATAATGGGAAGCGATAATTCATGAGGATGGATCCGCTCCCACGAAAAAAGGGGGAAAAGAGAATTCATGATGATGGGACTCCTCCCTACCCCCCCCAAAAAAAAAATAGGGAAAAGAATTCATGACAATGGACCCCACAAAAAAAAAAAAAAAAATTACGGGTTCAGGAGAGAATCCATTATGATGGAACGCCCCCACCAAAGGAAGAGACGATTCATGATAATGGATTCTCCCCACCCCAAAAAAAAAAAATAAACAAAAATAAAGAATAAAGCGATAATTCATAACGATAATAAAAATAGGAGGGAAAGAGAATGTGTGTATGTATGTATGTATGTATGTATGTATGTATAGATATATAGATATAGATAATTATTTAGCCATATATTTTCTTTTCCCGTTTGGTGGGAGTAAAGTGAAAAAATTGGCCACTGTCCCAAGCACTTCCGGTCACTTCTTTAGCCATTTAAGTTTTAGGTGTTGCGAATTTCTCTTCATGTTTTTATTCTTTAAGATGTATTTTTTTGTTTTAGTTATTTTGAATACTAATAGGAGCGTTTATTCCGAGTGTTGAGCGACTTTCTAATTTTTTTTTTTTCAACACTCCATTCCCACTGTTAAATAAGGTGAGATTGATAGTGAGATGTTTAATATACAGGGCCTCTCTTATATTAGTTTGGTGCAAAAATAATGTCGTTTTCTCACATGTTACTATGTGAGAAAACGACATTATTTTTGCACCAACCTGATAGCAAGATGACATCTATAGAGAATTTGTGTTTTTGATCAGAATTTTTCTGAGGGGTTCTTGTAAAAAAAAAAAAAAAAAAAAAAAAAAAAAGTGGCTTTTCTAGGAACAATAATTTTGCTTGTGTTATATGTTGAACGCAGTGGGAATTCGAATAAGCATCTTTCTATTTTTTTATATATAAATTTTCAATACTCCATTCCCACTGTTAAATAAGGTGAGATTGATCATGAGAGAGAGATGTTTAATACACAGTGCCTCTCTTATAAGCGAGATGTTACCGGTAATGTGATTTATATAAAGTTTTAGTGTTTTCGACCAAACTTTTTAAGAATTTTTGAAAATTGTGGGTAGATAGGTTTTTTTTTCATCCGGTAAATGACACGTGAAGCGTCTATTCAAGGAGATGGTAACACACACACACACATTTTTAAAAATACAACAAACACGTTATAACACGTTTAAGCAGCATATATTAATTCAAGCAGGTTTGGCTAAATAATTTAGACGTATTATGCCCATTTTGGTTTTAATCCTTTCAAGTCCACGAATTAATTGGTGGCTATAGAAAATTGATTAAGAAAAATTCCAAAATTTTCTTTCAAATAATTTTTATATTCCCTAAGTATTTTCAATCTCATCTGAGAAGGGTTAAAATTTCTGTGCATATGTATACAGTCACTCCGTAAATTCAAAAAATCTTTTTCCCCTTTTTACCTTTAATCGAAAGTTTTTACCTATGCAAGGTGGGTAACTTTTGTATTTTTTTAAAAAATATTTTAAAATGAAAGATTTCATATAAAACTTTGCTGCTACAAACATTTAAGAACTTTGTTGCGACACTCATAGTTGACTATTTTGGGCCGCAATTCTGATATAAGGGCTTACAGAATTTTAACTGTTTGCTTATTATTTTGATGAAATAATAATGTATTTTCGACTAATATCTATCGAAACTGAATGTGGACATGAGTGTTCCTTTAAATGTTCTGAGATTGAGCTATGCTCATACAAGTAAACATAAGCCGTCTCGTCAACGTCGTCGTTGTAAAAATATTGAATGCGTTAAAACTAAAATAGACATGATACGTCTAAATTATTTAATCAAACCTATATATATATATATATATATATATATATAACCTTATAAATGTAAGCAGCTATACTCGTCTGGCAAAACCTTAGGTGTTTCAGCTTGCAAATGAACAAACAAATGCCCAAGGGAAAAAGAAAGAACTAACAACATGCACTTCCGGCGAAAATAATCGTCTAGTATCTAAGTTCAGAGTCCAAAGAAAAAAAACCTCCGACATGAGTAAAGTAAAATAACTAAAAGTGATCAATACCAATACGCTAAGCAGACCAAAATAAGTAAATAAACCTAAAGAGACTAACACACCTCGGTTTCACCTACGCGGATATATATATTTTTTTTAAACTAAAATAGACATGATACGTCTAAATTATTTAATCAAACATACATACATATTATATATATATATATATATATATATATACTTTGTGCATGTAAATTTTGGTGCAAATCCGTCGAAAATTGCGGGTGTGCATTCGTTACACACACACACCTTTTATAGATAGAGAGATAATATACTTGTTCAGGTACGTTAGTATCTATTTCGCACCCACATAACCCACCTGTGGTTTATGTCGTAATTATCCTAAGTGCACCAGCGTTACATTTTCTGGAAAAGATGCGCATAATCTATACTCTAGCGTCATCAACAAGGACATTACGATCAAACCCTCAGTCACAATGACTTGCCATTTAGTTCTAGCACAACTATTGGTGATTTCTGAACAGTCTCCTGTGCCTAATTTCATCAGGGTTGGGTGAAATTAGGTTTCACAGGGCTTGGTCAACCAATGATATGATTTTTCAGTCACTTAACAAAAGGCGTCTTATGTGTGAGTGGAGTTTTTGTTGCTAAAGTTGAGGTTATTGTCAGGTTTGATCATCTTCGACGGCTTGTAATGAATTTCTAGGGATTTAAATCAACTATTTCACCGGCACGCCAAGCCCAAGTGTCATTTCGCGCCGAATCGGGTGCTTCTAACATTTGTCTCTCTCTTGCGTTTGCAGACAAATTCTTTTATAAAAGCGTTATTATACAAAGGTGGGGGGATATATTTTGGTTTTAATTCAGTTTTGTAGCCAGGTACTTATTTGGTTTCTTTTTTATATTTTGGCGTAGAGTTTTATTACTGTTAAGAATTCTAGAATAGCTTTGGATTCGACACTCTCAAGAGCGCCCTAAATACTGGCTACACTCGAGAAGTATTTTCGTACAAGTGTCAATTTTTTGCAGTTCATAAAAAAAAAATGTTTGACAGCGAGTACTTGACATTTTGGAGGGTTTTCACTTTTTAAGTTTAAGGGGGTGGGTTATATGGGTGTGTCCAATTTTGATTCTTGTAAGAATGACATTCTTGAGTATCGAGTACCGTGATGTACAGTCAGAATGGGTTTTATTTATTTGTTGTTAGACTCCATGACTTTTTTCGATTGGTTTAGGACATAAGAGTTAATTGTGGCTTTCAAGTTTGTAAGGGGGGGGGGGGTGAATTTGATATTTTCATTAAGAAGGATTCCTTGGCTGTTTTTATCAGGGATCCCAATATGGATAGGAATCCAACACAATTGGATGTGTTTTTGATCGAGTAATGAATTAAATCTTTTCAGGAGTTTGGTAATTTGTAAGTTGTTCAGGTTTTTGTTATTACCGGCCGTTATTACGGATAAATAGTCTTGAGAATAATGAGGAGTTGACATGTTCTCAGTTATTAGGTCCAAGGCTTGTTGTATGACTGTTGCTTCGGCACTGAAAATTGAGGCATTATTTGGTAGTCTTATTTATTTATTTATTTATGTTTTAGAATGGCAGAACATTTTTAGAGTGTAGACTTTTTTATAATCAGGGTATTTTTTTTTAAAGGATATTATGAAATTCTTCCCAGAAGCTGGCGGGGTCAGTGTCGGATTTTCGGTGTGTAGTAAGAAGCATTAAAATTGTGGGTTGTTTTAGTAACCAATAGGAATTTTGTATCAAAGCAGGTTCGTGGATTATGTTGGTGTCGATTTGAACTTTTTTCGTTAGGTTTTCATTGGTGAGTCCAAAAGATTTTATGGTTTGGTTTTGCAACCTCAATGGGTTATTTAATGTCATTTTTTATTGCTGGTAATATTTTTTTCAAAAATGTATTACTGGTGATAATTATTTTCTTCAAAATTCACTGCTGGTAATAATTTTTTTACAAAATGTATTGATGGTATTAAAACCCATTTTCCATACTGTTTCGACTCCAGTTTGGGGGTTAACTATTTGCCCATAGCTGGGACCCTAACAGGTGCTACCAACCCGGATCAGGGAACAACAGCAATTAAGAGGTGGTTCCACGCTCCTCAAAACATCCTGATCAGAGGCCTTGCTGGTGGATGCAGTTTAGCGCCTTACCCCAGGACGTGGAGATGGCTGTTATTTTCCAGGAGTAGGGGCTTTCACACTGTGGGTGGAATACGCATTTGTAGATTAGGTTGCTTGGGCATAAGTATAGTTTAGTGTAATATTGTAGTGCCAGTTTTTGCTGACGAAGTGTTAACGGCATCTTACCAGTAGGTACCCAGGTCAAGTCGCAGTCTCTGGTGGTGAGTGTTACTATTATTATTGGTAAGGCTTCCTGACAGTCCGATAATAAGACAAGCATAATCTAATTTGGAGCGGATCAATCTTCGCTATAATTTTAGTATGGTTGATTTATTGCCACCGCATTTGGTATTAGCAATAATGCGTAAAAATTGCATGTATTGATGACATTTTTATTTTCATCCTAGAACACTAAAGTTACACCATTACTAACCATGGGTATATCATACCCGATTTTGAAAATATCAAAAAAATATTAAATATAAATCTTTATTTGAAATATTTTACATGCAGGCACTTCAAACTTTAAGTTAACATTAATAGGAACTGAAAAACATTTACGTAAGAAAATCAGGTACTGAAAATTGTAATTAAAAATAGGAAAATTTGCGCTGGGTACTATGGGTACCCATGGTTAGTGTTCTCGGGTTAAGTATTTCATATTGAGGACGAAGCTGATTTTATTTTTTATCAGAGTTGATTCCAAGGTATTTATGTGTGTAATCTGCCCCATTGAGGTTTGGATCATTGTACATTTTTTTTTTTTTTTTTTACAGAAGTGAACACACTGAGTTTTCATTTCAGTTATTCTGAAACAGTTTTGTCGATGACTCATTTGTTAATTCTATTAATAGACTGATGTAGTTGTTCAATGGTGTGTATGTTTTAGCGTATCTTTAGTCGATAAAAAAAAACAAAAAAAAACATTCATATACAATGAACAGTATGTGCCTGGATTTACACACGTAATCATGTTATAGATTTTGATATTGAATAAAGTTACAGAGTTTGCTGCCATGGGGTAAACCTTGATTCTTACTATCTGAGAGGTCGGTTTGGTTTGGTTTGGTTTGGTTTACTGCATATCAACCTGAATGGGTTATTTAATGCCGACAAAATTTTTAGGATAGATTCGTATGAATAGAGCATGTATTATTTGGTTTAAATTGGTTTGGTTTATTTTGTTTTACAGCATATCAACCTCAATGGGTTATTTAATGCCGACAATTTTTATTGGTGGTAATATTTTGTTTTGTCAAAAATCTATTGCTGGCAATATTTTTTTTTAAAAAAACATTGTTGCTAATATTTTCAAAAAATGTATTGCTAGTAAGTTTTTTTTTTTTTTTTACAAAGTATTAAAACCTATTTTTACACTTTCATAGTGTTTTTACCCCAGTTGAGAAGTTAACTATTTGCCCATAGTTGGGACCCTAACAGGTGCTACCACCTCAGGTCAGGGTGGACTTGGGAACATCAGCAATTAAGAGGTGGTTCCACGCATCTCAAAACCTCCTGATCAGAGGCCTTGCTGCTGGACTTAGTCGTCCTTGGTATGACTATAAACTGAGAGGGTGGATCCAACTAGTACTTGGTAGATTCTGTTTATGAAGCTGCGTATGAGGGTAGGTAGTCTGCCTCTCAGTTCAAGTTTGTTGTAGTCTTTGAGGATCCTATATATTCAGGTTGTTTCAGATTGTAAAAATACGAACATGCAGATACTAAGGTATTTCTTATAAAAGACTCAAGTCGTACCAAATTGTCTGTTGTACTATTGACTTGCGAAACCGCTTTGGAGGTTGGTGAGGAGGGGATTTGATTCGAGATACTAGTTTGTGGAGTTATCCCCACTTGCTTTCATAGCAAAAACGCCACTAGAGGACGTTTTCTGAACCTATAAATACACTCTAATATTTTTTTTTTATCATTCATCCAGGGACAGTAGGAGGTAGGTCGACCGCGGAGAATAGCGGACTAGTTTTTTTCCCTATTTTCCTTAGACACGCTGGGATGTAGGTCTAGCCATTTTTTCTATGACTTTTACAGATTTTATATACACGAACAATTCACTAGACTAAATATTTTGATGCATGTTTGTTTTGTCACATAAATACAATACCTTTGTTGGTGATAACACTAACCATTTGTCTTGTTCATAATTGTTATATTCCTGAAAACAGCGCTGCCTTGTTAAATCAAGAGAGGGTAATTCCACTCCGTATTAAAAAAATTTATCAGCCAATCTTCCTCGAACAATGATTCAGTAAAACATTTTATTTAAATTTATACATTATATTCTGTTGACCGATTTGTCAATATAGGCGGATTTATAGATTTTACAGACAAAAAAAGATTCCAACTCAATTTAAATTTGGTTTGAAATAGAGCAACGTATTTTGCTTATTGGAAATATTTTAATTCTATTAGTTTGGAATTTATAATTCAAGTTTTTTTTCATTTAACAAAAACAACACAAAACCACAAAAAACAAACAAACCCCAAAATAACAAAAAACAACCCCCCCAAACAAAACAAAAACAAAAAAAAAACAAAAAACCAAACAAGCCAAACAAAAAAACCAAAAAAAACAAGCCAAACAAAAAAACCAAAAAAAAAAAAAAACAAAAAAAACCCCAAAAAAAACAAAAAAACCCAAAAAAAAAAAACCAAAAAAACCCAAAAAAAAAAAAAACAAAAAAAACCCAAAACAAAAAACAAAAAAACCCCAAAACAAAAAACAAAAAAACCCCAAAACAAAAAACAAAAAAACCCAAAAAAAAAAAACAAAAAAACCCAAAAAAAAAAAAAACAAAAAACAAAAAAACCCAAAAAAAAAAACAAAAAACAAAAAAACCCAAAAAAAAAACAAAAAACAAAAAAACCCAAAAAAAAAAACAAAAAACAAAAAAACCCCAAAAAAAAAAACAAAAAACAAAAAAACCCAAAAAAAAAAAACAAAAAACAAAAAAACCCCAAAAAAAAAAAAACAAAAAACAAAAAAACCCAAAAAAAAAACAAAAAACAAAAAAACCCAAAAAAAAAACAAAAAACAAAAAAACCCAAAAAAAAAAACAAAAAACAAAAAAACCCCAAAAAAAAAAACAAAAAACAAAAAAAACCCCAAAAAAAACAAAAAAACCAAAAAAAAAAACCAAAAAAACCCAAAAAAAAAAAACAAAAAAAACCCAAAACAAAAAAAACCCAAAACAAAAAACAAAAAAACCCAAAAAAAAAAAAAACAAAAAACAAAAAAACCCAAAAAAAAAAAAACAAACAACAAAAAAACCCCAAAAAAAAAAAAAACAAACAAAAAAACCCCAAAAAAAAAAACAAAAAACAAAAAAACCCAAAAAAAAAAACAAAAAACAAAAAAACCCAAAAAAAAAAACAAAAAACAAAAAAACCCCAAAAAAAAAACAAAAAACAAAAAAAACCCCAAAAAAAACAAAAAAACCAAAAAAAAAAACCAAAAAAACCCAAAAAAAAAAAACAAAAAAAACCCAAAACAAAAAAAAACAAAAAACAAAAAAACCCAAAAAAAAAAAAACAAAAAACAAAAAAACCCAAAAAAAAAAAAACAAACAACAAAAAAACCCCAAAAAAAAAAAAACAAACAAAAAAACCCCAAAAAAAAAAACAAAAAACAAAAAAACCCAAAAAAAAAAACAAAAAACAAAAAAACCCAAAAAAAAAAACAAAAAACAAAAAAACCCAAACCAAAAACAAAAAACAAAAAAACCCAAACCAAAAAACAAAAAACAAAAAAAACCCAACCAAAAAAACAAAAACAAAAAAAAAACCCAAACCAAAAACCAAAACCAAAAAAAAACCAAAAAAAACCAACCAAAAACAAAAAAACAAAAAAAAAAAACAAAAAAAAACCAAAAAAAAAACAAAAAAAAACCAAAACCAAACAAAAAACAAAAAAAAAAAACCCAAACCAAAAACAAAAAACAAAAAAAACCCAAACCAAAAACAAAAAACAAAAAAAACCCAAACCAAAAACAAAAAACAAAAAAAACCCAAACCAAAAACAAAAAACAAAAAAAACCCAAACCAAAAACAAAAAACAAAAAAAACCCAAACCAAAAACAAAAAACAAAAAAAACCCAAACCAAAAACAAAAAACAAAAAAAACCCAAACCAAAAACAAAAAACAAAAAAAACCCAAACCAAAAACAAAAAACAAAAAAAACCCAAACCAAAAACAAAAAACAAAAAAAACCCAAACCAAAAACAAAAAACAAAAAAAACCCAAACCAAAAACAAAAAACAAAAAAAACCCAAACCAAAAACAAAAAACAAAAAAAACCCAAACCAAAAACAAAAAACAAAAAAAACCCAAACCAAAAACAAAAAACAAAAAAAACCCAAACCAAAAACAAAAAACAAAAAAAACCCAAACCAAAAACAAAAAACAAAAAAAACCCAAACCAAAAACAAAAAACAAAAAAAACCCAAACCAAAAACAAAAAACAAAAAAAACCCAAACCAAAAACAAAAAACAAAAAAAACCCAAACCAAAACAAAAAACAAAAAAAACCCAAACCAAAACAAAAAACAAAAAAAACCCAAACCAAACAAAAAACAAAAAAAACCCAAACCAAACAAAAAACAAAAAAAACCCAAACAAAAAACACAAACAAAAAAAAACAAAAAACAAAAAACACAAAAAAAACAAAAAACAAAAAAAAAAAAAAAAAAAACAAACAAAAAAAAACAAAAAAAAACAAAAAACACAAACAACACAAACCAAACAAAAAAAACCCCAAAACAACCCCCCCCCAAAAACAAAAAAAAAAAAAACCCCAAAACAAAAAAAAAAAAAAAAAAAAAAAAAAAAAAAAACCCCAAACAACAACAAAAAAAAAAAAAACCCCCCAAACAACAAAAAAAAAAAAAAAACCCCCCAAACAACAAAAAAAAAAAAAAACCCCCCAAACAACAAAAAAAAAAAAAAAACCCCCAAACAACAAAAAAAAAAAAAAACAAAAAAAAAACCCCAAACAACAAAAAAAATAACCCCAAACAACAAAAAAAAAATAACCCCAAACAACAAAAAAAAAATAACCCCAAACAACAAAAAAAAAATAACCCCAAACAACAAAAAAAAAAATAACAAAATAAAAACAAAAACACCCCCCCCCAAAAAAAAACGAAAAAGAAACCCAAAACGAAAAAGAAACCCAAAACGAAAAAGAAACCCAAAACGAAAAAGAAACCCAAAACGAAAAAGAAACCCAAAACGAAAAAGAAACCCAAAACGAAAAAGAAACCCAAAACGAAAAAGAAACCCAAAACGAAAAAGAAACCCAAAACGAAAAAGAAACCCAAAACGAAAAAGAAACCCAAAACGAAAAAGAAACCCAAAACGAAAAAGAAACCTAAAACAAAAAAAACAAACAAAAAAAAAGAAAAAGAAAACACACAAAAACAAACAAAACTTAGCTGTCACCTATTTTTTTTACATTAGTTTCAACCGTTGTACGCTCAGGACTTCTTCATATCATATACATTGGAATTACAAAGTTAACCCTTTATTTAGCCCACGGGGGTAGATTGTTCTAGTTCCACGTGTCATGCCTTTTTTGGATATCTCAGTTTCAGTTAATTCGCTTTAGTAACTCAACTTCTCCAAGAGTTGAGAGTTCAATATCTGGCCCCATCACAGAAAATAAAAATTTGGAGAGTTGAGTTATCGGGGTGGGGGGATCCAGTGAAACATATCCCCAAAAAAGACATGGTACGTGGAATTAGATCTACCCCATCCCCGGACTGAAAGGCATCGGGTCGAAATTCCAACTAATATAATCTGAAGAAGGCCGGAGCGTACAACAGCTGAAACTTTGTGAATATAGCAATAAAGAGGATGTCGACAGTGTGAACAATGTCAATAATTACAGGCCCTTTTTTTAGATTTTGTCAAGAATCTTGGTGGGTGGGGGTACAGTAAGAGCTCCAGTGCACGGACGGAGAGTAGATTTATAGGATATGCAAGATGGTCTGACAAGAAAAAAAATTAAAAAGCAGAATATACTTAAATATGTTTTATTATAATGCTTTTCGCTTATAGATTGAAGACAATAGAGGAGCAATTATAATCTTTCATATTCCTAGACAAAAAAAAAAAAAAAAAAAAATTAAAAGCAATATAAAGTTTGATATTTTATAAGTATAGCCTAGTAGAAAAAATTATTTAAATGATAGTAACATAAAAAAAGAATTTCGATTAAAATAGAGTAAAGAGGAACCATTGTAAGTAGTTAAAAAATTATGAATTTAGAAATAAATTGCATTAAATTTATACGAAGTAATGCCGAAAAGTTCTCAGCCCAGCAGAGTACTCCTCCTATAGCTATATATACAACATAGTCTGGCATAAGGTCAAATGATAGTTTCGCAAGTCTTACAGCTGGACAAGTCTTGCGTATATTGTGGAAAAAAAAAAAAAAAAAAAAAAAAAAAAAAAAAAGTGTCAGCATTTGAAATTCTAGCATTACTTTAACTCGAACCTTGACTAGTGGCGCTGATTGAAAATAATTAAATTTTCGTCTAATGTGCTGGTGAAGGTTAAGTTTATATAAAATGGAAAAATATATCATTTATCAATAAGATTAAAACTTGCCTAATATTTTTCGGTTGTGTTTACAAAGTTTCTTTACCCAGAAAGTTTATTGCAGGTGACCCTCAACCAAGGTGTGAATGTGTGAAGTGGGGGAGGGGTCAGTGGCGGAAGCTTTTACTTGCATAATTTGGAGATCATCATGAATGTCCGACACTGAAACAACAACGCAAAAAAAAAAAAAAAAAAAAAAAAAAAAAAAAAAAAAAGCAAAATAAAAACAACGCAAAAAAAACAAACAAAAAAAACGCAAAGACAAAGCAAAAAAAAAGCAAAAAAAAAACCAACCAACCAAAAAACCACCAAAGCAAAAAAAAAACAACCAACCAACAAAAAAAGCAAAAAAATCAAACAGCAAAAAAAAAAAAAAAAAAAAAATAAATAAAAACAAAAACAACAACAACAACACACACAAAACAACTAAAAAAAAAAAAAAAACGCAAACAACGACAAAGCAAAAAAACAACCAAACAAAAAAACGAAACATTAGTCAAAAAAGGGGGTAAAAATGGCGCATTAGTCGGAAAAAAAAATGTGGGGGGGGGGTTAAAATGATACATTAGTCTAGAAAAAAAAAAAAAAAAAAAAAAAAAAAAGACAAGATGAAAAGGCAAGAAAAGAGTGAATATCAGTTTATCCGTTGAGACAGTTTTACTTAAATCTCAAGTGGATTCCTGTACAGTCCCCCCCCGAAAGTATCTAGCTTCTGCTTTGCTATAGCTTAACGAGAGTCAGGCCAAACTAACTTTCCAACCAGTGCAAAAGCGTCCGCGCGGCCTTATCGGTGATGAACTGTTTTCCACAGATGAAACGTTGCTAGCTTCTTGCTACTCTACCGCTATTTTCATGGCAGATGTTCGGGTGAACATGGAATTCTCAGCAACCTTCTGTAGAACCACATTTCTGTTGCCCCAGGATTCCTCTATCTGATGAGATGATCCAACTGAGGAGGGCCGATTTTGCATTACATTTACTTGTTTTACTTGCCTGTTTTTTGTTACGTTGCTTAACTTTTGGAAGGGATCTTTCGCTATCCCAACGCGCCTTCGGATTTCGATACCACATTTTTCATTCCCTAACAACGTATTAAAAAAAAAAAAAAAAAAAAAAAAATCACTAGATCTACGGTGAGTAGAAAAACTTCCATGATTACATCTCTCAGAAACGTATTTGCATTGCTTGATTTGCATTAGCAGAAGATAAAAAGAATAGTAAACAATATCACTTGAGCAGATATACTAAGATACTTGTAAATAACGCCAATACAAATTAACAAGTAACAATTTATTAAATTGAAAGAAAGTCCCGTCATATTTTCGACATTATCATCTCGAGGTTGGATTACAGACCCCTGACAATAAGCACAGGAAGCGCAAAATTTGAAAGCCTTTTTCTTTTTTGTCTAATACATTACACGCACACTACACTCGCACACAACATTACAAGCATACACATTACACACGCACACAACATTACATGCATACACATTACATAGATCTCGAAGCGACAAGACATTTCTCGTTAAAGATAGTCACGATGCTGTACAAATACTTCAGAGATCCATATTGAAGGTTTCTTTAAATTCTTCACAACTTCATTTCTTATTTAACTCTTCTGTAACACATTAATTGTTCGTTTGAATTCCATATTGTTTGCAGGACAAAGTGTTCCAGGAGACATAAAAGAAATAACTTCAATTTCTGCAACACTTTGCAAATTACTCGATATCAGAGTGGGTAAATTTATTTTTAATATTTTATCGATTTTTACCCTTTTAAAAAGAGTTTAAATAAGACCCATATAACAATTTACAAATACAAAAAGGGCTCTTCATCAACGGAAGTACCAAGAAATATTCTTTCTGTATAGTTGCTATTGACCTTGATCTGGGCAACCAAGTTCTGTCAATCTTGAAATTCTCTAAACCGAAGTTGAGGAAAACGCTTAAAACCATGAGAATTAAGAAAACAGTTCAACAGAAAGTCTAACTTCGATCGTAAAACTTCATAAACTGGGAAAGTGTTTATTTTGATCAATCAATCCTCATTTGTTTCTATGCTTAATCGAAGTGTTATCCATTATTTGTCACTGAAGACGGGACATTCTAGCAAACCTATCCCGAGTAGGATAATCCAAAATGATAAAAAAAGGGGTGTTTCCATAACCATACCCAACAAAAAACGACAATGGTTAGCAGCCAGCAGAAAAAAAAAAAAAAAAAAAAAAACGAACCCATCCCTCAACCAAAACTACAACCGAAAAGAAGTTATGTTCAGTGTTTAATGGCATATGGGGAATGTCATCTCTCATAAAGCAATTTCTTAATGGTAACTACCATAGACCTCGAGGACATTGTGATATAATGGAATATGCGTACACCCGTGTTCCCCCTTCACTGGAATATGATTGGCTGGTGTCAGTCATAAATACCGACGGACGTGTAGGTACGACAGAGTCAGTCAATAGCCTTAGTCTGAGAGCTAAGTCTATAACAACGCCCATTGGACTACGCCAGTTCTTACCTACGACTACGACGCGTACCAGTCGATTACTGCTACCGTATTCTACTTGGTTACAGTAGCCAAAACCATTTAGCTACTTCGATAAAATATATCCCTTTCCGGGACATATCACATTGTATAAGGGTTCGAATAGCCAAGTGAAACTGAATACTCCAGAGGCATGCGTAGACGGGATTGGACATTTCACCGCCGATTCCTCACCGGCCAACTTATCTCCAACCTACAGCATGGTCTAAAAGTTTTGTTACCCCCCTACCAAAATAGCTTGGAGAACAATAAATGTTATATTAATGACTTCATATCGCACATCCTACATATTCTTGCCAGAATACAGACGATAAAGTGTCCATACAGTTGCAAGCAGCCTCTCTTCCAAATCGTAGGAGCTTATGTCAAACATCTGAAATAGAAAATTATATTATGTAGGAGAAACAAGACTTTCAGACCACTTTGTATTTAACACGAAGACAAATCAGTGTTGGCAGGCATTACACACATCACTTAGATCGACTTTGCGCCGTATAGATTTGCCTGTAAGGTTGGTTGTTTGTCTAAGCGATTGATTAGATAGAACAGCCGATTTGGCCGATTGTGTTGAATTCTCAAGATTGGACAAATAACCCAGCTTAAATAGCAAATAGAAAAACTGCACAAAATTGTTACAACAGCCTATTTAGCTGACTGGCGAGAACATTGCACAAGGAAGATCAGACAAATAAACATGCTGAAAAAAATAAGTAGAAGAATTTCACACAAAGCTGGGAAAGGAGCCACCCACAATATGGAGATTCATTATGGGACTGCAAAAGGCGCAAAGAAACGGAGATACATTTTTTGAGCATTTAATTGATGGTCATCCCCCCCAGTCATCTAAACTGAAGTAATCTATGAAAGCATTTGCAAGAGCAAACATGCTGAAACAGTAAATAGAAGAATTTCACACAAAGCTGGGAAAGGAGCCACCCACGATATGGAGATTCATTATAGGGCTGCAAAAGGCGCAAAGAAACATGGATACATTTTTTGAGCAATTAATTGAAGGTCATCGCCCAATTCCCTTAAATTGAAGAAATCTATGAAGGCAGGTTCGGAAGGGACACGACACATGCACTGAATACTGCTATCACATTTGGTCTGTTACTTCTATGTATTTCAAGATTCTTGATAAAATACAAAGAAATTTACAATGTTATCGGTCCTAACCTGGCATCTCGGCTTCACTCACTTTCTCACCGCCGTTTCTGTATTTTCATAGTAATTTTCTTAGGAGTGCAGTACTAGATTAGCAACAAGGCCTCATTTTACTTTATTTGTTGAAATGGCGATATGTAACCGTAAGTCCTACCCTGACAGTTTCTTATCTCGTACATCTCGCAACTGGAACTCTCCTGGATGCTTAAATCTCGTTCATTTTTGTTCTTAATGTTTTTTTTTTTTGTCATTTCTTCGTGCTCAGTAACACCTTGAATCTTAGTGGCTTTATTGCCTTGCTTGGTATAAAAAAACAAAAGAAAACAAAGAATAACAAAACAACTATCCTGTATGGTGTATAAGTAGGGCATGTTGATTTTTTCATGTTTTAGAAAATCAACATTGCGCTTAATTTGAAAGATGGGGTTTGATGTTGTAAGGAAAAAAAACAAAAAAAAACAACAAAAAAAAAAAAAAAAAAAACAGATTCATAGCTTTTATCAACTTTTGAGCATTCAGCTGTAAAGTTTTTATGAAATAAAATGTATAGAAATACCTAAATTTTCCAGACTTTTTGCTCACAAACGGACTTCAAAATTTGACTGGTTCAAGAATAACTCCACTTTTGTATTTGATACATTGAATAGAAAATTTATTCAAATCAGAATTCATGAATCACCACAAGCAAAATGTGCATTTTTTTAAAAATGTATTTGATAAGTAAAAACTGCAAAACAATTGTAAAAGATTACAAAATGTCATCTATATAAATAAATGCCAATGTTTCACTCATTCAATTTCACTCCTAGAGGGCCGTAACCCAACAAACCATTTTTGGAATCAGGCTGATTCCGTGAGCAAATTAAAATCATTCCCGGCCAGATCTGGACCCGCAATATAGAAATTTTGGATTCCCAACTTTTCATTACTGCCATTGTTTTTCGGCGATTTCCCTCCCCACCACGCGATTTTTTTGGGCGACCAATTTGTATGATAACAATTTTTATACCTTGGAAATCAATTTGTGAATAATTGAAATTAATTGCGAAATCCAGCGAAAGTTACCGATGAAATAAAAAAAATTGTACAGAAAGTAAGAACCTACGTACACCAACTTGTCTTTAAATTAAGTGGCGGCAGAAGAATTATCGTTGAACTTTTAAAAAGATAAGCTTAAATATTAATGCAATACTTAAATGCAGCGGTCAATGTTGAGTTCTTCAGTAGTTTATTGTTGTCAATCATATCTACTCCTCCCTACCTATTGTAATGAAGGCCCAATTAAGAGCCCTCCACAGGAGCTAGCTTAAATGCCGCCTGATAGGGCAGCTTTTGAGCTAGTAATTAAAAAAAAAAAAAAAAAAAAAAAAAAGATAAGAGTATATAGCATCATAATACCACTAGGCACATTATAAGACAAAAGGTTTTAAATTTGCATTGTTTATTGTAAGTCAAAATAAAACTACTGTACTGTAGAACAGATTACATCATATAGATACACTGCGTGCCAAATTATTATCGAGATAACTTTTTTTTCTAATATTTCAAAAACCGTCCAATCAATTCACACAGAAATTTCATACAATGTTGGAAACACTGACCTGCGCAATCTCTGCAATTTTCGTACTAATCCGCATAATATAAACAAACTGGCGCCATATTTGTTATCAGCACGGTGATTTGAGCTTGCCAAATTATTAGAAAGGTTTAGTAAAATTCCCAGAATTTAGCAAACAAAACGTTTATTAATGTTGCACGTGAATGTTTATGATCAAAAGAAGCTAGTAAATAAGATGATCAAACAAATAACAGATACAAACAAAGGCACAGTTTTAAACAAATTAATAGGGAATGTGCTTTCCCTGTTTTGAAATTACTTGAAATCGACGATCCATAGAATTTGTTAATTATAGGATGTCATCTGCTGTAATGCCGCGAGATATGTCAAGAATTGCTTCCCACAACTCAGTGTTGCGCCTGAATTGTCGTCCGTTGGCGTACAGTCTTCGCTTCATGATGCTCCAAAGGTTTTCGATTGGGTTCAAATCCGAATAATTTACTGGCCACTTCATTTTTTGAGGTCCATCGAAGCCTGTTTCAAATATTCAGTAGTCTTGTGAGCAGCATGTGGGGGAGCATTATCTTGCATAAAAACAATGGCCCATCTGAAGGCAACTATTTGCCTTTTCATCCACGGTTCGAGATGCTCCTTCATAAACGCTATGTATGCATCAGCAGTCATTTTGCCGCCATCTGGTACTCTCTATGGGCCCACTAATGTTTTCCAATAATACCACCCCAGATATTATGCCTCCACCGCCTTCTTGGCGTCTCAAACGCTGATGGTGATTCTGTCCATTCATTACCCAACCTTTGCACCATCTATCTGGCCCATCAAATGTTGCTCCAGTTTCGTCTGTGAAGAAAACTTTAGAGAAGTCAATCTTCGTATTCTCCACGGCCCATTTCAATCAATTTTGAATGTGATTTCTCGTCAACGGAGGCTTCGATACAGGTTTGACTGTTGTTGCTCTTTCCCTCAGATACCGACACCAAGTACTTTTAGACACAGTAGGATACCCAATGCGATTGAAAAGCTCTTGACTAGTAAGTCTAGGGTCCTTCGTGGCCTCTCGTTTAAATCGTGACACGAGACGACGTGAAATAACCCTCGGCTTGCCTTTATCTGCCCTTTTGCGTACTTATGTAGGGTCAGCGGTGAACCTTTTCACTGTTTGATGACATCTCCCTATCATTTTAAAAATTTCTAGGGTAGATTTACCTTTTGAGAGTTCTGAGGTGATAGTTTTCTTTTCAGCATCACTTAAACTGCTTTTACGGCCCATCTTTTCACTAAATTCTTACACTTTTTTAATTTGGCACGCTCAAATCACCGTGCTGATAACAAATATGGCGCCAGTTTGTTTACATTGCGCGGATCAGTAGGAAAATTTTAGTGATTGCGCAGGTCAGTGTGTGAAAATTGTGTGAATTGATTGGACGGTTTTTGAAATATTTGAAAAAAAGTTATCTTGATAATAATTTGGCATGCAGTATAAATTGTTCAGTATAATTTCTCTTGGAAGAAATTGTCTTATTTGACAATAATGTGCTTCTCTTAGGATCTTTGACACTTAATAAAGCAGAGCTATAATGATTTCACTGATCACCAGAATGAAATTGCAATGCTACGATTTTGACCCAAACTTAATGTTTCAAAGTATTTTTTAAGCATGATCACCGCAAGCCAGGCGTGAGTGTCAGTAGCACGCAAGGGGTTACGGAGAGTGAGAGCAAGAGTAAAGAGGGATGTTTGCGGAAAGGATAAAGAGAAAGACGGGGACCAAGATCAAGGCAAGAGAAAGTGTCGATTGACATTACGGCGGTTACAGTTAAGTGTTTCGACAGTAAAAGAGTGGGGCCGAAATGCCAACCTAGTAGCACGCTTGAATTCATGCAGTTGGGGCACCAGTGGAAATAGATCGTCAGAGGAGATGCCATGAAAACATTTGTAGAAAAGAGAGGGAAGCAACGGCACGTATGTTAGAAAGTGAGTGTAGACAAGATGCCAGATCAGAACCAATCTCATTGCCTCAAAAATTGTCATTTTCCATGTATTTGAAATGTTATCCTCATTTTTTGTTGGATATAATTACCCAGGCATTTTGCGTTTCGTGATGGTCACTAATGAAGTATTTTTATTATGAACTTTTGGGTTGTGTAGCCGACTCATTTGTTAAAAAATGTTTTGTTTACATTTTTTTTAATAAAATAAGTTTTATTTTCAGGTTATAAAAATGCGTGTCGATAATCATATGCTCTGGAATAATTTATATTTAAACGTTATTGATGAATTGTTTCTTTTTTCATAATAAATACTGTTTAAAAACGTCTGATAATTATGCAGCAACCGAACATCACATATTTATATATTTTAATATATATCAAATGTGAATATATCTCATGACACCCTTAAGTGCTTAGCCATGGAGCAGGTAGAGTGGAGCTCAACGTGTTTTAGCGGACTCAGTAGTTTTCAATTTGCTAGTCTGAATAGTCTTCAAGAAGTGAGAGCAAGATTTAAAAGGTCAGCCAATCTAACAGTGATTTCATCCCACAATCCTCACTCTTGCTCCACATGTGGCCTCCTTTGTAAATCACTATTTTACTTTTCAGGTTATAAGAATGCGTGTCGACAATCATATGCTTTAGAATAATCATTTCAAATTGTTATTGTTGAATTGTTAGTTTTTGCCGTAATTCTACGAAGATCATTATCTTGATTTTAACCTGTCAGTTCTCAGATATTTTCAACCCTACAACCCTGCTCTCACGGAAGAAACATCGCAAGGCTCTTGCTGTTGAATTGCTTAATTCCAGTCCTAATCTTCATGGCTAAGATCCGTCATGTTACATACATCAATTTCCCTCCGGGAGATGTAACTTTGTGGAACAGACTCCCAAGAGAATGCTTCCCCGTTCACTATAATCTTAACCCGATCAAGACTAGGATTAACCGGTATCTTCACATAAAGTGTACCTCTTACTCCGTAACCCTCTACCTCGAGTGGCTCCCGGGTCTTGTACAGGGATGAACATCACTGTATAAAATAATAAGAAGTTAGCCGTCTCGTTCTAGCTCAAAGTTCCAAAGTTTTTCGAGGTAAAGAAAAAAAAATGTTTTTTAAAGAATAGATTTGTTTTGTAATTCCCATGATTCCAAACAAAGGAAATAAATAAAAAATATTAGCGGCCGGCCTGATGGGACTAAATGCAACATTGTTTGGAGACCCGTATTCGTGGTGATCAATCACTGGCATCGAAATTAGATGAGCTACCATGAAATTGTAATACGCCATTTAGTCACTCGTGCCATATTTCATATACTGAAAAGTTTTCAAACAAAATGAAAATCTCCCAAGATTTAAAAGCTGAGAAACGTCTTGTCTTTCAAAGAAGTGCATTATCTAAAAAGCAAAACGGAAATAAAAGACGAAAAGAAAACTAAAATCACCAAGAGCAAAGATGGCACTTATCGAATGGAAAAAGAAAAGAAAAAGTTTATTATTAAATAAGAAAAGTTGGATTAGTTTTAGGGATAATAGACTTATTTTTTGGTTTTGTTTATTTTACTTAGCGATATTAAAAAAAAGTCATCCTAATTTACAAGGAAAACAGATTTTCGCTCGCAATGTAAATAAAATTGTAAATTTTCCTAATTATCTATAAAATGCTCCTAACATTCATACATTTTATACACACGTTTAAAATGTGATATTTATAGGGGGAAGTGCTCAATATCAGAGAATGAGTGTTTATTATTATAGACAGCGTGGACAGAGATATAGGAGAGTTGATAAAAGTATAAACACCGGGATTTGATTCCTATAGCAACGATCGTTCATATCTTTTTTTTTTAACAGACATTTCTTATTACTAGAAATGCTATTTTTAATGGATCGCTAGGCTTTATTTTCTTAAACAGTGAGAGAAAGAACAACCGGCCTAGATCGAGCCGACTGCATTAGAAATTATTTTAACAGTTTATATATAACCTGAAATATTAAAGATAGGATTTCAGATATTGGGCAGTAAATTCTGGTGGTTGTAAAAAAAAAAAAAAAAAAAAAAAAAAAAAAGAAAAATTGAAAAGGTCATGTTTTTTGTTTTTATGACATGCCACCACCGATATTGCAATTACTTCATGTTACACCCTTATAATGAATAAGGTACTGCGAAATATTTATTGGGGGCAGGAAATTTTTGAATTCTATGATTAAGAGCCAAGAAGAAGAAGAGCCAAGAAGAAGAAGAAGAAGAAGAAGAAGAGCCAAGAAGAAGAAGAAGAAGAAGAAGAAGAGCCAAGAAGAAGAAGAAGAAGAAGAAGAAGAGCCAAGAAGAAGAAGAAGAAGAAGAAGAAGAGCCAAGAAGAAGAAGAAGAAGAAGAAGAAGAGCCAAGAAGAAGAAGAAGAAGAAGAAGAAGAGCCAAGAAGAAGAAGAAGAAGAAGAAGAAGAGCCAAGAAGAAGAAGAAGAAGAAGAAGAAGAGCCAAGAAGAAGAAGAAGAAGAAGAAGAAGAAGAAGAGCCAAGAAGAAGAAGAAGAAGAAGAAGAAGAGCCAAGAAGAAGAAGAGCCAAGAAGAAGAAGAGCCAAGAAGAAGAAGAGCCAAGAAGAAGAAGAGCCAAGAAGAAGAAGAAGAAGAAGAGCCAAGAAGAAGAAGAAGAAGAAGAGCCAAGAAGAAGAAGAAGAAGAAGAGCCAAGAAGAAGAAGAAGAAGAAGAGCCAAGAAGAAGAAGAAGAAGAAGAGCCAAGAAGAAGAAGAAGAAGAAGAGCCAAGAAGAAGAAGAAGAAGAAGAGCCAAGAAGAAGAAGAAGAAGAAGAGCCAAGAAGAAGAAGAAGAAGAAGAGCCAAGAAGAAGAAGAAGAAGAAGAGCCAAGAAGAAGAAGAAGAAGAAGAGCCAAGAAGAAGAAGAAGAAGAAGAGCCAAGAAGAAGAAGAAGAAGAAGAGCCAAGAAGAAGAAGAAGAAGAAGAGCCAAGAAGAAGAAGAAGAAGAAGAGCCAAGAAGAAGAAGAAGAAGAAGAGCCAAGAAGAAGAGCCAAGAAGAAGAAGAAGAAGAGCCAAGAAGAAGAGCCAAGAAGAAGAAGAAGAAGAGCCAAGAAGAAGAAGAAGAAGAGCCAAGAAGAAGAGCCAAGAAGAAGAAGAAGAAGAGCCAAGAAGAAGAGCCAAGAAGAAGAAGAAGAAGAGCCAAGAAGAAGAAGAAGAAGAGCCAAGAAGAGCCAAGAAGAAGAAGAAGAAGAAGAGCCAAGAAGAAGAAGAAGAAGAAGAAGAAGAAGAAGAGCCAAGAAGAAGAAGAAGAAGAAGAAGAAGAAGAAGAGCCAAGAAGAAGAAGAAGAAGAAGAGCCAAGAAGAAGAAGAAGAAGAAGAGCCGAGAAGAAGAAGAAGAAGAAGAGCCGAGAAGAAGAAGAAGAAGAAGAGCCGAGAAGAAGAAGAAGAAGAAGAGCCGAGAAGAAGAAGAAGAAGAAGAGCCGAGAAGAAGAAGAGCCGAGAAGAGCCGAGAAGAAGAAGAGCCGAGAAGAGCCGAGAAGAAGAAGAGCCGAGAAGAAGAAGAGCCGAGAAGAAGAAGAGCCGAGAAGAAGAAGAGCCGAGAAGAAGAAGAGCCGAGAAGAAGAAGAGCCGAGAAGAAGAAGAGCCGAGAAGAAGAAGAGCCGAGAAGAAGAAGAGCCGAGAAGAAGAAGAGCCGAGAAGAAGAAGAGCCGAGAAGAAGAAGAGCCGAGAAGAAGAAGAGCCGAGAAGAAGAAGAGCCGAGAAGAAGAAGAGCCGAGAAGAAGAAGAGCCGAGAAGAAGAAGAGCCGAGAAGAAGAAGAGCCGAGAAGAAGAAGAGCCGAGAAGAAGAAGAGCCGAGAAGAAGAAGAGCCGAGAAGAAGAAGAGCCGAGAAGAAGAAGAGCCGAGAAGAAGAAGAGCCGAGAAGAAGAAGAGCCGAGAAGAAGAAGAGCCGAGAAGAAGAAGAGCCGAGAAGAAGAAGAGCCGAGAAGAAGAAGAGCCGAGAAGAAGAAGAGCCGAGAAGAAGAAGAGCCGAGAAGAAGAAGAGCCGAGAAGAAGAAGAGCCGAGAAGAAGAAGAGCCGAGAAGAAGAAGAGCCGAGAAGAAGAAGAGCCGAGAAGAAGAAGAGCCGAGAAGAAGAAGAGCCGAGAAGAAGAAGAGCCGAGAAGAAGAAGAGCCGAGAAGAAGAAGAGCCGAGAAGAAGAAGAGCCGAGAAGAAGAAGAGCCGAGAAGAAGAAGAGCCGAGAAGAAGAAGAGCCGAGAAGAAGAAGAGCCGAGAAGAAGAAGAGCCGAGAAGAGGGAGAGCCGAGAAGAGGGAGAGCCGAGGAGAGGGAGAGCCGAGGAGAGGGAGAGATGAGGAGAGGGAGAGATGAGGAGAGGGAGAGATGAGGAGAGGGAGAGATGAGGAGAGGGAGAGATGAGGCGAGGAAGAGATGAGGCGAGGGAGAGATGAGGTGAGGGAGAGATGAGGCGAGGGAGAGATGAGGCGAGGGAGAGATGAGGCGAGGGAGAGAGGAGGAGGAGGAGAGGGAGAGAGATGATTACAATACTTACATAAATTCTTATACTGAATATGGAAAGAAATGTCTTCCACTGTATGCCGCCTTTGTGCATATGGGAATTATCAAGTTAATGTTAACAGGCCAACATAGAGACCACATTATTTCAGCAGAAAGAAATAAGAGAAAAAGTCGGAAGCAGACAAAGTGCACTGTTATAAACTGGAATGGTAAAGTATTTCTCTGATGAAACATGGCTTTTGTCTTCGATTCGCCTACATTTCTTCAGAAAAGGAAGGCGTGGCGTGTGCGTTGGGAGAGAAGGGAAGAACGTGATGCACATGACCGTTTAGCAGGCGAAATGGAAGAGAAAGAAAAGGTTTTTGAAATGAAGACGAACAAATATAGATAAATAAATAAATAAAATATACTTTAATGCATGGATAGTGGGGTAGAGTGCAGTGAAAGATTTTGGTTAAAATCTTAAGATCAAAATATATAAATTCTCATCTTTTAAGACAAAACCTACAAGCCCACTAATATGAGAGTCTAGGCCGGTAGATGATTCTTTCAGGTTTATTTTCCTTCTGATTTTCAGTAAACATCTGATTGGGAAGTTTTAATAAATAGATCGATGTTTGAAGTAGAGGAGTCCGAATTCCAGTTTCGATTTCTGGTTTGATTCATTCAGATTAACATCAAATATAATCCATGTACAAAAGTAAACCTTTTGGTCCGACATTTGAAAGAACGTTCTACCCTTTCTCGGACACACAATAATGTAAATCGGCTTTGAGAATACACTCAATACCATTTCTCGGACACACAATAATGTAAATCGGCTTTGAGAATACACTCAAAAGGAGATATTGAGGGAAATAGCGAATAACCTACTTTTTATCACCCCCCCAACCAAGGCAATAAAGCCACTAAGACGTTGTGGAGAAAGAATACGAGAAAATAACATTAAGGCGAGAGAACAATAAAAGAGGAGGAATTCGAGTAGAAGGTAACGACTGATACTGCGTTTAAATTTTTGAAGATCAAAGTTGACTGGAAAGCAAGTAGCTGACGAGAGTTCCACAGGCGAGAAGTGCGAGAGAAGAAACTCTTAGCATAGAAGTTACGGTTACATCTAGTCATTTCAACTTTAAAATGACGAGACCTTGCCGCCAACCTAGTACTGCACTTAAATTCTATTTATTTTATGTAAAACACAAGACGGTGGCACAAGGCCAAAAGTGGAGGGATGGGAGAGAAACCTGGTCTTCAATCAGTCATCTTAAATCTAGCTAGCCACAAACACTGACCCAAACAAACTACAATATTCCTTGTACCAAAACATTCTTACTACAGCCACCATAATATTCAAAGTCTCTGTAATGTCCTATCTCCATATGTATAATTTGTCTGGTTGAGAGGTGGGTAAAAATAAAAATTACCATGAATGTATTTATAGAAAAGACACAGGAAGCTATGTTACGGTGGTAGGAAAGTGATTGAAGCCGAGTTGCCAGGTCAGGATCAATAACATTGCAGATTTTTTTTTTTTTTTTTTTTTTTTTTTATCAAGAGTGGAGGGTTCTTCCGATGGAATTAACGGTTAAGTATCTGTGACCAAGGTGAGCCTTCAAGTTGGACATTGGTTGTGCTTTGACCTGTAGAGGGATGGGAACGGTCAGGCCTACTTACCCAAGACACTACAGGAATAAATAGCTCTCCGGCTTTCATCCCAGATATGTGGAGTGAACCGATTAGGCGCTCATATGCGCAGTTACCCTACTATCATACCTGGTCATGGGACTGATGAGAAACTTCAGATTAATAAGAATCAACCCAATCTATGAAGAGACGTGGAAGTTTTCATTTTTCTTAAATCTGCTTTCAGATGGCTGAATGAAAAGAAAAAGCTAAGATTATATAAATCGATAGACATTAAAGTCATCGTTTCGTCCTGGGTATGACGATAAACTACATCTGGCAGCAAGGCCTGATTCCAGAGTCACCCTGATCCGAGGTGGTAGTACCTGTTAGGGTCCCAGCTATGGGTAAATAGTTGCCTCCAAAACTGAGGTCAAAACACTATGAAGATATAAAAATACATTTTCATAATTAAAAAAAAAAAAAAAAAAAAAAAATACCAGCTTACAAAAAAATTAGATTTCGGCATTAAGTGACCCATGAGGAGTTGATATGCCGCTAAACAAACGTCAGTGTCTAATCATAGTTTATGAAGGCTCTGAAAGTACAGCTCTACATTTCGATCGACACGAATCTCATTTCTAGATTTTTATATGCGGTTTCGACTGATGTATTATTCAGAAGGGAAAGTATAATACCTATTGAATGAAAGCTTTTGGAAACAAAGATGAAGATATTAGTCAAAAATCATTCATAGAATGCTGGCAATACTTCAGATTAGAACCACAACTAGAAAACAATCGGCAAAACTACCAGTGAAAATGTTTTATTCATTTCACCCAATGTAAGGTAATAAAGCTACGAAGACAAGGAGTATGAAAAAGAAAAAGACAAAGACAACATCAAAGAGAGAAGACAGTAAAAGAAGAGGAATTAAGATGACAGAAGATAACAATTGGCATTGCATTTAAATTCATAAAGATCAAATTTGACTGGAAAGCAGGAAGCGAGTTTAACAAGAGAGATGTGCGAGAGAAGAAACTCGAACTTACATTGCATAGAACTTACATTTCTAGCCATTTCAAGTGTAAAATGATTATACTTAATTTCGTACTGCGCTTAAACACGTAAAGTCCGGATTCTAAAGTGGACAGATATTCTGAACAATTACCATGAAAATATTTATAGAAAAGTCACATGGAAGCTACGTCAAGGCGGTGGGAAAGTGATCGATGTCAAGATGCCAGGTTAGGACTTATAACATTGCAGTAGCGAGAACAACCAAGATGAAGATACTCGTTCGAATAATTAATGAAATAACACAAAAGCGTCATCTTAAAAATTCGTTGTGAAGAAAGTTGAAGAGCGCATTGGTCAAAAATTGTGAAGGAAAAGAAAAAAAAATGAACGGTAAGTGTTATGAATTTACGGAAATGACATGTTCTGAAAAGCATAAACCAATTTGCAGTCGGGATAAGGAATTTAGAGGCATATAGATGATCGATGCTATTACAGGAAATTGGCTTAGATCTAGACCAGATGACATTCCTGCCAAAGAGCACGAAGATACGGCCATTTTTATTTTATTTATTGATAGCCTGACCTTGCTTTGCTTGGAAGGGGTTTCCAGTAGACATCAAAGATCGGAAAGTTAATCAAGTACAATTTTCGAAACAATTTATCTACATTTGTATTACTTCAAACTTTAATTTTAGTGGACAGCCGTGTTTGAAATAGAGGCACAAGTTTTTTTGTTTTTTTTAACTGTTTATTACGTCTACCGGCCTGCGACCTCAACAAAATATATGTGCTCTTCGGTAGGGTTTGAAACAACGGTTTTGGCCGAAACTAGTCGAGGAATCAAAATGAAATAAAAAAACAAAACAAAAACGAAAGAATATTAATGTACAACCCAGTGTGTCTAAAGATTTTAATTTTTTAATATTTTTTTTATTGTTCAAAATAAATATAAATATATATATATATATATATATATATAATATATATATATATATATATATACACAATGTCTTTAATGTTTGTGAAAATATATAGAAAATAGGAAAGAACTAGTTAGGTAAATAATCCGAAGTTCTTTAGAATTTGTGTTTTTATTTAAAAAAAAAAAACAAAACAAAAAAACAATGCTTGATACAAAAGTAGAGCCTAAATATAATTATTTAAAAATATGATTCCTCCGCTACATAAAAGTTCTCATGCTTCAAAAGCATGAGCTGAAAACTTCAATATAATTATTAGAATTAAATTGAATTAAAATATCTAACTCTGGTTCATCTTCAAGCAAAATTTTAGGAATAAACTAATCTTGAAATTTACGCATCTTTATAAGCATATTAAATATTAAAATTATATCACTATGGAAATGGCTAGAGCAATTTTTTTTTGAATAAGGGGCGTAAGGGTTAATAATTTGTATCAAAATATCAGTTATTTTCGGAAAGGGGGGTTGGGGTGTATTTGAGATTAAATTGCATCACTTAGTATCCTCCAAAATTTCCCTTGACATTATATTATTCCCATGTATATTTTTGAGCGTTTGAGCACTTCAACGTGGTGTAATGGTTAACAAGCTCGTCGTGCCGTATCAATTACTATCGAGTAGCAAGTTCGAGCCTTACTAGGTGCTCTATATTTTTGGTCTTATGACACATCAAAGTTTCGTTTTCGTAAATTCTTAATATCTAACGTTTTTACTTCTATTCATAAAAACTTGTTGCAAAATAAAACCGACATTTGCCTTCATAAAGTCCATATTGTCTTTTTACAGATATATTCTTAGTTATATCCGAATTTTAACACACACACACGAAGAAAAAAGAAAAAAGAAAATGAAGATACAAATTTATATGTAAAGGAAATGAAAAGATGAAAACCTTTTATGCCAACAAGTTTCGTTCCTTCAGGAACTTTATCAAGGTAAGTATAGAATTTTTTTCTTTTATTTCGGAAACTATTCGCAGAAAAAGTAACATGGAGAAAAGGAAAAGAACATTAGGCGTACAAGTTTCAGTTAAAGAACATTCTTAATATTCGAAAATCTCTTGGCATTAATGAAAAGAAAATCTATGGAAGACGCTAAGTGACATAAGTTCTAACAGAATTAGACACACACACACACAGGTAAATACAAAAGCATAAAAATATATAAATATTTTTAGCTTTCACTTTTCTATAATATAAGGAACACACCGACACACACACACATATATACATATATATACATATATATGTGTGTGTATTAAGTATACTTCTGATAGAAAAAAAATTCTATCTAACCGAATTCATTTACAGTTTTTATTTCTTTCTATCACTTTTGTTAGCAGGTATCTCACACTTTGAAAAATATAAGATTTGCCAAGAATGGCGCAAATTTACTGTAGATAAGCTTGTGATTAAGGTGCTATCTAGACATTTACGTCCTAGTAAATTATTTTCTCCTTTGATCAGAGCAGCATTTTTTGACGTCAAAATTGTAGTTATCAGGTCATCCCATAAGTTCTGTCCGAATTTTGAATAAAGAAAACAAGTGACCAAATGTTACATTTGATTACAGATTCAATCAACAATGTATTTTCCCTGATTATCTATGACTTCCTTCCATCTATTAACAAGCTTACTAATTCCATTACTGTAAAATTCTTTTGCCTTTGATTCGAAGAACTCACAAATGTCAGTTTTAAGCTCTTCCTGTGTTACAAAAGCTGTTTCTTCCAAATGATTCTGTAAGCTACGAAACAAATGGTAGTCTGAAGGAGCAAGATTGGGAGAATAAGGTGGGTGAGGAATTTTTTCCCCAAGTTCTTCGATCTTTTGTGACGTGATTCTTGCTGTGTGGGATCACGCATTGTCCTGATGAAACATCACCCCTTTTCGATTCACTAGAGCAGGTCCTTTTTCCTCAAAGCTTGGTTCAAACGCTCTAATTGCTGACAGTATATTTGAGCATTAATTGTTGCATTAGGTGGTAAGAATTCAAAGTGGATTATTCCTTGGCGATCCCACCAAATTGAAAGAAGAACCTTTTGCCTATGAAGTTCCCTTCTCGGGTGTGGATGGGGTCCTTCCCCTTTACCAAGCGACTGTCTACGACGCTAAACATTTCGATAAAAGATCCATTTTTCGTCGCCAGTCACAAGTCTATCCAAAAAAGGTGAAACAAGTTGGTGAGAATGGAGAGAAGAGCAGATGTCAACTCGGGATTTGAGGTTGTTTTCAGACAATTCATGAGGCGGAACTTTTCCAAGTTGTTGAAGATGACGATGAAAGGTTGTATGGTTTGAACTGAGAACCACTGCCAATTCCTCAACTGATAAAGCAAGATTTTCTTCAAGGGCTGCTTCAAGAAGCTTTTCATCAAACTCAACTGGACGTCCGGTTCGATCATCTTCAAGGGTGAAATCTTCACCTCTGAATTGTGCAAACCATCTGCAAGTTCTTTCATTTACATATTCCTCTCCATAAACTGAGTGAATGTTTGTAGCTGCTTCGGCTGCTGAGTTTCCTTTGAACTCATAAAGCATTATGTGCCTCAAATGCTTCTTGGGTACTTCCATGTTAGCAGGGTTTTAATCAAACAAAATTTAATTTTATTCTCTGAAATAAAATTTGATCACTTTAAATGCATCTCAACATAAAAATAATGTTCAGCTCCATTAGACATTATAAAATACTCTTTAAATTTCGTTCATTTAAACAAATTCGGACAGAACTTATGGGATGACCTGATAGTTGCGTTTTGGTAGGCAACAAATTTAGTCCAATGAAATCCTGAAGGATCACAAGTAAACTTTCGACTTTATCATACAATTTCCCCAAATCTATTTATATATATATATATATATATATATATATATATAATTATTTATTTAAAAATATGATTCCAACACGCTACATAAGAGTTCTCATGTTTCAAAACAAGAGCCGAAAACTTCAATTATTTGAATTAAATTGAATTAAAGTAAGCTCTGTTCCATCTTCAAGCGAAATTTTTTTTTTGGAATAACTTATTTCTGAAATTTACGCGTTTTAATAGCATATTCATTATTGAAATCAAAATGTCCATGGTAACAGCCAGCGCGATTGTTCATATAGAGAGGGGCGCAGGGTGTTAATTTGTATCAGTATAGAGTTACATTCATAGATGTCAAATCAGGGTAAGGTTGGGGTGTCTAAATTTAAAACGGAAGATGATTTCGTCTAGTCTGGTTTACGTGTCTATAGAGATTTATTTATTTTTTATTTTATTTTTTTTCTGAAAGGGTTTTGTGTGTGTGTGTGTGTGTGTGTGTATATATATATATATATATATATATATATATATAATAAATAAACTACCGTAACATTTGTTTTTTGACGACTTCATAAAGGGTTATCTTTTTTGAAGAGTATTTAAGCTATTTATTAGGACTATGGATTAAAAAAATTATATGCTAATTATTCAAAGCAAAGATTTGATGATGTCGGGAAAAAACCGTTAACTCATGTCTATTGTTTAATAGATTTTTTTATTATTTAGAAACTTAATACTGTAGTTTCTCATGTAGGCACAAAGGGCATGGGTCATCCCAAAGTTTACAAGTTCTAGTTTTGTTTATAATTTTCCATTTTACTTTTGGTGTTTTATTCATTTCCTTCGAATGCCAAAAATATTTAGATAGTGATGTCTTATTTTTTTTTATTTATATTGTTGAAAGAGCACTTATGCTGCCTCCATCTGGCTTTAAATTCATTCTTCGTAGACCCAATGTATATCATATTAGTATTAGGACTCTCAGTGGATGAGATAGTACATTGGTATACCACAGATTTGAAGCAGCATTTATTTTCCAATGGGCAGTCTTCTGGGTTTCTACAATCGCATAAATTAGACGAAAACAATGAAAAATTAAGTGTAGGGTTTTTAATAATACTATTCAGGCATGGGGGTTTGTTCAGGATTTTATTATTGTGTTTTTTATCATACTTTCTAGATTTTCAATGCAGCTGTAACTCAATTTTAGGGTGTTCTTATTAAATATATTACTAAGCCTAATATTGGCAGGGAAGCGTTTTCCAATTAAAGCTAGGAATTTCTGTCCTAGTTTAATACTAACCATTTGGTTGAACGGAAGGGTATATCAAATGGTTTTTCTTTTCCTGTTTTTTTTTTCTTCTGGTTAGTGCAATTGTTTCTATAATTATTGTTTGCATTCTTGTATCCATTATTTTTTAGGGCAGCGTTATAAAAGCTACTGTGTTGTTGGAATATTTCTTTGTTAGCGGAGTTTATGCTGATTCTATTTTCTATTGATGAGGATATATGTTTAATTATGGATTAAAATTAGTTAAAAGCCGCATCCGCTTTCCTAAGTGTCCTTATGAGATAGATTCTTTTTTTTAGCGCGTTGTAAATTTTATCATTTTGACTAATCAGAAGATCTGCAGTAATTAAGAAATGTAATTTTATTTTTATAATTGGGCTGTAATTATAAAGTACGGAAGACCAACCAGAATACAATTAAGTTGCGTTATTTGAGTTAAGCATTGTTCTCCGCTGTTAAGGCCTTTACGTTTGCGAAACAAGTTAATTTGATTTTTTGATTTCAACTGAGAAGGGTACCTACAAATATCAGTATCATCTTATGAAATTTATATGATGTTATTTTTATATTAATCTCAGTTATGACATTTTTCCCTAAATGAAATATCATAATTAATAATAAAATGAATGGAAATACAAATTACACAGTAAAATGTAATAAATGTACATAAAATTATAGTATTTTATGTACACTTCTGATAAAATTTCATAAGAAAGGTACCTATAAATTAATTAGATATCTTTCTTATGAAATTTAATGTCACTCTTAACAGTCTTATTTTAATTTCTTTAGAAAATATTTTCCATAAAGCGTCGTAAATGTAAAGAAGTAAGCTAAGTACTAAGTACAAAAAAAAAAAAAAAAAAAAAAAAAAGACCACCGAAAGTTTTCGTTAAAAATAACGAGGTAAATAATTTGTTCACTTAAGTGTAAATAATTTCACTTTTCTCCTTCCGTAGAACAAACTCGCCTCACGCAATCCGTCAATATGTCATTCATCACCAGTCAAGTGACGCGAAAGTTCATGACCTGCTTTGTTCTATTTTGAAATTACATCTTTTCGGCGCAGAAGCAGCTAAGTTAAGCTTGGTTCAAAATATTGTAAACATTATAATTTTTGATTTTCTTTAAGTTTTGAAAAAAAATGATAATTGATATTTAAAAGAATTTCAAAGTGAGATTTTAATTTTTTTTTATAAAATAGAAAAAAATAGTTGCCATCTGTTAATTTTGCTGATATATATATATATATATATGACAAAAAGAAAACTTATCAGGTACGTTCCGTCCTCTGACGAAATTTGAGGCAGAGAGAGGACGAAATGCGTCGGCTAAGATAAGTTTTCCTTTTATCTTTCTTCATTTTATCCATTTACAAACATTGTAGTTATATGTGAAATTTAATACATATGTAGGATGCGATGGATAAATTGTCATCTAAATTATTAAAAAATTTTAACAGATATATTTACCAAAATTACACAAAAATATCTTCAATACTTAAATAGTAAATTTATTCAAGAAAATCACCATTGGCTTCAACCATGGCCTCCAGACAGCTTTAGAATCTTCTGCAGCTATTCTGGACGGTCTCCTTGTTTAAGTTGGTACATGCTGCCATAATCCTGGCCTTCAGTTCATCTTTCATGTTATAAGGAATTTTGTTGGTCTCCCGCTCAACTGCACCCTGCACAAGGGGTGGGGGGTTACAGTCTGGGGAGTTAGGTGGCCAGACCTAAAGGGAGATGTGCTCGCAGAAAATGTCTGACAACCATGCCTTGGTTCTCTTGCTTGTGTAGCATAGTGCAGAGTCCTGTGGCCAGACATAGGTTCTTCCATCAGCCATCCTCTTGACCCAGGACAGCACTACCTCCCTCAAGACACTTGATGTAGGCCTCCATGTTGAGTCTGAGGCCATGTGGGAGGGTGAATGGAAGCGTAACGTCGCCATCACAAGTGATCACTCCAAATACCTTTGTAATCACCATTAGGCTCATCCAACTCTTTCCAAATCCTCTGCACTGTCCTCAGATTGACATCCAAACAGCCGAGATATTCGTATTGGAGCTTCCGGCACGAATGCCAAGCAGTACGGCATGCAGTTTCTAAATTTTTGGCGGAGCGAATTGCGTCACTGTGCTCCTTTTCTCATAGACGGAGCCTAACTGACCCTTCTACATTGTGGGATTAAAACAAACAACGCGCATGCGTTAAATAAAAAAAAAATGTAAAATGGCGACAATTTACCCATCACACCCTGTATATACGAGTTGTAACAAAAATACTTCTATAAAATTTCGGGGCGGGTTCCTCACATATAAACAAGGATAAAAGTCCGTATAAACATATCCGCAAATCCTTCGTTTTGGAGTTATTAAATTGAAAGAAATTTTACGGTAGACAGGGCTGTGTTACCCTTAGACCAGGTTACATTTGTTATTCTTGTACATTTGTGGCTAGTCTATCTTCACCGTTTAACATGTCTAGCAGTGACTTAACTGAGAAGAGTTCTGTTTAACAATGGCAAGATAATCATATCCCGAGTAAATGGATATTTTTATTAGGTTGGTGCAAAAATAATGACGTAATAATGTCGTTTTTTGACGTTAAAAAATACGTCAAAAAAACGACATTATTTTTGCACCAACCTAATACATACAGTTACGTGAATGGTAATGGACGCGAGGCTGTACGGCTGCTGTATCAGATTGCGTTTCCAGACCGAAGGTAGACGAGTCATCCAACCTTTGCTGTTTACTGTCGCGTTGCTGAGACATGATCCATTGCACCCCAAATTTTGTAAATGTATTTTTGGATTGCATCTTGGATTGTACATTTAACAGCGTCTACCGTAAACTTTAAACTTAAAGACTCAAAAACGAAAGATTTGCACACATACGTTTATATGGACTTATGTCTTTCGTTTGCTGTGAGGAACCCGCCCAAAAGTTTGTAAAAGTCTTTGATACATCTTGTATATACTGAAACAAAAAAAAAAAAAAAAAAAAAAAAAAAAAAAAAAAAATACCTTGGACAAGAAAAAAAAAAAAAAAACCTGAACAAAAGGAAAGGTAAAAAGGCAAACACCTACAAACTTAAGTAAACTAAAATGCTCAACACGTAGAAATATATATATATATATATATATATATATATATATATATATATATATATATATATATATATAATACCTCCACGAAATCGCTAAAAAAAAAAAAAAAGAAAAAAAAAAAAAAAAAAGCATAGCTTGATGAAAAAGGCGTCAACCTTGCCGAAAACAAAATTTTATCGTCTAAATGCTGATGTTATTATCAAGAGGAAAGACCAAAGTTTTTAATTATTTAAAAATTTTTTTCCTTCTTTTCAGAACATTCTAAATTTTGATTAAAAAAAAAAAAAAAAAAAAAAAAAAAAAACTTTGTTTCTCTTTGTATCTCTTTGTATCACCGAAACTAGTAAAATAACAGACAATTTTTAGTACGTTTTTTTGGTATGACACATCAATTTGGAAAATCTTGCAAAAATATAAATTTTCGGATGTTAATGAAACTTTCAGGAACTATTCACAGATGATCGAAATTATTATAATCATGTTTCCTTTATTAAAGTCATGGCAGAAATATTTTTTAAAATATTTATTAACCACCCCATAACTAATTTTATGAAAACGCTAGAAATTCGATCGCGTCGGGTTTAGTGATTACAATAATTAAAAACACAAGGCTTTGAGAGTGGACCCCCCACTTCCTGAAAATCAGCTCTAAATTGGAACATACAAAATTCAATAAAACAAAAGATATTTAATTTCAAATGCTTTTATTTGCTTTTAGTTGTTTTTATGAATATAGACAATATTTTCTGAAAGCAAAAAATTTTTCGATGAAAAATGAATTTTTAATACAATTATTTGTTATTTCTTAATTATAATAGATTTTTACATTTAAATTGTTAAAATATTATAAAATTAGTTAAAAGCCGTATCGGGTTTCCTAATTGTCCTTAGGAGAGATCTTTTTTTAGTGCGTTGTAAATTGTATCATTTTGACTAAACAGAAGACCCGCAGTAATTAAAAAAAAAAAAATCATCTTATGAAATTTATATGATCTTATTTTTATATTAATCTCAGTTATGACATTTTTCCATAAATGAAATATCAAAATTAATAAAATGAATGGAAATGCAAATGACACAGTAAAATGTAATAAGTGTACATAAAATTATAGTATTTTATGTACATTTCTGATAAAATTTTACAAGAAGGGAACCTATAAATTAATTAGATACCTTATGAAATATGAAATTTAATGTCACTCTTAACAGTCTTATTTTAATTTCTTTAGTATATATTTTCCATAAAGCATCGTAAAGGTAAAGAAGAAAGCTAAGTACAAAAAAAAAAAAAAAATTAAATTAGAGCGCTGAAAGTTTTCCTTAAAAATAACGTGGTAAATAATTTGTTCACTTACATGTAAATTATTTCACTTTTCTCCTTCCGTAGAACAAATTAGCCTCACAGAATCCGTCAATGTCATTCATCACCTGTCCAGTGACGCGAAAGTTTATGACCTGCTTTGTTTTATTTTCAAATTATATCTTTTCGGCGCAGAAGCTAAGTTAAGCTTGGTTCAAAATATTTTATATAAACATAATTTCTGATTTTCTTAAAATAAGTTTTGAAAAAATGATAATTGATATTTAAGAGAATTTCAAAATGAGATTTCCAGTTTTTTTATAAAATGGAAAAAAAAAATGGTCAATTTTGCTGACTCCCCCCCACAAAAAAAGATTTTTAACGAAAATTTCGGAGGTGCTAAGAACGATTAAAAAAATGGAAAAAAATACCCCCAAAATACTTTGATCTTTCCTCTTAAAAATAAACATTTAGACGATAAAATTTTGTTTTCGTCAAGTTTGGCGTCTTTTTCATCATGCTATACTTTTTTTTTAGCGATCTCGATGAGGTACCTAATATTATATATAAATAATAATAAAAAAAAAAAAAGAACAGTAAGATATATAATCCGGTGTTCTCGTCATTTTTTATTTTTATAAAACAGTGCTCAATTTGCAGAGCATAAATATAAATTAACTGGTTGGTTAGGTTTTATGGCATATCAACCAATGTAGGTTATTTAATGCCAAGTTTAGTTTTATATATATATATATATATATATATATATATATAAAAATAAGAGTACTTGTAAACGTCTATAAGCTAGAGTTTATTTGCTTGCACACTGCAAAATAATTCCAGGTATTACTGTCTACGACAAGGATTTCCATTTAGTATAGACAATTTGTTTGCACAGTTTTAGTATAGACAATTTGTTTGCACAGTTTTAGTATAGACAATTTGTTTGCACAGTTTTAGTATAGACAATTTGTTTGCACAGTTTTAGTATAGACAATTTGTTTGCACAGTTTTAGTATAGACAATTTGTTTGCACAGTTTTAGTATAGACAATTTGTTTGCACAGTTTTAGTATAGACAATTTGTTTGCACAGTTTTAGTATAGACAATTTGTTTGCACAGTTTTAGTATAGACAATTTGTTTGCACAGTTTTATATTAATTACACATCAGAATTACATTCATAGGGAGAATATCAACAGCAGATTAGGAGTCTGTATATGGATTGAGATATGTTGGAGATTTATCATTCAAGATGCAGAAGTTATTGCTATTGATTAATTTTTCCAGATCTTTACCTTTCCGGTTAGTTTTCAGACCTCCCAATATGATACTATGGCTGTTAAGGTCACCTAATAAGAGGCGAGGTTTAGGAATTTGTCTTTTTAACTTGTTAAATTTAATATCATTAATAGTCTCATGTGGTGGAATATAGATAGAACAGATATTTACTCTTTTTTGCAATGTTGTTTTGACAGCAATTATTTATATATAATATATTTAGTTCACTGTCTACGGTTATTTGATTTTGAGGTATGTCTTTCCTAACTAGGATCGATACACCCCCAGAAGATCCGTGTCCGTTTTTGTGTAATTAATTGTATGAATTGTAATTTTTAATGTTTAGCTGGTTGGTGTCCTTGAGGAATGTTCCTTGAAGGTATACAACTTTGGGGTTATATTTATCGAGGAGTATTAGAAGTTCTTCATAGTTGGCTCTAATTCCTCTGCAGTTCCATTGTAAAATTGAATTATTTTGCAGTTTCATTATGTTAGATTAGATTTCTTGTTTTTCCTGGATTTGTTTATATTGCTCAGCACTTCAGTCTCCATTCTTTCTATCGAGCTAAATCTATTTTTGGTATCAACCTTTGATGTTGATAATTCTGTAGATTGACTTGTTAAGTTCGACAACTTTACACGTTCCCGTGAAGATGAAGTTTGAGTATTGTCTATTTTAGATTGTGGGGCACGTTCTGTCTTATCATTGTTTGGTTCGGGGTTTAATGTTTGATTTTTCCCCAATATTGTCACTTCTATAACTAGGTAGACGGCTTGATGATTCCTGCAACTTTTGTTTCTTAGGAGAAGTGGTTTGTGTCTGCGCTGTTGTTTTGTAGTCGTTTTAGTGGAAGATTCTTCTTTGTCCGCAGAATTACTTTGAGTAGTTGGTGTTTCAGAAACTGTAGCTGTATTATTTTTATCAAAACCACGCAAGGCTTTTATCTTATTAATAAAATTGTCCCAGTCTCCCAAGTCTCAGCTGCATTAATGTTTTGACAAATTCTTCATATTTGTTCTGGTGTTTTTTTTTCCTGAACGACTACTTGGGAATATGTAGTAGTGTTCAAACTTACTACCATCTTCCGTGCTTCTTGGTAAGGAATGTTATTTTTGTGCTTTATTGATAGAATTTCCTTTTCTCCAACTGTCTTGCGTAGACCGGATGATCACCACCACAGTTAGCACATTTATTGGGAAATTCACATTCATTCATGTGATGGTCAGGATCTTTTTGGCCACATTTCCCCACACACCTCTCGTCCTCTACACGTATCTTTCATGATGTCTATATTTTGACATTTATAACATCTCAGAGGGTTAGGCACAAACTGCTCGACCCTCTCCATGGTATAGACTACTTTAATTTTCTCTGGTATTTTTGGCGAGTTAAATGTCATTATATAGATGTTTGTTTCTATTAGGTTGGTGCAAAAATAATTTCGTTTTCTCACATAGTAACATATGTTAGAAAACGAAATTATTTTTGCACCAACCTAATATCATTTTACCTTTTTTTATTGAAATTCATTTCACATCAATGACATCTTGTTTTTTCAACTCTTTCTTAATTACTTCTATTGTACATAAAGATAGTTCTTTGCTTCTCACAACTCCCTTACTTGTGTTCAGGAATTTGTGAGATGTTTTTACTGGAACGTTGTGGAACTTAGTCATTTTTAGTAGAAATTCTGCATGTTTCTTCTTTTCCACTTCGACAAGCAGTGTCTCATTTTTCAATTTCTTGACAGTTAAAGGTGTTAAGTTGCCTGATATCACCTTTTCTATTATAAAGGGAGATAAATTTGGGATTGGTGAGCTACATGACTATAACAAATCTTGGAAAGGATGATTCCGTTTCATTATCTGAAGAAGAATCAGATTCTATATAATTGCGTTTAAGTTTTTTTTATTTGTAGAGGAAGCTATAGGTGTTTTTATGTTTTTCGCTGGTCCCATGCTCCCCCACCCACCACAGAGTACAACTTATGTTGGGAATAAACCAAGAGCGGGAACCCATTCACCTTGGCGGAGACAGGGATACAAAGCCAGTATACTCACACCAATAGTATGTTTCTGAACGTCTATCAAACGCTCAACAGTCTAATGTTGGTCAACAGTCATCTCTCTTGACACGATAGACCGTCAGCCCCCGCCTTCTAGCATATATAATAGAGGGTTACGAATAGTTCCGCAAGAGCAGATTGATAATTCTACACGAGAAGAGTGTATAACATGATTGGGAGAAAGTAAAGACATATATATGCTAGGGCATGTCGAGACTAGCCGATTGATCGGACCGGGCCTCTCCGACCTCCCGTCTAGCTCAGATAAGGGCCAAAGTCGAGTGTTGCAGTATGATGGCCGCTTTCTACTGGGTCACAGATTGCTCAGCCCCCAGGATCTCATCTCCATGCATTACGGGTTGCCACCCACGGCCAACAGGTGGCCCCATTGAGAGGCTTTTACTCACTGCTGGGGGGGGGGGGCAGTCGACATATTCAGACACCCTGCCGACAGGTAGAAGGGCCTGTTTAACCCATAAGTGGGACCCTAGCTGTTGGACGTAGTTTATCAGAGATAGAGAGATAGAGAGATAGAGAGATAGAGAGATAGAGAGATAGAGAGATAGAGAGATAGAGAGATAGAGAGATAGAGAGATAGAGAGATAGAGAGATAGAGAGATAGAGAGATAGAGAGATAGAGAGATAGAGAGATAGAGAGATAGAGAGATAGAGAGATAGAGAGATAGAGAGATAGAGAGATAGAGAGATAGAGAGATAGAGAGATAGAGAGATAGAGAGATAGAGAGATAGAGAGATAGAGAGATAGAGAGATAGAGAGATAGAGAGATAGAGAGATAGAGAGATAGAGAGATAGAGAGATAGAGAGATAGAGAGATAGAGAGATAGAGAGATAGAGAGATAGAGAGATAGAGAGATAGAGAGATAGAGAGATAGAGAGATAGAGAGATAGAGAGATAGAGAGATAGAGAGATAGAGAGATAGAGAGATAGAGAGATAGAGAGATAGAGAGATAGAGAGATAGAGAGATAGAGAGATAGAGAGATAGAGAGATAGAGAGATAGAGAGATAGAGAGATAGAGAGATAGAGAGATAGAGAGATAGAGAGATAGAGAGATAGAGAGATAGAGAGATAGAGAGATAGAGAGATAGAGAGATAGAGAGATAGAGAGATAGAGAGATAGAGAGATAGAGAGATAGAGAGATAGAGAGATAGAGAGATAGAGAGATAGAGAGATAGAGAGATAGAGAGATAGAGAGATAGAGAGATAGAGAGATAGAGAGATAGAGAGATAGAGAGATAGAGAGATAGAGAGATAGAGAGATAGAGAGATAGAGAGATAGAGAGATAGAGAGAT
>OZ010615.1:23816674-23819174 GCA_963932145.1 Acanthosepion lycidas | reverse complement strand
GATTTCGAAAGAAGAATTGTTGTGCGAGTGACTCTAGCAAAGAATTTACATAAAGATAAGCGGCATGACAAGATTCATTGTCATCTTTTTTCAACTGACAGACAAGTAAGCAGTGATTGAGTAAAAGATGATCTTCTAAAGAGGGAAACAGAGTCACTCATATGTGCAGACCAGGATTAAGCGATCGGAATTAATCTAATCAAGGCCAGGATAGACAGATCGCAAGAAAAAAAAGCAAATGCAGGATGTGTGGGAAAGCACGTGAGGCAGTTAACCACATACTCGTTGAATGCCCCAAGTTGGCGTAGGAGGGGGGGAGTATAAGCGACGAGATGATTGGATCGTTGAGAGAAGCTGTTGGGAAGTATGATTTAAGTTTGTTTTCGGGGTAAAAGAGGAATAGTATAAGCATCAGCCAGAAGCAGTGGTAGACAATGACCGTTAAGATATTATTACGGGATTTTCTGTTCAGACACTTCATGAAGTACGAAAATATAGCAAAGAAGCTTTAAACTTTGTTTCTTTCGTTGCAAAAAAGGTGTTCAAAAACTGATATGGCAGCTCAATTCTACAACAAAATAAGAAAATCGCGAGTCCAAACTCAAATATCCAGGAGCAGAAAGAAAGGTCAAAAATCACAAATCGCAAGTCTAAGGTCACAAATCGCAATACACATAACCAGTCAGAAATCCACCACACAAGCCGATGGATGAGGTAGAAAAATAAAACAACTTCCCCAATTCAAGTACACAAACCGCTTTTATTGACGGAACAAATTTTTTCTTTAGTTAACAGGTGAGAGGACACAATATTAGCATATCAGAGATACATTTATGGCAACACCTGTGACTGACTTGTTTCTATTTTGGTTATTTTGTCTTTGGCATATCGTACAGAATAAAAGGGGCCTTTTTCTTGGTGACTTTCTCTTTCATCACAGTTCTTAAGAAAACAAGAAGAATAAAAAGGAAGAGTGTAAACCCCATATGCATCCCTCCCCCATCAGCTTATAAAGAGACATAGTAGCAAGAATACTTTAATAATAATTAATAATCGTTAAGCTTTTTATAATTAGCACATAAAAATTATCATCAGAAGGGATTTGATATTGAGCTAAACCCAATTAAAGTGACATTCAAGTGAGATTTTAAAATTTAATTCAATTTGGCATCATTTCCTGAATGGAAATTTGAGATGAGCATAAAAATATAAGCAAGCAGCAATGAAGTAACCAGTGGTTGGACTTGATCTCATAACCAATGGGTTTTTGCTACATAATGTCTTGTGGATGTGACATTAGCATATAAATCAAATATACAGTACTTAGTCAAATACTGATATGGCAGCTCAATTCCACAACGAAATAAACAAATTGCAAGTCAAATATTCAGAGACAGAAAAAAGGTCGAAATGACGAATCGCAGGCCCCAATGTCAGAAATCCACCACATAAGCCGACAGGCGACGTAGAATTAAAACGACTTCCCTTTAATACGAGAACACCAACCGCTTGGAACAATTTTGTTCATTGGTCGACAGGGGGAAGAGGACAAGATATTAGTATTTAGAGATCAGCAGAATTGACTTTGCTGTTCCATATAATACAAAAGTGGGCCACAAAAGAAACTGAAAAGATAGAAAAATACCAAGACCTGGCTTGAAAGCTGAAGAGACCATCGAACATGAACGTAGAATTAATCACTAGTAATAGGCGCGCTTGGAACACCACTTAGAAAACTGACAAAACCGCTTAGAGAATTGGGATGAGACCAAAATTGTAGACGCGTCAGAAAAATGGCATCATTTACTCTTCGCGGATTTTGCGAAAAGTGCTGGAGTTTGTTAGATTTCTTGCTGACACTTCGCCCTAAGAACAGAATTTTCCCTGACTACATCTATGTGCAAACGAAACAAAGAAACGAAACAAAGAAACGAAACAAAGAAACGAAACAAAGAAACGAAACAAAGAAACGAAACAAAGAAACGAAACAAAGAAACGAAACAAAGAAACGAAACAAAGAAACGAAACAAAGAAACGAAACAAAGAAACGAAACAAAGAAACGAAACAAAGAAACGAAACAAAGAAACGAAACAAAGAAACGAAACAAAGAAACGAAACAAAGAAACGAAACAAAGAAACGAAACAAAGAAACGAAACAAAGAAACGAAACAAAGAAACGAAACAAAGAAACGAAACAAAGAAACGAAACAAAGAAACGAAACAAAGAAACGAAACAAAGAAACGAAACAAAGAAACGAAACAAAGAAACGAAACAAAGAAACGAAACAAAGAAACGAAACAAAGAAACGAAACAAAGAAACGAAACAAAGAAACGAAACAAAGAAACGAAACAAAGAAACGAAACAAAGAAACGAAACAAAGAAACGAAACAAAGAAACGAAACAAAGAAACGAAACAAAGAAACGAAACAAAGAAACGAAACAAAGAAACGAAACAAAGAAACGAAACAAAGAAACGAAACAAAGAAACGAAACAAAG
>OZ010615.1:23766674-23814174 GCA_963932145.1 Acanthosepion lycidas | reverse complement strand
TGTGTGTGTGTTTGCAGAGACTATACACGGAGTACAGAATGAATAATTAAAGAGAAGGGGAACAAGAGAGAGAGAAAACGCTCGTGCGCACACACACACACACTAAGTGATATATGCAAATTACAATACATTAAACTTGTCGCTCGAGTAAATTAAGATTACCGTCAGGTCGGGTAACTTTGACAGATTTTTTTTTTTTTTTTTTTTTTAGCACTTTCGCTAACTTTTCAAACCAACAATACATCCTTTTTCTTTTTAATAACATTTTGCCTGTAACTATATAGTAGGTAATAATAAGAATGGCTTTCGACTGGGTCACGGATTAGACATTACATTTTTCACTTATTAAAATTACCCCCAATGTCGAACAACTTTGACAACACACTTAATTTATACTGTTAAATCCAAGTTGCGTACGATTAACTTCGAGAACATTTTAAAACGATAAAATGCAGGATCGCTACTCTCATAAAAAAAAAAAAAAAAAAAAAAAAAAAAAAAAAATTGACCCAATATTTTTTAAAAAATTCAAGACCAGAACCTTTTCGCAAATAAACCTCATCTACTCCGTGGTAAATATTAAGTTGGTGCAAAAAATAATGTCGTTTTTTGACGTATTTTTTAACGTCAAAAAACGACATTACGTCATTATATTTTAGGCGGACTATAGCAGAACAAGAATTTAAATTTGTAAAGTGGTTTGCTCGCTCGTTTGCCAGTCAGAATGGTATTTTGAAATCTTTTCTGTTAATTTACCCCAAAATAAGAATTTATATTTACTAAAATTCACACCAAATTCTCCTACAGCGAAGACATTCCATTGCACTCCGGTTAGAGGTGACATTTGCTATCGCACCAAATGTGTCAAATTCGGTACGCTGTTTCTAAGTGTGAGGTCTACGTTCGCGGTCACTTTGATAAACAAGCAAAAACAGATTTAAAAAATATTTTTTTTTTAAGTTTTAAAAATATCCTTGTAAGTACCTCGAATATCATTCGCACTTACGAAATGTGAATAACTCCCTGAATTTTGGCAATTTTTCATTCTGAGGGTTGGAGTTGCGAGGCAAACTAAACAAATTTTGATTTAAATTTATAAATATCTAAACATTGCCAAAAATTTAATAAAAAGACAAACGAACTTTGATTTGAAATTTATAATTTCGTGGGGGGGGGGATTAATATTTACGATAAGTAACTTTATATTAATTTTTTTTGGGGGAGGGGTGGTCGGAGTGAAAAAAATCCTAATATTTTTTAAGAACAGTTTTGGTTTTCATGCTGCCCTTAATGTTGTCCAATTTGTCGATGCTTTATAAAAAAAATATAGTCATAATTTTTTTTGTTATTGCCCACTGGTCACATTGCACTTCGGTGTTTAGGTTTGCTAATTTTATGAATTAACGCAAGAAAACATTTATAGTGGTAGGAGAAAGAATTGATAATTATCGAATATTCCAATAATGAAAAAAAAATGCCATTAGCAGACTATCGTGAAGTCAGAATCAGCAAGAAATGTATAGTCAAGAATTATGGTAAGTACAGCTTAAAGAATAAGCATATGTAGAATAAAGAAATAAAACGCACCCACCTTCACTGTAGTAATAATTCTGGTTTTAGAATGACAGCCGTTCCACGTCAGATCAATGTTAACTTGGTGCATTCCAAGGGAAAAGCAAAATGGCGTCAAACAAATTTGTAATGTGATCTGAGACGTCAGTATTCAAAATCACATCTTTTATCTGGTTTTTCATCCGGATACAAACTAATGAAAACTAGGCAACGATTTTTGTCGATAAAACTCGTCCATACATTAAAATAGCTTCGGGCTTAACTAAGATTTTTTTTTTTTTTAAATGAAAAGAAAAACTTCAGTTTAGTCAGACATATATTAAGAACAGAATAGCTATGGAAGAATACATTAATGTTCACTGTGGAAGAATCCATTAAATGCGTATGTTGGAAAATGGTAAAAATTATGAACGTTTCAAAAAAAGAAAGCACCTTTAATTCATTAAATTCCCCGACAAAACAAAAGTTATGAAAGGGGATTTAAAATAAAGCAACTTGAATTTCAAATATTAAAAACTATTTAAAACTACTCTCACTGCTCCAAAAACCCGCCACATCCGATCTGTCTTTTGATACTTACTGGGATTAATTTGGTGATATTTGTTATTGCTCAAGGCCAACAAGAAAAGAGGATGGGGAAAGTTGGTCTTCAATCTCTTAACTTTTTTCTTTTAGGTGCCGTGTCTCTCTTACAAAGAAAAAAAAATTAGCCGTGTCAAAAATCTGAGTTCACAAGACGGAAAAATGTGAAACTTGTAATAAAATTACGTTTTGTTTTCAGACAGTATATACACATCAATATATTTCTCAAGGCAAAGCGGCAGTGCCGCTAGCACGCAAAGGGTTACAGAGAGTGAGAGCAAGAGTAAAGAGGGAGGGGTTACAGAGAGTGAGAGCAAGAGTAAAGAGGGGGAGTTACAGAGAGTGAGAGCAATAGTAAAGAGGGAGGAGTTACAGAGAGTGAGAGAAATAGTAAAGATTAAGGGGTTACAAAGAATGAGAGCAAGAGTAAAGTGGGAGGGGTTACAGAGAGTGAGAGCAAGAGTAAAGAGGGAGGGGGTACAGAGAGTGAGAACAAGAGTAAAGTGGGAGGGGTTACAGTGAGTGAGAGCAAGAGTTAATTGGGAGGGTTTACAGAAAGTGAGAGCGAGAGTAAAGAGGGTGGGGTTACAGAGAGTGAGAGCAAGAGTAAAGAGGAAAGGGTTACAGAGAGTGAAAGTAAGAGCAAAGAGGGAGGTGTTACAGAGAGTGAGAGCAATAGTAAAGTGGAAGGGGTTACAGAGAGTGAGAACAATAGTAAAGATTAAGTGGTTACAGAGAGTGAGAGCAAGAGTAAAGAGGGGGGGGTTACAGAGAGTGAGAGCAAGATTAAAGTGGGAGGGTTTACAGTGAGTGAGAGCAAGAATAAAGAGGAAGGGGTTACAAAGAGTGATAGCAAGAGTAAAGAGGAAAGGTTACAGAGAGTGAGAGCAAGAGTAAAGAGGGAGAGGTTACAGAGAGTGAGAGCAATAGTAAAGATTAAGGGGTTACAGAGAGTGAGAGCAATAATAAAGAGGAAGTGGTTACAGAGAGTGAGAGCAAGAGTAAAGTCGGAGGGGTCACAGAGAGTGAGAGCAAGCGTAAAGAGGAAGTGGTTACAGAGAGTGAGAGCAATAGTAAAGAGGAAGGGGTTACAGAAAGTGAGAGCAACAGTAAAGTGGGAGGGGTTACAGAGAGTGAGAGCAAGAGTAAAGAGGAAGGGGTTACAGAGAGTGAGAGCAAGAGTAAAGAGGGAAGGGTTACAGAGTGCGAGAGTAAAGAGGAAGGGGTTACAGAGAGCAAGAGTAAAGAGGAAGGGGTTACAGAGGGGTGTTTGAGGAAACGATTAAGAGAAGGACGGTGATCAAGATCAAGGCATCAGATGATATCGATTGATATTACATTTAATTTTTTAAACATTATAATTATCAGGGAAGCAAGTAAGAGGAAGGGAGTTCCACTGTCGGGTAGTGCGAAAGAAGAAGCTGTTGAAGTAGAAGAGGCGGTTACATTTAACTGTCTCGACAGTAAAAAGGTAGGACCTAGTAGCACGCTTAAATTCATGCAGTTGGGGCACCAATGAAAACAGTTTGTCAGAGCAGTTACCATGAAAATATTTGTAGAAAAGACAGAGGGAAGCCACATCACGTCTCTGAGAAAATGACTGGAGTCGAGATGCCAGGTCAGGATATATCACATTGCATATCTATCTTTTGATTTTGTCGAGGACCTCGAGATGAACAGCATCCGACCATATATGGTAACAGATAAATGCATGGACGAATGATAGATTTGTACATTTGAAGGAAGCTACAAGTGCAAGGGCTATATTCCATCCGAGGTCGGGGTGCGTATGGATGTGATATTTGGTTCGGGGTAGGGTGCATACAGATAAATACCAATAGACAAGTAATCGGAATCGATTGGAAGTCATTACATGGCCGTTTGGACATATGGTGTAATGAGTAGCAAATATGTCTCTCTAAACCAGTGCGCCCAGGTGCACTAAAAGGTAGTCAGGTGCGCCCCAAAATAACAGAAGAGTAATCTATATTTATATTTAAAAGAAAAAACTTTCTTTTTAAAAAGCTAGAGTCATTAGGAACATGGCTTCCATATTTAAGTCAAGTCTTTGTCATTTGATATTTTAAATGGTATGCTAATATTTTTTAATAACAACAGTCCGAACGATGTAAATAGTGTAAATAATTACAATACTTCATCTCAGAAATAGAGACAGATCCTGAAGAAGGCCGGGGAGTACAACAACTGAAACATCGTGATTATGGCAATAAAGATGAGGACAACAGTTCGAACGATGTAAATAGTGTAAATAATTACAATACTTCATCTCAGGAATAGAGACAGATCCTGAAGAAGGCCGGGGAGTACAACAACTGAAACATCGTGATTATGGCAATAAAGATGAGGACAACAGTTCGAACAATGTAAATGGTGTAAATAATTACAATACTTCATCTCAGAAATAAAGACAGATCCTGAAGAAGGCCGGGGCGTACAACATCTGAAACATCGTGATTATGGCAATAAAGATGAGGACAATAGTCCAAACGATGTAAACAATGTAAATAATTGCAATACCAAATCTCAGAAATAGAGACAGATCCTGAAGAAGTCCGGAGCATACAACGGCCGAAGCGTAGTGAAACGGCAATAAAGATGAGGACAACAGTCCGAACGATGTAAATAGTGTAAATAGTTATAATAACTCATCTCAGAAATAGAGAGAGAAAACTCTTTAATTTTTAAGAAGGAGTGGATAATCCTTTTCCGTTCCACAAAGGATTTAAATCAGTCATTATCGGCCTCTTTCTCAAAAAAAATCTGATTCGTCATGTATCAATATAACGGAAAACTGTACCGCTAAACCTCTATTGGGAATGCAAATAAGAACATGTTTATCACATTCAAGGCCTAACATTAAAAAATATTCGTATTGCTTATCAAGCACAGATTTCACGCAAGTGTAATTAATACAATATAATGACTGAAAAATAAATACATATTTTAGGAAACTTCTTTATTATTTTCTTATTTTATGAATTTCCCTATTAAAATCTGAAATTCGTCCATAGATACGATTTGATAGGTTTGTTAATAGCAATAGATAAGTGTCAATAGGTGTAGATAAGTTTGCATATGGCCTAGTTGACACTCCACGCCAGTTTTTGAAAAGGAGTAGAGGTTTATCTCTTGTTTCCTGTTTGGTATTGGGTTTCCTGTTTCATCTAAAGTCTATTTCAACTCTATATTTGTAACATCTCAGCCTTATTCAATCTTGACTTCTTCAGGTCTATAATTAGCAGTTATCATAAAATGCTATGTGATATTGCTGGGAATTCTTCTCACAGGTAAAGAAGAGACATGAAGCAAGAGAAAGAGAGAAAAGAGTATTGAAAACGTTATGTAATATCAGTCCTCCTATATGGCAGTGAATGCTGGACAATCTCCATACAGATGAAGAAGAGACTTGAAGCAAAAGAAACAAAGAAAAGAATACTGAACTGTTATGTAATATCAGTCCTCCTATATGGCAGTGAATGCTCGAAAAAACGCATAGATGAAGAAGAGACTTGAAGCAAGAGAAACAAAGAAAGGAGTACTGAACTGTTATGAAATATCAGTCCTCCAATATGGCCGTGAATGCTCGACAATTTTCTCACAGATGAAGAAGAGACTTAAAGCAAGAGAAACAAAGAAAAGTGTACTGAACTGTTATGTAATATCAGTCCTCGTATATGGCAGTGAATGGTGGACAATCTCCACACAAATGAAGAGACTTGAAGCAAGGGAAACAAAGAAAAGTGTACTGAACTGTTATGTAATATCAGTAATCTTATATGGCAGTGAATACTGGACAATCTCCTAATAGATGAAGAGACTTGAAGCAAGAGAAACAAAGAAAAGAGTACTGAACTGCTATGTAATATCAATCCTATATGTCAGTGAACGCTGGACAATCTAAAAAATTACGTTTATATTTAGAATCAGAAATGGCGAGTTGACATTTCTTTGACACAATGCGGAAAGAGGATCTGGAGAATCAAACACCCTTATGACATTGAGAGCAAGAGAGGGAGATTAAAGCAGCGAGTAGCCTACATAACGAGCTTGCCTAGCTGGATGACATAATAGGGATTGGGAGAGATAGCGAAAAGACAAACCTTACTAAGAACTACAAAGAATAGGAAGTTGAGGGGTAGCATGATCATCCACGCCCTGAAGAGTGTGACCACAAAGAAGAAAAAAAAAAAAAGGGATAGAGACAAGCTTCTTCCGCCATCTACAATTTTCAATATAGGGGCAAAATTTGTTTGTGTTATTCTATAAAAATACAAGATATAAAATGATATACACTATAAAGAAATAATACAAAAACAAACAAAAAAAAAAAAAAAAAAAAGGGAAAAAGAAGAAAAAAGAAAAAAGAATAACGGAATATTGAAAGATATGTACTGGCATTTTTTTTTATTTCGAAGAGGCATAAGGATATTGAGTGTTTGAATTGTTCAGTGTTAGTTTAAGATTTGTTAGGTTAGACAACGGTTTATTTGTTAAAAATGTAGAATAAAATTGTACTCATGGAACAAAAACCTGCCAGAGGTTGACTAGCCACTTGTAAACATCAGCAAAACATGTCATGGGTTGGTTTGGTTTATTTTGTTTTACGGTATATCAACCTCAATGGGTTATTTAATACCGAGAACATTTTTAGGATGGATTCGTATGAATAGAATATGTATTCTTTGGTTTAGATTGGTTTGGTTTATTTTGTTTTACGGTATATCAACCTCAATGGATTATTTAATACCGAGAACATTTTTAGGATGGATTCGTATGAATAGAATATGTATTCTTTGGTTTAGATTGGTTTAGTTTATTTTGTTTTACGGTATATCAACCTCAATGGATTATTTAATACCGAGAACATTTTTAGGATAGATTCGGATGAATAGAATATGTATTCTGTGGTTTAGACTGGTTTGTGTTATTTTGTTTTACGGCATATCAACCTCAATGGGTTATTTAATGCCGACAACATTTTTAGGATAGATTCGTATGAATAGAATATGTACTCTTTGGTTTAGATTGGTTTGATTTATTTTGTTTTACGGTATATCAACCTCAATGGGTTATTTAATACCGACAATTTTTATTGCTGGTAATATTTTTTCCTTCAAAAATCTATTTCTGGTAATATTTTTCTTCAAAAAAGTTATTGCTGATAATAATTTATTTACAAAGTATTTCTGGTATTAAAACCTATTTTTACGCTTTCATAGTGTTTTGACTCCAGTTTGGGGGTTAACTCTTTGCCCATAGCTGGGACCCTAACATGTGTTACGACCCCAGGTCAGGGTGGACCTGGGAACACCAGCAATTAAGAGGTAATTCCATGCTCCCTAAAACCTCCTGATCAGAGTCCATGCTGCCAGATATATAGTGAGAGGGAAATAGAAACATATATATATATATATATATATATATATATATATATATATATATATATATATATATAGATAGATAGAGAGAGAGAGAGAGAGAGAGAGAGAGAGAGAGAAGGGGGAGGGAGGGAGATTGAAACCCACATATATATAGAGAGGGAAGTAACAGAATATACACACATATATATATATATTAGGTTGGTGCAAAAATAATGTCGTTTTCTCACATATGTTACTATGTGAGAAAACGACATTATTTTTGCACCAACCTAATATATATATATATATATATATATATATATATATATATATATATATATATATATATATATAGAGAGAGAGAGAGAGAGAGAGAGAGAGAGAGAGAGAGGGGGGATATAATCAGATGTATAGAGAGATGCAGAGAGAAACAGAACTATAGTGTGAGGGAGATAAAAACAGATATATAGTGCGAGGAAGATAGAAAATGAAATGTTGAGCGAGGGAGATAGAAACAGCTATTAGGTTGGTGCAAAAATAATATCGTTTTTTGACGTTAAAAAATACGTCAAAAAACGATATTATTTTTGCACCAACCTAATATATTGAGAAATGGAGATAGGAACAGATATATACACAGAACGAGATAGAAACAGATATATATTGAGAGGGAGGGAGAAATGTATACAGAAAAGGAGAAAACAACAGATAGAGAGAGAGAGGTCAGAAAGAAACCGATATAAGGAGAGAGTGCGATATAAGCTTATATACAGAGAGTGGTAGATAGAAACAGATATATAGAGAGAAGGAAATAGAAACCAATCTATCGAGAGAGGTAGATAGAAATATATATATATAGAGAGAGTTCGAGTGAGAGAGAGAGGGAGGGAGAGAGATAGAAACAGATACATATATACATCAAGAGAGAGATAGGAACAGGTATTTATATATACAGATGGAGATATAAACATATATAGTGACAGATAGATAGAAACAGATATATAAAGAGAGAGGTATATAAATTAATATGCATACATAAAGAGGCATATATAAACATATATATATATATATATATATATATATATATATATATATATATATATATATATATATATATACATATATATATATATATATATATAGAGAGAGAGAGAGAGAGAGAGAGAGTGAGAGGGAGGGAGATTGAAACAATTATAAAGTGACAGGGAGATAGAAATATATATAGAGAGAGATAGGGACATAGTAACAGATATAGAGCGATATAGAGACAGAAACATATACATATATAAAGCAGGAGATAGAATCGGATATATACAGAGAGAGAGAGAGGGAGAAAGAAACGGATATACATAGAGAGATGGAAACGCAGATGTATACAGAGAGGTGTATATATATATATATATATATATATATATAGAGAGAGAGAGAGAGAGGGAGATTGAAACAATTATAAAGTGACAGGGAGATAGAAATATATATATAGAGAGATAGGGGCATAGTAACAGATATAGAGCGATATAGAGACAGAAACATATACATATATAAAGCAGGAGATAGAATCGGATATATATATAGAGAGGGAGAAAGAAACGGATATACATAGAGAGATGGAAACGCAGATATATACAGAGAGGTATATATATATATATATATATATATATATATATATATATATATATATATATAGAGAGAGAGAGAGAGAGAGAGAGAGAGATAGAGAGAGAGAGAAACGGGAAAGTTCTTTCCCTTTCATTTTCTTCGGAGAGTTAAATCGATTAATTACATACAAAGACAGTGAAATAGGTTGAATAATAGCAGGCAACGACGCATGGCCGAATTTTTTGAATCAATTGCTTCATCCACTGATAGGAAAGTTGGTTCACGGTTCTGTGGCAGATAATTTTTCAAACCAGAATCTATCAAAACACATTTATAAATCTAGCATTTCTCAGTGCATTGCAAACTTGACAGAATTCCAAGAAGGGTCTGTAAAGTAATAGATCCTCATCTGGCATCTCGGCTTCATACTGCTGGAGCTATGATAGGTTGAATGTGCACATTTGAGTGGATTTGGTTTTACTTCAAACCCTGTAAATATATCATCTGGGGAATTAAACATTTGGTGGCATCTTTTGGTCCGTGGTCCGCCATATTGAGTTAAAGATGGCGTCCATTTCAGGACCAAAACCCTGGGCGGCCCAAAATAAATTTTTCAAAATAGGGGCATGAAGTAAAGTTACTGAAAATTGTCTAAATAACTAGCATTGTAACAATAAAACAATAAAAATAAATATGATATCATTTAAGTTTTTCAAACTATTTTAAAATTGCAATCATTGTTTTAGAAAAACTTGAGGGCTGCAGCCTAAAATATGATTCGTTCCTGTATCCGACTATAGCATTTCATCCATCAGATAGAATATGCAGTTACATATATATATATATATATATATATATATATATATATATATATATATATATATATATAATTAAGAAAACAAGATAACACACAAGAAAGAAGATTTTTTTTCTTGTGTTTAGTGCATTTAAACCAGTCTGAAGATGCAGTGTAAACCACCTGTGAAATAAATTTAAGTTTATAGCTGGAAAATTCAAATGTAAGTTTTTTCTTTGAAATTTTTCTTAATAATATCGATCTATGTATCTATCTATCTATGTATGTATCTATCTATCTATCTATGTAGCTTATATATATATATATATATATATATATATATATATATATATATATATATATATATATATATATATATATATCTGTGTGTGTGTTTACGAAGGTGGAATAAATTATTAGCTGCATCTAATTAATTTTAATCTTAAATAGTTAATATTATTCGATTAAAAAATTTCACATTTTACATATATTTATTCAACAATCTTAGCTGTGAATGCACTTAATACAACACTTATTTATTAATCACAAAAATCGAACATTATACAAAGAAAATTTCAGATGAAAATTCACCTCATAACTGTCAGTGTACATATACCTTCGTGTATAGGCTGTGCTGAAAAGTTCTCGTCTCGACTAAGAAGCCCTTCCGGCCTTAAATGTACTGTTTTGGTTATTTGGTGATATTTTAGGAATAGTTATATATATGATTTTATGTTAGGACAATCTATGGAAAAGTGGAAAAATTTTGTAGCGTGACGCGTTTTGTCCTTTAGTCAGACAAAAAAAATTTCCACTTTGTCATTGATTTTCCTAAAATTGTTCTTGATATATAAAAATGTGTGTGAACAGGTGCCTATAATTGTACACTGTTGTTATTCACGCTGCTTGCCTTAATCTGACACAAGGCCAGGTTTGTTGAGTGAAAGGTTGTCCCGTTTTCTTTTATATCACGTTGGTTGTAATATGGTGGAGTATATGAATTTATGATTATTAGTGTTTTATTAGAATTTTATTACTATTATCGTATTAAGATCTTATGAAAATTTAGGGACAGAATTGGTTTTGGAGATATATTTCATCCATATTCTTGACTGATATAAGGATATCATCGACAAATCTTAGGTAGATATTTTTTTTAATCTGTTAAATATATTATTTTCAAGACTAGACATACAGAATTGCTAAAAGTTGGGCCTAGAACTGACCCCATAGAAACACTATCCCGTTGACTCGTCCCCACAAACTAAGGTGTTGCAGAAAACCTACATTGTATATAAAATTAAATGTCCTTTGGGAGACTGGATCTCCAACAGAAAGAAATAATATATATGTTGGTCATACCACTACTAAATTGTCTCGAAGGTTGAGTTTTCATTTGAATGAAGCATCTTACATCTCTCAACATTTACAACATGCATGTCCACATTCGCAATTTAAGAAAATTTTTGTTGAAAATACATCTATACTTTTTCATGAAAATAATAAACATAAACTAAAATTTTTTGAAGCTATCTTAAAAAAAAAAATAAAAAAAAAATAAAGCCAACCCTTAATGAAATTAATTATGAATACTGCGCAAATGTTTAAAAATGTTTACAATAGATAGTTTAAAACTAATAGTTTTAAATAAGTTATTGAAATGTCTAAATATTTTAATATTTAGACATTTCAATAACTTACTTAACTCCCTTTATATATCATCAAAATTTAAAAATTGTATAGTACATAACCATAGCGTATTTCACTTCACAGGTAAAAATTTAATTTTTTGGTGAAAACAACAGTTTTGTCTTAGAAAAATGATGAACACAACAATTTCGGTCTGATAAAAAAAAAAAAAAACAACAACAAAAAAAACAAAAAAAAAAAAACACCCTGATGATGACATTGTGCGAATGTCGAAAGTACTCGGAATAAAATGAATATGCATCAACATGGTAATTTTCTTAGTTTCTTTAATAAGGATACTAAGAGACCTGTCTATAATTATGAGAGGATTCTATTAAATATAAGTAGACAAAACTTGTATAAATTATTTAATGAGACGTGCCTTAATATATATATATATATATATATATATATATAGAATTAAGTTATAAGGAACTTGGTAAACCGAATTGGTAAATCCAAAGAGGATGAAATCCTGAGAGCTCAATGTTAGGACAGAGCTAATATGTAATGAAAAACAAACAAAGTAATGGTACCTTAAAGTGGTTTGTTTTTCATTACATATATATATATATATATATATATATATATATATATATATATATATATATATATATATTAATGAATATGAAACACTTAAAATACCATAGGAAATAATCTTTATTTCATGAAAACTATAAAAATAGCCTTCAATCTTTCAGACCTGCAAACCAAATACCAGATCTGAAAGATTGAAGGCTATTTTTATATTTTTAAATTGGCCCCAAAAGTGAAAATAATTACATATAGTTAAAAAAGTGATACAGGTTTTTTTTTTTTTTATTAGAAATTTTATTATAATAAAAAGAAATATAAAAGCATATTGTGATTAAATTTTACTCTCTTCAAAATATTCTTTTTTAAACTTGATTATTGCAACACAATTTTTTTAGCCTTGATTACGGCGATACAAAGTATAAGTTTAATAAATTTTCAATGATTCTAAGAGATCTTTTCATTTTTTTCACAATCCTGTCAAGGTCGTCCCATAGTGATTCTGGGGGTTGCTTGAAACTTTTGAAATGTATGTATGTATATATATATATATATATATATATATATATATATATATATATATATATATATATATATATATGTATATGTGTGTGTGTGTGTGTAATTATTATTGAGAGAATATATAAAGAATAAAAACAGAATAATTATAAGAGATAGAAAAATTAAAGAATGAGAATCGAATAAGTATTTTTAATAGAATAAAATAAAGAATGAAAATAGAAAAATTATTAGTAATAGAATGAATTAAAAAATGCGAATAGAATAATTATAAGTTATAGAATAAAATAAAGAACGAGAATAGAATAAGGTATTTGTGATAGAGTAAAATAGTTCGTGTATACGAATTTGTACTCGGGATTACATTGACCTTTCGCATATAGATATACAATCATTTTTCAGTTATTTGATATATATATATATATATATATATATATATGTGTGTGTGTGTGTGTGTGTGTAAAGATACATTATTATTGTTTTTGTTGTTGTTAAGATATATATATATTCTCCATTGAATTGGAGTTAATAATTTCCCGATGTAATCCAGTTCGCCACTGCCAAAGTGGTGATCTCCCTTTGATTAGGATACTTTATTTCCAATTTTTTTCGTCCATTTTTTTCCCGCCTTTCTTATTGTTTCTTACACGTTTCAACATCCAAGCATTTTTCCTCCCGATTCTTTTCATCGTCTCGTACCGTGTGGGGCTTATACGTTTCGGCAACATAATAATTTATCCTATTACTATTACTCGCCTCATTTTTTTTTTCCTTTTGGTACTTTCATTTCATTTTTTTTTTTTGTATCTTTCCATATCTGGCATAATTTTATGCGATCCTTTCTTCAGCTTTTTTCCCCCTTTCTTTGCCACAAACACATTTTGATAAAATGATTGCTTATTTCTGGAAAGAGCGATGTTTCAAACGACTTCCTCAGGGCGACTCGGGAAAAATTACGTACGCCAAAGATTTTTATAAGTTCCATAGATAAAACAAGAGGTAATTTGAACCAAAGGAAAATATACCTGTACAAAAAACACAGGAACATCATTTTTTATTCTAATGCGATTTCCCTAATAACATTCTCTCTCTCTCTCTCTCTCTCTCTCTATATATATATATATATATATATATATATATATATATATATATATATATAGGTGTGTCTGGCTCTTTAGGTTTAATTATATATATATATATATATATATATATATATATATATATATATATATATATGTTGTTAAATATAACAGACAACGAATGTTTATTATGTTTGATCATGAGCCGTTCTAAACTCGGTATATTTGCTTTAATTTCGGGTGAAAATAAAGACAAAAATTGTCCAACATCTGGATATTTTTTTTAAGATGTTCCTTGATCTAAGCTTTTGGCTCACATAAGCCATCTTCAGAGTGGTTATACGGACATTTAAACAAAAGTTATTCACCATTAAAGATGATATTCTGTTATGTTGACATAAAAGATTGCTATGCGACGACAACGGTCGCGGAATAACAGACGCTGGTCGTAAATTCCTGATGCGGCTCTGTGACGTCACATGAGAGACCGAAATATTAACAAGAGAACAATATGTCTAGATACAATGTAATGAATTGTGACTAGTTTGAAATGTAATTTTATTGAGTGTGGGTTGCTTTGTTTTAATGTAGATGGCCTCCAATATCTGAAGGTTCTTATTACTGTGTGTATCTGTGACTATTGTTGTGTTATCAACTAATATCTGTCTAATATTATGTACATGGCTATGCTTTTCTAAGAAATTTTATTTAATAGAACTAAGTTCAGAAAAGTGACAGGTAAGTCTACACGAGAATGTGGTTGTAGTAAAACCAATATATGTAGTAGGTTTATTATTGGTATCAGAGACACAATCTCTAAACAGGCATATAAATTTATGCACTACATTGGTTTTTTGTAGACGATTTGGTTGTGTGGTTGTAGGGTTATTAGTGACTATGAAGTCAATTGTTTTAAATTTTTTATATGATGAACCTAACTTGTTATTATTATTAATGGGTTTAATATTTCTACCTATTATGTTTTTGAATGTTGTTTCATCATGTTTGTAATTGCTATGCATTTGGTTAATATATATATATATATATATATATATATATATATATATATATATATATATATATATATATATATATATACTTATGTGGGTTGGGCAAGATCAAATACATATTAAATATGGATCGGATGATAAAATAAAAGAACAATATGATCTATTTATATGATCCGGATTCTAAGAATTCTAGAAAAAAGGTAAGCGAGAACACCATTGATAAGTGACCCCATAGGTAAGCTAATTTTTTGCATGTAGAGATTTTTTTTGAAAGAGAAGAAACAGTGGTTAGTAATTCTTTCTTTTTATGTGCCATGTCCTTTCAGGATATAAGCGATCATGGCTCTCCACCTCCCTCTATCCCTTGCGAGCTCTCAACAAGTTCCTTCCCTCTGCCATCTCCCCAAAATCACGTTCTGTCATCCACTTGCTTAAGGCCGCTAGGTATGTCATGCGTTGTTTTCCTTTGTCTCTCTTTCTCTCTCTTTCAGATTCTCTTGGCCTTCTTTCCAGAAACTTCAGCTGCCTCTTCCAGATATTAAGTATAAACCTCCTACTTGTTTACAACCTCTCAAGGCCTGATCGTTGATGACACGATCGGCCCATGATATCCTTAGCAGCCTTCTGTAGATCCACATCTCCGTCGCCTCTAGTATCTTCTTCATCTCTGAGGGAATCGTCCAAAATTCGCTGCCGTGATGAAGGACAGATGTCATGTAACAGCTCAGTATTCTTTTCTTTGTTGCCAAAGAAATCCTTCTGTCTAGAAATATTACAACGTTTCGGCCGTTGTATGCTCTGGCCTTCTTCAGTATCTGTCTATATTTCTGAGATAAGGTATTATGTACACTATTTACATTATTCGGACTATTGTTGTACGCTGGATACTGAAGGGTGATAAATATGTCTACAAAGATGAGGACAATAGTCCGAATAATGTAAATAGTGTACATAATACCTCATCTCAGAAATATAGACAGATACTGAAAGGCCGAAACGTTGTAATAAATATGGCGATAAAGATGAGGACAATAGTCCGAATAAAGTAAATAGTATACATAATACCTCATTTCAGAAATATAGATAGATACTAACCCAGACATGATTGAAAATACTAGTGTTTTCTCTTTATTTATATAGATGTCATCTGAATTTTATGCTGGCAATTAACAAGAGAATATTTTGTTTGATCAGTATTTATCTAATGTTTTTTTCGCTGGCCAACCCCAAAACCTGAATAATGCTCCTTGTTTTGATACTGGGCGAAGGGCAGGAGTAGGAAGCGTGATTTTTGAAAATCTCTGTTAGATGCGCGGGTGTGTACATATGTCAGCGAGTCGTTAAGGAACATCGTGTCCGTCTTACATCTGGAAGAGAGTGTACATATTAGGTTGGTGCAAAAAAATAATGACGTAATAATGTCGTTTTTTTACGTGTTTTTTAACGTAAAAAAACGACATTATTACGTCATTATTTTTGCACCAACCTAATTATACACTGTATAGCGGTCCCGAATGCAAATAAGTCAAAGTCATGAAATAATTTTTTCTCCGATGCAACTCCATTGAATCTATTTTCACTGAACTTGCGTAACCGCCTTGAGTTAATTAACCTTAAGTGCGTTCACTCATCAATCTCATCTTCACAGCCGCTTATTCCCAGTTCGGCATACTTATTTTTTATCTTTCCTTTTATGTTATGTTGTATACATGATTTGTAAACTTATTGCAATAAACCCTGTTTAAACCTGTTGCCAAGATCCTCTCAGATGTCACCCCTGGCAACTCATACATATAATCTGAACGGACCGGACATCCATGATGTGGTTTCCCTCAGGATCTTTGATATATCTTCATCACCCCGCCCCTTTCCATCGATCTTTCGACTCCGTTGGTGTTCTGTCTGACATAGTATACCCTGTAGATATTGACGTAACAACACCGTGAAACTGGGTGGAGTCAATCTTGGTGCCTCGTCTGTGTGTATTTAAGCGTGCTACTAGATTGGCAGTTAGGTCTCACTGTTTTACTGTTGAACAAGTAAGATGTAACAAATATTTTCATGGCAATTTTCTGGTGTGTTTTCCTCCTGAATTTAGACTCAAACTTACATCTTCATTTTTATTATTATTATTTTTATATCTTTATACTATTATTAATTTTACTTTTATATTCATTTTATCACTACATATCTTTTAATTTTTATTAACTTTATCACTATTTTAAAAGCAAAAAAGAGTTACCTCCCTTGACCCATAATCGTATTTTTATAACAGCGCTCGTTTTTAACGAAATCTGGAAAATTCCCTGTGGATATTGACGGAACAGCACCGTGAAACTACTACTACTACTACTAATATTGTTATTATTATTATTAATAGTAGTAGTATGACCCTGTTGCTGCGTGCTTCGCTGAATGATACTCTTTTGTCCCTGAAAGTTGGTCCGTCCAAGGCGACCCCACTCTGCACCAATCCTGCGTCTCCCCACGTTGTGTTTCAATATAAGCAGGAATATCAATGAAGAACTGTTGAAGATTAGGCTCGACTCCTTTCTGTCCTGGCTATGCTTGAAACTTAATTAACTTAACAACACTCACTAACAAGTGTAAAAATAATAACTTTATTTATTTATTTATTTATTTTAAGCTTTTCCTCCCAAGCAAGGCGGGAGTGTTACCAGCACGCAAGGGGTTGCAGATAGTGGGAACGAGAGTAAAGCAGCGTGAAAGAAGAAAGGATGAAGAGAAGGACGGGGAATAGAGCAAAGCATCTGGAGATGTCCATTGACATTGCATTTGGATAGTTGGAGATTATAGCTATCAGGGAAGCAAGTAAGAGGAAGGGAGTTTCATAGATGGAAGTGCGAGACATGAAGCTATTGGAGTAAAAGAGATGACTACATTTAACCGTTTCGACAGAGAAAGGGTGGGACTGAGATGGCAGCATAGTAGCACGTTTAAATTCATGCAGTTTGGGAACTAGCGAAAATAGCTCGTCGGAGCAGTTACCGTGAAAGTATTTGTAGAAAAGACAGAGGGAGACGACAGTACGTCTGTGAGAGAGCGACTGTAGATGAGATGCCAGATCAGGACCTATCACATTGCATATCCGTCTCTTGATTTTGTATGATTGATTAAGATCACGAATACATAAAGAAAAAGGATTTGAAGAAGTTTCCCCGTATAAGGAATTCTTAAGATGTGAGGGAGAGGTTGACCGGCCGTTGAAGTTATCGTTTAACAACCCAGATTTATTCAACTATTTAAATTAAGGCAGTTAATCGAGGGGAAATTAAAAAAAAATGGCACAGAGAACAGGACTTAACTGATTGAGGCACCACCGGTCATCCGGTAGGGAGAGTGTTGGTCTAATAGCAGCAAGAACAGTTCGAGACTTCCTTCTGCTCTTACGTCAAATGCTTTTTTTTTAGGATGGGGGGTGGGGGTCAAATTCCAATTACACTGCTCTGATTGGCTAACGAATAATAATGCTTGACCAATGGTCTTGTGTCATACTCCTTGAAGGGGAGGAAGGAAAGTTCATAAGAACCCAATTTAATTGACGGTCTAATCAAAATAATGGCCCCTGTCTCGTAAGTATCAGGAGGCGGGAGCAGAAAAGAAGCTCCATCCCATATCTTCTCTCATTGGAGGGTCAATCAAAATTGTGGCCTTGCATCACTCATATCCACCTTCAGTGGAATATTTCCTATGTTCCGGAATCTCATCTTCATATGACCTGATTATCACAGGTGTCATTGTCAATTCTATGTGAAAGTATGTTGTATTCCTAATCAAAACAATAATAGTCCGCATGTAAATAATATGAATAATGATCTCCTTATACCAGAAATTCACATAGAAAATATTTTTTCTTCGTTGTTCTTTGTTTTGCTCCCTATTATTTTAACTTAAATTTTGCAATGCAGCATAAATTTGTCTGTGGCTAAATACTGGTGGTGTCGAGTATATTCTCATCTTTTCAAAAATCCTATTTACTAATTGTTTTTTTTTCCAGATCCCAATAGAGGAGTGTGTAGTGTATACATAGTACCGGACTTGCCGTCTGGGAGCCAAAGGAGACACTGGAAATTCTTGTGATCTTTGAAAATGTTTAATATTCTCGTGTTCTTTTTGGCTTGATTGTTCATAACATAGAATTGTTGTAGGAAAAAAATGGATAACAAAAAAAAAAAAAAAAAGGAAAAAACTGGGTGCTGAAATAAACTTTGTACCCTTGAAAAATTATTTTCAAAGGCATTTATTATCGTAAAGATAGAAACGAAAAAATTGGTTTCACATTATTCTATTAATTGCCAAGCCCCTATCTGTTTGATTCTGATTGGTGGAATGAAGTTTAAATATACAGAATGTACACGAAAACTGACCTCATTTAAAATGTGAATATCAGAGTAACCATATATCTCAGGCAAAAGAAATTGGATAAGCTGCATGCTGAACAATAAACGATTTGTTTATCAAAATTCGAGCAAGATGTAGATTTTATAATCGATTTCATAAAGCTTCCAAAGTGTTCAATATGACACAACATACGTCAAGTCGGTAGTTCAGCTCCTGCCAAACACGCTGTAGCATGTTTTGCATAGCATCCCCCAGCTCTTTGGTGAGTCTATAGGCTTGTCAGAAGAAGAGGGGGTATATAAACTTGCCCTTTTACATACCCCCCCCAATCACAAGGTGTCAAGTCAGGTGAATATGGTGGCCATTTTAACAGTGGGACGCCCGATCAAGCTTCCTTGTAGATTTTCACTGCGATACGACTGCACAGTCAATTTGCTTATTACCCATTTTTTAAAAAATGGAGATCATTTGAGCAGGAATTGGCTATGTTATTAGACTATAAAATCATACAACACTGTATATTCCTTTACCTGTTATATTCCAGAGTTTTCTTCAACATGAGACTTCCATAATTCTGTTAATCAACATTTTCCGGCCGATATTCGATTCGGGCTTCTTAATTTTTATTTGAGTTTCTCTGATATTCACTTTTGAAAATAGCGTATTATGATTCTGTTTTTTCCTTAGTTAGCACGTACATTACATCCTGCCGTTACCTCCGATAAATAATGCACCATTCCTATTTGACGCCGAGGATAAACGGTAAAAAAAGATATATCAAAGGCAATTTTTTTTTTTTTTTAGGGAAAGTAAGAGAAAGGAAGAAAGACAGAAAGAAAGAAAGAGAAGATAAATGAGTCGATAAGACTCTCATAGTTTTAACGTCTGCTTCATGGAAATGGAAAACTTTGACAAGTTTCTATCTTTTCATTTGTACCCTCTTACTTCTTTAGATAATGAACTTCATTCATATTTGTAATTGTTGTTCTAATATTTTCTTAAAGGTGCTAAGCTCAAATATTGAACGAGAGAAAAAAAGTTAGGGGATTAGCCATGAGCTTATAAACTTATTAATTAAGGATTAAAATTAACCAGAAGAAAACGGGGAGATTTTCACGGTTTTGCTGGTATGTTCTTCGACCTTCCGCTGTTGTTGCATCTGGAACTTTTTTTAGAATGAATATTCGGAAGAAAGAAAGAAATAGGAAAAAACAAAACCAAAAAAAAAAAAAAAAAAAAAACAGATTTAAAGAAAGAGGAAAAAGGGAGACACAATACAAGAATAAATGATTTTTCAAACAAGAAAAAAATCGATCAAGAAAACACAGAGAGAAAGAGATGGAGGGAGGGAGAGAGAGAGTGAGATAGAGAGGGAGGGAGAGGGAGGGAGAGAGAATGAGGGTGAGAGGGAGGGAGAGGGGAAGAGAGAAAGAGAGGGAAGGTGAGAGGGAGGGCGGGAGAGGAGTACAGAGAGGGAGGGGGAGAGGGGGAGAGAGGGAGAGAGGGGGAGAGAGTGAGAGAACGAGAGTGAGGGTGAGAGGGAGGGAGATGGGGGAGAGAGACGGAGAGAGTGAGTGAAGGTGAGAGGTAGGGAGAGGGTGGAAAGAGAGGGAGAGAGAGAGGGGGGAAAGAAAGCAAGCAAGAAAGAAAGAACGAAGTGTGGGTATAAAACAAAAAAAAATGTTGAACAAAGCACTGATATCAGGTCTTCTTCTATGTGCCGTGTCCTTTCAGGACGTGGGCGGTCATGGCTCTCCACAATTTCCTGTCCTTTGTAGTTTTTAGAGGGTTAAATAACGAATGAAAGAAGAATAAACTGCAAAAAAAGAAAAAAAAAATCCCTGAAAAAAGGAGAATGAAAAAAAAAAGAATGAAATTAGAATGAATGAGTAAAGCAGGGGAAAGAATGAACAAAAGAATTCTCAATGGAATGAAATATGAGAGAAGAATGAATACAATGAAAAAGTTTGCAAAAAGAAAGAAAATACAAGGAATGATGAAAGATGAAAAAAAAACACCAACACAATATCTTTTAATATATATTCCTTTACTTATCATTTTTTGCTTTATTATATTTTACATATATTGTGATTATCATTATCATTATTATTATCATTATCATTATTATTATTATTATTATCATTTTGTACATTACCATTCGATCGAATGAGAGTAGTCATTGTTTTATTGTATTTTCACTTTTTAAATTGTCCCATTTTGACTATATATATGTGTATGTGTGTGTGTGTGTGTGTGTGTACACTACAGTTCAAAAGTTTGAAGCCACCCTCAGAAGAATTAACGTAGGATGATCTTGACAGAAGAGGTAAAAAAAAAAAAAAAGAAAAAAAAAAGAAAAAAAAAAAGGGCTCTTAGATTCGTCGAAAAAGAATAGCCTCAATTATCAATCTTATACTTTGAGAAACTTTTGCAACGAATGCCAAAAATTTGTGCTGCAGTAATCAAGGCGAAAAGAGGATATTTTGACGAGAGCAAAATTTAATTGTAAAATGCTTTTTTTTTCTCATAATAAATTTTACAATAAAAAAAATCATGTCTCACTTTTTAACCACCTATAATAATTTTTCTCTTATTTAAAGTACAAAACAACAATTTTGGGGGCTAATTTAAACAAAAAATTACCAGGGGTGGCTTCAAACTTTTAAACTGTAGCGTTTATATATATATATATATATATATATATATATATATATATATATATATATTGTTTTCCTCGTCGCATGTTTACTTGAACGGTAATTTCAGCTTACTGTGTAGTTCACAGGTGACCGACACGCGCCTCTCTCTTGTTTACAATCGGCGTCCGGCCTCCGGATCAAGACACCATTTTCTAACAAGATATGTTAGGAAGTGACGTCACAGTATTTGCGAGCGCGTCCGGCAATATATAACCTTATATAAAAATTCATATATGTGTATTACAGATGTCATTGTTGTCGTCCTTTTTTTTCTCTTCCATTTTTTTTTTTTTCATTCTTGTTTTTATTTCATTTATACAAAAAAGGGAAGTACCCCTGCCCGTGATCGGGGCGACCAAAGTGAAAGAAAAAAAAAAAAAAAATAGCAAGTAAATAAAAAAAAAATAAATAAATTCGCCATTTACACTTGAACAGACATGTCCAAATTTCTTTTTCTTTGTTTTCTGTCAATTTCCAATCAGAATTTTAATTTAACAAACATTTATAAGCGTCAACAACGTCTTTATCGTTTTAAAGAATCGATTCGAAGATTTTATAGAATACAATGAATTACAACTCTGTGGCCATCTTTGAAATCTTTTGTTAGTCAATACCTTATACATAGAACTGGTATATATATATATATATATATATATATATATATATATATATATATATATATATGTGTATGTGTGTGTGTGTGTGTGTGTGTGTGTGTGTGTGTGTCTGTGTGTATATATATATATATGCACGTTTACTTAAACAGCAAGAATTCATTCAAACACATTTTAGCGAATTTAACTGAGAAGATTGTTTATTTAATTTTTTATGACATTTTTCTAGTCGACATATGAGTTGCCGTACACCCTGAACAAATCGATGAAGATATTTTCCAAAGTCCACGATCTTTTGTTTCGACTATTTTCGACCAGCTCTAGAACGCTAATGTTGCAATACCTTATTTTATATGCCGCTTGACCAACAGGACGTGGGCGGTCATGGCTCTTTACAACTTCCTACACTTTGTCGCTCTAAGCAATATTTTCCCCGAATATATTTCCCAACCCCTTTACTGCCATCGCATTAACAGTTAAATAAGTGACTCGATTTTATCCTCTGCTTCACTTGCGTTCAGCATGTTCTGTGAGTGTCATATTCTCCAAGTCCTCTTTTCTCATTACGTGTCACAGAAATTTCAACTCCCTTTTTTGATAAAGACAAGTGTCATTTTTGTTCTCATCTTCCTTGAAACTTCTTCATTGGTCATATGTTTAAATCTGTGGCATTCTCAGTATCCTTCTGTAAAACCACATTTTTCTTGCCTCAAGTTTCCTCTTAAATATGTGAAGGAAATTTCCAGCATTCATTGTCATATAGGAGAATTTATATTACAGAACAGTTGAGCACGCTTTGTTTCTTAAAACATTTTTCCTGTTTGTTAATGATTTCTTTAGCTTTAGAAAGGCATCTTTCGCAGTTCAGGTGCGACTTTGGATTTCGGTGCCATATTTTTCGTCATCTTTTAAAACGCTTTCTAGATAGTTAAATTTCTATACTTGACACTGGCATCTCCAGTTTGTAGCTACGACTCTAGTGCTATCCCTTTTGCTAACGACCATACATCCTATTTTCTTACAGTCGTTGGTTAGTCCTTTCTTCACACCTTTCTTTCCTACTATATCTAAGAGTCACTGTAGTTTTCTTTCTGTGTCCGAATTCTCATTTCTTATGTTAAGATTGCACCCTTCAATAATAAATCCCGATAGGACTCTTAGTTCTCTTAGGTTAGCGCTCTTTGTTTTTAACAAACTTTTCCTGTCTCTTAAGACTTCTGAATTCTTTTATGAACATTGGAGGTAGAAATAAGGGAGAATTTTTTAAATAACCTTCTTGATAATCACCATTGATGCTCGAATGTCCTTTAGCAATATTTTCTGAACTTTAGAGATTACTTAATAAATTTATCCAGGTGTTCGACAACTCAATTGAATGGACAAAATGTGTTAGTGGAATTCAACACACACACACACACACACACACACACACACACACACACACACACACACACACTTCCCCCCAGACATACACATACATATGTATATGTATGAATGGATGTTGGAAAATTCTCGCTTCGACCATCTACTGGCTAAATCATCAAGCCTCCGAATTTTATGAGGAATCCCATCTTGGTCGGTCCGAGAACTGAACAGCACCTACTTGTATCTCGTATATATATATATATATATATATATATATATATATATATATAGAGAGAGAGAGAGAGAGAGAGAGAATTTATATATATATATATATATATATATATATATATATATATATATATATATATATATATGATAAATACGAGTTTGTCACTTTGCTGATTGATGCTACCCTCAGCATTCCTACTTCAGAGTTTCGTAGACAGACCTGTCCGTTTACTCTTCAGGGAGTATCAGCAATTTACCCTTATATATATATATATATATATATATATATATATATATATATATATATATATATATATATATATATATATATATATATATACGAGAAGGTTATCCTGTATTCTCGTGTTGCGACGGATATTTCACGCTTCGTGAAAACTTTAGCAGCAAAAAATATTTTCTATATTTTTCATGGGGTATCAGCAATTTACTCTGTATATAAGCAGTGTATTTAACAATATATATATATATATGTTGGTGTGTTCTTGTGTATGTGTGTGTGTTGTCATCCAAATTTAAATTGATTAATGTTTAAGACTTTATATTCTGAAAAGAGAGAATAAGAAAGAGAGAGAGATTGCGTGAGGAAACGTATGTAAGAACACTGACCAGCCAATCAAAACCGAAAACGTTACATTGACCAGCCAACCAAGTCCGAAAATGTCACATTTGCCAGCCAATCAGGATCAGCCATGTAACATCAGTGCGCGATATAACGCAGTTTTTGATGACACATATTCTTTTGTCGGTAGTGTTGAAAAAGTAGAAGAAAGGAAGACATTTTTTGATTTAAATTATTCAAAAGGGGTTTCCATTTTTTTCCAAATCATTTTATACTCGCTCAATTATTTCCTTATATACCAAGCTGGATATTCCACATGAGTCCTGTTTGGATTAAGTGCAAAAAATCTAACAATATAAAATTCATTTTTCGACTCGCTGGCATACCCCCTATCATGTTTGGCATCAATAACTTGTAATTCTGGACACATACTATCAAGAGAAATACAAGTGGATTCGACCAAACCATTCATGATTTCTGAATGAAAGTTTATCTTGATTTTATATAAATCCAAGAATTTGAATTTATGTATATATTCATGAAACTTAGGTCGATCTGAGGCAAGGTCAGAAATTTTGCTTAGTTCAGAAAAAAAGTCGCAAGCCTGGAGTACATGCCGGCAGTGGCTCTCGAACCGACCCATGTAGCTACAAACAAGGAAATATACACTGGTTGCATATATATATATATATATATATATATATATATATATATATATATATATATATATATATATATATATATATATACAATGTTCGATATTGGAGATAGATGATTTATACATATAGACAAGTATACATATGTAATAGATGTTCTCGTGATTTATCTGCATCTAAGGTTTCTCTGTAAATGTACTGAAGTGTGGATACGTATTGACTGAAACCTTTTATTTTGTCCAGTGTTTCAATGTCTGATGGTCCCATTCCAGGCTGTTTGTCACGTCAGGCGCCCTTCTGGGAACTCGTACAGTGCCATTTTAATTCTCAGGAGATTTGAGCCTGAGGAGGGTCGCGAAGCACATCAGCCGTAACGTTTATGAAAAAATAAACAAATAAAATAAAAATGAGAATATTAGACATTGTCTAATTGCATGGTAGATTTTTGTTCTTGTGGGAGTAGGGTACTTGTGAAAATTCGTCACTTTGAGGAAAAAAAGAAAAGGGATTTTAATAATATTCAAATATGGAAAGAAGTTTGCAAAAATGATTTATTTTTGACAATTTTTTTCTTTTATTCTACTTTACATCGCAACTCAGAGGTCGTTTTAAATTCTACGACCGTTAAGTAGTAAGAATCTAAAACATAGACATTTCCAAAAAGTTTTAATGGGAGACGTAAGTTGAAAATCTCGTCGGAAGTTTAATTTGTATTTCCTATCCAAGGGGGTTTATTAAACAGTCGTAGAATGTAAAAACATCTTGGTCGTTGCGATAAAAAGAAAGTAGAAAAAAGACATAAAGTAAACCAAAAAAAAAAAAAAAAAAAAAAATTAAAAAACCAAAAACCAAAAAACAAAACAATAATGACATTACTAAATTCTTCTAGGAATTTCGGACAAGTTTTTTAATAAATTTAATTTTTAAAGTGTTCTGTCGAAACATGATAATTAAACAATACTGTTTTATTCAACGCGAGGAAAATAATGACGTATGAAGAGTACATTCATATATATATATATATATATATATATATATATAAAAATGAAACTCAAAAATAACCCATCTGTATGGCCATTTCACACCGAAAGAAATTTTTTGAAGATTAATTTCTTGCGCGGAAAAATGGCAATAGAGATGGCGTATTTTTAGTTTCATCTATATGTAATTTATCTATATACTCTGTAATATATACACTGAGGTCTTTTTGTGGATCAATTTTAATATTTTATATTAGTAGGATTCACTTGGATTACTTACCCACGGATTTGTACCTATTTTTTTTTTAACTTGTAGGTCTGATAAGTTGGATCGTGATTACGATTCCAATGTAATAAATTATAACCATGGAATATTAGTGTTTGAGCCTTTGATATGTATATATATATATATACTTTAAAAATCAGGAGGTCAGTTGAATCTGCTACCTTGTTGATTTTCCTCTCTTACCCTTCTTCTTCTTCTTCTTCTTCTTCTTCTTCTTCTTCTTCTTCTCTTAACATCCTCCTCCTCTCTTTCTATTACATCCAACGTCGTGCCTTTGTTTATTTGTTTATTTATTTTTGAAAATAGTAATAAAGCGTTCATTATTTAAAAAAAAAAAAATAAAGCGTTAAGAGGCCATTTGCTAAGAATCGCCCGAGGATGCCATAAGGTTGAAACCAAGGTAGCGGATTCAACTGACTTCTTGATTTTTAAAAGTTCTATTTAATTTTTACCTTTACATTTATTGTTTGACAGGTGGACTGAGCACTTTTTAATAATACTGTTTCCTGGTCCGATTCAACTCAGGCCATTAACCTTATATATATATATATATATATATATATATATATATATATATATATATATATATATATGTGTGTGTGTGTGTAAAAGGTGTTGAGGCCTCACACTTATACATACACCCACACGAATATACACAGTTACACACATCATACTCATTTCCTCCCTAATGAGCCAAATGATAACACACACCCATAGTAATATACACACTTACACACATCATACTCACTCCCTCCCTAAGAACCAAATAATACAGACTCTTAACAGAGACACACCTCCTTTCCAGGAACCAATAAAACTGTCAAAATGACCAAGGGAATTCAGAGCAGCGTGAATCTATCCAGCTCTTATCTTAAATAACAACTTAAGAGAGGCTATTTGACCAACACAAGGATTGAATGAAACTCATATTAAAAAAATAAAAAACAAATGAAAACTACAGACAAAAGTTCATTTTCTCCAACAAAACATTCATTTCTGTAGTTCTCTGCTACTAACAAGCAGATTTTTTTTTTCTCCTGATGATGGCCATGTTGGCCGAAACTAGTCGAGGAATCTAAATGAAATAATAAAAACGAAAGAATATTAATATGCAACCCAGTGTGTCTGAAGATTTTAATTTTTTAATATTTTTTATTGTTCAACACACACACACACACACACACACACACACACACACACACACACACACACACACACACATATGTGTGTGTTTGTGTCTCATTAAATAATAATAAGTTTTGTCTATTTATTTTCAATAGGATCCTCTCATAATTACAGACAAGTTTCTTAGTATCCTTATTAAAGGAAGAAAGAAAATTACCATGTTGATACATATTCATTTTATTCCAAGTACTTTCGACATTAGCACAATGTCGTCATCAGTGTCTTGATTTTTCTAAGAAAAAAATTGTTGTGTTCATCATTTTCCTACGACAAAATTGTGTTCATCTGAAAATTACATTTTTTTTACGTGTGAAGTGAAAAACACTAAGGTTATATATTGTACAATTTAAATTTTATCATGTAGGCACACGTGCCAATCTCAAGGGAGGTAACTAAGTTATTGCAATGTTTAAAATTCAAAAAAAGAAAAAAAAATCTATTCAGAATCTAGATGTTTCAAGCTAGTTGCTGTAAACATTTTAAAACATTTGTGCACTATTCATAATTAATTTTATTAAGGGCTGGTATCATTTTTTTTTAATATAGATATCTTCAAGAACTTTTAGTTTGTTTATTATTTTCATGAAAATTTCGGAATAAAATGAATTTGTATTAACAGGGTATTTTTTTCTTCCTTTAATAAGGCTACTAAGAGATTGTCCGTACTTACGAGAGGATCTTATTAAAAATAAGTAGACAAAACTTGTCTAAATTATTTAGTGCGACATGACTTAATGAAAACACACTGCCAAAATATACACAATATATATATATATATATATATATATATATATATGGGATAACGATATTTGTTTCTATGTCAAGAATAGTTTTAGGGGAAAGACGTATGAAAAAGTAGAAAATGTTTTCGAATTTATCTCGGCTCAACATAAAATTTGTCACAACGAGCGTCTAAAACCATAAAAGACTTAATTGATACAAAAGAAAATAATAAGCTAAAATTTGAAGGAGGAATGTACTCTATTGCTTGTAATAATTGCCACAAGGAATACATCGGAGAAACCTCAGGAAATTTAAATAAAAGATTATATGATCACAAAAGGAATCTTTTACGAAAACAGTACATTAAATGCTGCTCACCGTAACATGAATGACGATTTTGATATAAAAAAATGTTACTCTAATTAAAAGAGAAAAAAATGTACTAAGACGGAAATATATAGAAAGTGCTTTAATCGCTAGACCATCCAGAGTAAAATTACGTCTTCTATTATCACAGGGTAGGATATTTAATAATAAAAGACAGGTTGTAATCGATTAGAATATTTCAGTGGCAGAGAAGAACTTTTAACTTAAAATGGCTATGGATTTGTATTTCCTACCATCTCTAATAGTGTCCAACTCTTGAAGAATTATTTGTCCCCGTTCTATTGTGCTGTAGGACACAAGTCATGGAGACATACCTCTGACCTGAATGCAATATAAATACCTTGATAATTGTAAGTGTATGCTATATATCCTAGTCTCCTTTAAAGCGGTAATACGAGTCAGACAAAAAACGTTATTTAAAAAAAAAATTCTTACAGTAATGTTCACCCTATACAAGGCCCGGGAGCCACTCGAAGTAGAGAGTTACAGAGTAAGAAGCCCAGTTTATATGGATAGGAGGGGAAGATAACGGTTAAAAGAAAGAGGGGGAGGGAGAGAGAGTGGGTAGAAAGAGAGGGACCAGTTTATACTGATAAGAGGGGAAGATAATAGTTAACCCTAAACTTGAACAGGTTAAGATTTTAGTGATCGGGAAAACATCCTCTTAGGTGTCAGTTTCACAGAGCAGTGGTTCGCAGGAAGAAGCTGTTCGAGTGGAACTTCTCACTGATGCAATACGATTGGAATGTGGTTTGCTAAAATATAAGTGGCATGGCCGTGAAGGTTACACCTGGCAGAACCAAGAAATACAGTTTGTCCAACTACTTTCCATGGAAGTAGCGGTAGATCAATGAGAGACTTGCCACATTCTACCTGAGATAGATAGATAGATAGATAGAGAGAGAGAGAGAGAGAGAGAGAGAGAGGGAGGGAGAGAGGGAGGGAGGGAGAGAGAGAGGTTGGAGGGTAGAAAATAATTCGTCACACGCAAGGACTCGGAGACGCTTTTGAACTCTATCGAGACTGTAAAGTGAGGGCAGGGCACTTCTCAACAAAATATGACATGGTTGACCAACTGACCAGTAATCAATGTATTAGGTTGGTGCAAAAATAATGACGTAATAATGTCGTTTTTTGACGTATTTTTTAACGTCAAAAAACGACATGATAACGTCATTATTTTTGCACCAACCTTATATTTATTTTTGTTATTCATATATTTATTTCTAGTAAGATTTCTTTTGTATTAGGTTGGTGCAAAAATAATGACGTAATGTCGTTTTTTGACGTATTTTTAACGTCAAAAAACGACGTTATTACGTCATTATTTTTGCACCAACCTAATATTTATTTTTGTTATTCATATATTTATTTCCAGTAAGATTTCTTTTGTATTAGGTTGGTGCAAAAATAATGACGTAATAATGTCGTTTTTTGACATTATTTTTTAACGTCAAAAAACGACATTATTACGTCATTATTTTTGCACCAACCGTATATTTATTTTTGTTATTCATGTTTATTTCCAGTAAGATTTCTTTTGTATTAGGTTGGTGCAAAAAGAATGACGTAATAATGTCGTTTTTTGACATTATTTTTTAACGTCAAAAAACGACATTATTACGTCATTATTTTTGCACCAACATCATATTTATTTTTGTTATTCATATATTTATTTCCAGTAAGATTTCTTTTGTATTAGGTTGGTGCAAAAATAATGACGTAATAATGTCGTTTTTTGACATTATTTTTAACGTCAAAAGACGACATTATTACGTCATTATTTTTGCACCAACCTTATATTTATTTTTGTTATATATTTATTTCCAGTAAGATTTCTTTTGTATTAGGTTGGTGCAAAAATAATGACGTAATAATGTCGTTTTTTGACGTAACGTCAAAAAACGACATTATTACGTCATTATTTTTGCACCAACCTAATACCATAAAATCACCTTCATAATTCCCACTGTTTATGTCTACAAGACCATTATATCTGTTGATCTGTAGTCTTAACAAATGAAAATTACTCATCTTCTTTTATATCAGCTTATCTCATAAAATGATTGCTTTATCGGAAATTCAATTAGATCCAAATTCGGGACTTCTCTTGGTAGAAACCCCGCCCTGATTGACTGAATCTTCAGAGGTGTAGCCGTAATCACCATACTTAGACAATTACGGGTTCGTGAGGCTATATAACCAATAGTTGCGCTACATTACCGTAGATTCTGATGAGTTTATCCGGCTTTTAACAGCTTTTTTTTTTGCTGCTGGGGCTTACCCTCCTCATCAAACCAGGGTTTGATTGGAGAGCCGGTTTAGTTGCCGACCACTCAGGTTTTGAATTCAGAGTTTTCCTTCTTGACCAGTTTCAACTCAAGTCTATAGAACTAATAGATGGAGATGGATTCATACCTTTCCCAAGGGTATTAGTGCGTAAGTGAATGCAAATAATCCGCTCTCCGATTCCTATCACCGAGCCGCTGTTTATTACTTTACATTGTTTCCAGAAATTTCGGTAAGCCACCTTTAAATGAAATCATGCATATCGACCTAGAAGAAACATCTTAGCTAATTCGTTAGCCATGAGCAAGTTGTCTCTTTCATTGCATCACCATTTCACGAACTGTCGTCCATTAAGCACTACTCTCGAGCCATCCAAAATGTCCGAGGGTGTCAGGTCAGAACTTCAGATGCTTTTGCATTGCAACCGCCATCTACACCTTCGTGAAACCTGTGCGCATTCTAGGAACCAATCTTACACAGACATTTGCCAAGACAAAGGACTGCACTAAACTAAAGTCATTAATATAGACCACTTGAATACTTTGTTGGACATTTATAGTAATCATTCTTTTCTCATCTGTAATAACACCATTTTCTTCATTTACAGTAGCGGTTGGCCTGCCACTACGGAGCCTGTCACTAAGCTCAATTGTTCCTTAATCTTTACACTTGCTACGAACTATAATGACATATCTGTTTTCTATGCTTATATGAAGTATAGGTTTTTCATAGACATTCACTAACCAAACGCACTACATTTTATAACAAAAACAAACATTTTGGTTTCTAGGTATGCCCATATATATATATATATATATATATATATGTGTGTGTGTGTGTGTGTGTGTGTGTGTGTGTGTAACGCATGTTTCTATGTATTGGGATCAAATACAAATCAAATACGGACCAGAATCCGACAGAATGATAAGATAAAAAATAAACAGGAAACGTTTATCAATCTAACATGTTTCGCTTTTATTAAAGCTTTATCTGAGAATGGGATATTTAGTCTAAATATAAGTTTCTACTGTACCTAAAGTCGGAATTCAGTTTCCTATTGTCATTGAGTAATAAAGTGATCACCCCTGAATGACTACATATAGTATGATTTGAAATCAATTATGGATCGGAATCCGACAGAATGATAAGATAAAGAACAAATAGGAAACGTTTATCAATCTGACATGTTTCGCTTTTATTAAAGCTTCATCAGAGAATGAGATATGGTTAAAGAAATCAATTCTGTTATTTTTTATTTTTGTGCCGTTTGATTTTCATTGGTTAAGCAGGTTTCCCGTGCATATGACTTGCTAAACAAACGTTAATATAATTTATGGCTTTCCAAGTCGAACAACACAAAAATAAAATTACCAGAATTTCTTTCGTCTTTTTACCCATATCTCATTCTCTGACGAAGCTTTAATGAAAGTGAAACATGGTAGATTGATAAACGTTTCCTATTTGTTTTTTTTTTATTCTATTACATGTATGTGCAAGCCCCCCTCCAAACACATGCATATATATACATATACACTTGTGCAAATTAAATGAGACAACCGCTTTAGTTTCCTTTCTTTCACCATACAGTAAGTTTTAGATGCAGTGGTGTCCAGTAATATGAATCTCTTTTCGGGGTGTGTGATGGCATTTGTTTGGCTTTGAAAAATATTGCGTCATCTGTGATTGCATCAGATTTTTATCACGCCCAGACGCTATTGTCTTGACTATCGATTAGTTGTCCTACGGCCATTGCCTGTGATGGACGTCACTCCAAGAAAGCGTACGGAAATTGAAACGCTTCACGAACACACTGACAAGCTTTACCAGTGAGCAACTCAACGTACTATAGTCTGGCTCGGAAACTCTCCTGATTTAAATCCAATCGGGAATCTGTGGTCAATCTGCAAGGAAATCTTCGTGGAATGGACATACGAAGTACTAACATGAGCACTTTGTTATGGTTCAGTGGAAAATACAAATATATATATATATATATAGAGAGAGAGAGAGAGAGATAGATAGATAGATAGATAGAGAGAGAGAGAGAGAGAGCGAGAGAGAGAGAGAGAGAGAGAGAGAGAGAGAGGCAGTGGCCGAATGGTTAGAACGTTCGCAATCGTAATCTGACGAAGAGGCCCGCGTTCGAATCTCACCATGGTCGATTTGTCAGGAAGGAGGATCGATCCCAGCGTGCGGGACCTTTGGAAAGTGCCTGAAAACCATACTAAGAGTTGACCGAAGCCTTGTGATTGAAAGTGGGTGGACAGAACCCTTGGGGGTCGTCGATAGCTGAGCGAGGGCTTGAGCGTGCTGGCCTTGTTTAAATAGTTGACTACGCTAGATAACACGCTCTCTCCCCCACAAACTGTAACTAAGGTCTGCGGAGCATAGTTGCATTAGAAGCCGCAGGTGGGCTCTGCAATAGAGATTGGCTACCCGCCCTTGGATACGGGTATCCTCGAATAAGATACGAGTGACCAGCTATACATATATAAAATACCTTCGTTTGAGATTCTCCCCTATGGTTAAAGATCTGGTCATGTTATATTTTTATAATCATAAACTCTATCCGTTGTTTAAATATATAAAGGACATCAATTTTAATTAGAACGACATTATTTATAGTGACCAAGGCATTTTATATTTGGTCAAGTTCTACATGCAATCACACCATAGTCTGGAAGGTGATTTCTTGATGTTATATGTCTGGAGGAGGCGCTCCCAGCGTTCGGTACCTTTCGAAAGTGCCTGAAAAACCATACCGCAGGTTGACCCGAGCCTTGTGAATGAAATTGCGTAGACAGAACCCTTTGAAAGAGGTCGATGGGGCTGTATTAGCATGAAGTCACAAGTCAACGTGGCCGAGAGTTTGAGAGTGCCGTCATTGTTCAGACTGCTGATCACGCTAGACAACGCGCTCTCTCTGAGAGACTCTGAGTAAGTTCGGCTCAGCATAGTTGCAGTATAAACCACAGGTTGAACAAACACAAATATGCCTGAGCTGGCGTCTGCAACAGGCTTTGTTTGTCGCCCTATTAAACGGGCATCCTCGGATATAAGTGGTCATCCATCCATATATATATATATATATATATATATATATATATATATATATATATATATGTTTTTATATCGAATAATTTTAGGGGAAAGAGGTATGACAAAGTGTAAAAAGTTTTCGAATTTATAAAATTTGTCGCAACTACGTTTAAAACAATAAAAGACTTAATTAATACAAAAGAAAATAATAAGTTCCATCTTGAAGGAAGAATTTACTCTATTACGTGTAATAATTGCCACATGGAATACATCGGAGAAACCTCAAGAAATTTAAATAAAAGATTATATGAACAAAAAAGGGATCTTTTACAAAACAACACATTCAATGCATTAGTTACCGTGAGAAAACTAATCATAATTTTGGTTTAAAAAAAGCTACTATAATTAAAAGAGAAAACAATTTACTAAGATGAAAATGTATAGAAAGTCCTTTAACAGCTAGATCATCTGCGTCCAGGTTCTTACAACGTTTTACCATTCCTGGCATTTCTTCTATTATCAGAATGTAGGATATTTAATAAGAAAATTGATGGAAACATAAACAAAAATAATCTAAATGAGATCGGCAAGATTGTGTAGCCCTAAAACATATATTAAGGAAAAAAAAATATTTAAAATTTCCAGCGTCTCTCTTTCGTGAACATGCGTGGTAGTAGCATCAATATAAACTTAGCTCGATGAAGTTCTAAAGGACTTTGTAATATTTCTTTCCCCTAAAATCTCTCTCTCTCTCACACACACACCCGACCGCAAGCACAGACAGGCACACACACACGCGCGAGCGCGCGCGCACACACACACACATATACACACACATATGCATATATATATATATATATATATATATATATATATATATATATATATATGTATATATATATCAAAACTAAGTAGCAGCTTTTAATATTTACTAGCAGCATGGCCCGGCGTTGCCCGTGGTTGATTCAAAAATCGTACGACTTATACACCAATCGCTATCACTTGACTTAAAATATTTTTGCCCTTCCTTGCCTTTAAAGGAGTGCCCTTTGCCGTGCTGATGTTGCTACATGCCTTATTTCTTATTTCTAAGCTCTATACTAAACATTAAATCTGTTACGAAAAAAGAACTAATCAAAATGAACACAAAACGATCAGCTTTAAAAAAGAACTCGTAACTGGAAAAACCGAATGAAAAAAGAATGTTAACAACAAATACTTTTCCCCATCCAACCCAGTTCTACGGAATCGGAATCAACGTTGAGTTTAAGCAAGCGAATGAGCCAATTGGAGTAAGGTGCCATGCAGATTTAAATTTTTCCCATTTTTTGTGACGAATGTAGCTATCGATTTTTTTGCATGCTAGCATGCTAGTTAACATTCGTGTCAGTCAGCTGTTGGCTCACACGCTGGACAATAGAATCTTCTTGCCTATTCATGGGAGCCAGCTCTCACTCTGTCCAGTAGAAAATGTCCGCAAACTACATGAAAACTGCCGTAGAAGCATGAAAAAATCGATTATTTCCACTATCGCTGGGAGTAGGGAAATGCAAAGTCGGTCTTGGCCTTCTCGCTAACTTGGAGTATATGCATGTAAATTTTGGTGTAATTCCGTCGAAAATTGCGGCCGTGCATTCGTTACACACACACACACACACACACACACACACACACACACACACACACACACACACACACACACACATCCTGCCTTTTATAGATAGAGATTAAAAATATTATATTTAGATTATGTCATCTTTGTCAATGAAACCCCTGTTTAATTTATGTTTTAAGTTTCATCTTTTATTCTTACAATATATATATATATATATATATATATATATATATATATATTCTTACTATTTGTATATATATATTTTTGTATATATATTTATTTACATATATATATTATTTTTACTATTTGTGTGTGTATATATATATATATATATATATATATGCAGCAAAAAACATTAAAAAATATTCCTCAACATAGAGTAAAGTCTATTCCAAGCCGTTCTGCTATCATCAGCCTCTAAGTCTCTGTCTAGGAGTATTTTTTTAAAATTTATTTTCAATGTCAGTCCTTTAACAATGTTAATGAGGCAACAAGGCATCTACCAGAGAAAATAAATTTAAAAAATGCTCCGAGACAGACACTTAGGGGCTGATGATAGCCGCATACGGAACCGCTTGAAATTGGCTATACTCTATATTGAGTTAATTTTTGTTTTTGCTGTAAAAAATACATATGTCCTGTTATGATAAATACATTGAGCTTTCTGTAGATCAGTTTTAATAATTAATATTACTAGGATCCACCCAGATTATATACCAACGGATCGATTACCTGTACTATATATATATATATATATATATATATATATATATATATATATATATATATATAACTATGAACCAAAAGAACCAGTCAAACCTACCTAGGTTTCACCTATGCGGATTGTTAGGGTAGGTTTTGCGTGGCTCTTTTGGTCCATAGTTAGATTTGCTCTACTTAGTATATTGAGCACTTTGCTTAGTTATTTTTGATTTACTCGTGTTGGAGGTTTTTTTTTTTTGAACTCTCAGCTTGGATTCTAGTCGATTATTTTCGCCTGAATTACATGTTCTTAGTTCTTTCTTTTTTTATTCCTTTTTTTTGCTTTGGGTATCAATTTGTTCATTTACAAGCCAATACACCTAAGGTTTTTTCCGGACTGAGTATACTTACTTATATTCATAAGATTATATAGATATATATATATATATATATAAAGAAATATAGTCTTAAGGTGTGCTATATTTATGGAATAAAGTGCTCAATATCAGAGATAGAGCGTGTGTAAATATAAAAGTGAACATAGAAGTCAACACTTAGAGGCGACAGTCTGTTTCATGCTATATGCAATCGTCAAGCCACCCTTGGATACGGGTATCCTATATATATATATATTGGTATAAATATTAATTTTAGTGGGTAGACATATTTGAGTTGCTATTTCAGTTTTTATTTTCTCAAACAGTGAAATTCATAACTAGATTGAAAAATCCTAATAAAGTAAGATCGTGCCCCCGACAGGAATCGAAACTGTACCCTCTTTTGCATCAATTTCGCCAGGATATTCATCAGGATGCAAGTTCGATTCCTGTTAGCGTTAAGATCTTTCTTTATTAGGATTTCTCAATCGAGCCCACTTCTTTAAGAAAAAAAATAAACAATTATAGGAATTAAAAAAAACATTAAAAAAATAAACAATTATAGGAACTAAAAAAAAAAAACCATTAAAAAAATAAACAATTATAGGAACTCAAAAACCCATTAAAAAATAAAGTAAACCTGAAAGGAAAGCATCTATGCGATCCATCGGCTCCTTGTTCTCCACCAGAAAGTGTTGCTATCCTCTGTCATATCTATCTATAAGACTGTGCCTCCGACAGGAATCGAACTTCTATCCCCTCTTTTCCATCAGGTTCGATTTCCCTCGGGAAGGCAGTCTTTCATTCGATATATATATCAAATACTAATATTCCATAGTTATAATTTATTACATTGGAATCGTAATTACTCGCTTTGTTCGGTCCCCTTAAAAACCCAACCATCCATTATCAAAATAATTTTCCGTAACCTTAACAATTTAAAATATTAACATTGTCTGTGCTTATAAATAAAATAATTTTTTTTAATAGGTTATTCCGAAACTTGTTTGACAGTGGAACAAAGCAATGGATTTTAAATTTAATTTTATAATTAAATTTAAAATTTTAGTTTCTGTTTTGAAACATGGTAATTCCTGTGTAGCGATGGAACCATATTTTAAAATAGAAAATAATTATAATATATATATATATATATATATATATATATATATATATATATATATATATATATCGTAGTTTATATATATATATATATATATATATATATATATATATATATATATATATATATAATAAAAAAGGCGCAAAGACTAATATTCCATGGTTATAATTTATTACATTGGAATCGTAATCACAAGCGATTTTTTTTTAAATTTTGTAGATATGATGAATTGGATCGTGATTACGATTCCAATATAATAAATTATAACAATAGAATATTAGTTTTTGAGCCTTATATCTATCTATCTATCTATCTATATGTATATATATATATATATATATATATATGCCCAAGTATAGGATTGGGGTATACGGAATAAATTACAAAAACCAACAAATACTATTCTTAAAAGAGTGCTCAATACAGAATAGAGCAAATATAATTATTTATTCGAAAATTATAATGTTCTACATTCAACACCATCACTTGATAAGACACCAGAAGTATTCATACAAAATGGCGATTTTTATAGAGGTTTTATAACATGTTGATGTTATAATTTTCGAATAAATAATTATATATATATATATATATATATATATATATATATATATATATATATATATATACACACACACACAAGATTTGAGAGAAAATAATATACCTAGGACAAATGTTGTAAAATCATATTAATCAATATTCGAATAATCGGTAGCAAATAACAAACAAAATTCATGGACAATTTTATTAATGTTTTTATAAATAAATTACACCATTCCTAGAAAATGATTAACAAAATTTGTTAACATCCTTGTTAATTGTTAATCAAATCTCGATTCGGCACACGCCTCAGATCAACCCTCATTGTAGATATATACACATACCTTCTTCCTATATATATATATATATATATATATATATATATATATATATAATATATGAAGAAAAATAGTTTTAATGTGTGCTATATTTATGTGATAAAGTACTCAATATCAGAGATAGAGCGTGTGTAAATATAAAAGTGGACACTGAAGTCAAAACCCGGAGGTGACTGGCTGTTTCATGCTAGATGTAAACGTCAGGCCGCCTGACGATTACGTCTAGCATGAAACAGTATGTATATATTAACAATTATAACAGAAACATGTTATAAACCGCTACATAAATGCAATCATGTTTCAGTACTCTCCCTGCTTCTTCTTCTTTAGCTCACGTTCTGAAGAAGATCCGACAGTGTTGAAACATGATTGCATTTATGTAGCGTTTTATAACATGTTTCTGCTATAATTATGAATAAAATATATTATTAAGCTGTGTCCTGTATTGAGCACTTTTTAAAAATATAATGTTTGGATATATATATATATATATATATATATATATATATGTATTCGTCGTTTAGGACTTCATCGGACTACCTTTCTTTACGCTGATGCGACTGCACATGCGCACGAACGAGAGACGCTAGAAATTTTAAATGTAAAAGAAAAAGTATCTAAGTAAGATTGGCTAGATTATATATGTAGCCCCAAATTATTTTTCTTAATCTAAAATTCCCAGCGTTTCTCGTTCGTGCGCATGTGCAGTCGCATCAGCGTAAAGAAACCTAGCCCTATGAAGCCCTATGTGACGAAACGCGTCACATGAAAACTTTTTCGACTCTCTCTCTCACACAAACACACACACACACACACACATATATATATATATATATATATATATATATATATATATATATATATATATATATAGAGAGAGAGAGAGAGAGAGAGAGAGAGAGAGACAGCAGATCATTATTCAAACGAATATTTTTAAATATAACGTACAACGAACGTCTATTATGTTTGATCATGAGCCTTTCCAAGCGTTTTTCTTTTGTAAAACTTCTCAATCTAGCCCGATTGTTATTAATTTTACTGTTCAAGAAAATAAAAAAAAATTGTGATAAGAACTCAAACAAGTATACCGACTAAAACTAACGTTTAAAGTAATGAAAAATAATGTCAGAAAAAAAAATGAATTCACTATATATATATATATATATATATATATATATATATATATATATATATATACATATATATATATATATATATACTTTTTGAGAGAAAATATAACTTCAAGTTAAAATAAAGACAAAAATTCTCCAACATTTGGGTAATTCTTTATTATATTGGTTGTCGTCGATCTAACCTTTCGACTCACATGAGCCATCATCAGAGTTGTTATCTGGACATAACAACAGAGATATTCATCATCAAAGATGACATCTTGTTTTTTTTACATATAAGTTTGTTATGAGATGATAAATGTCGTGGAATAGCAGACACGGGTCGTAATGCTGATCTATGACGTCGTACATGACCACGTGAAAGAAACAAATGTTATGTTTAAATGCATAGTAATATGTTGTGACTAGCTTGAAATGTAATTTTGTTGAGTGTGAGTTGCTTTGCTTTAATGCTATTCCGCTAGCGTTATCGTCGAATAGTAAACTTCTATGTAAACAAAACAGTATGCCATCTTTGACGGTGAACACCCCTGTTGTTATGTCCAGATAAGCACCCCGATGATGGTTTATGTAAGCCGAAAGCTTCAATCGGCGACTAATATTATAAAAAAATATCCAAATGTTGAACAGTATTTGCCTCTATTTTGTCTCGAAAATAAAGCCATTATATGACGCTTGAAAAGGCTCATAATAAAACGTAACAGACATTCGTTGTCTGTTATATGTAACAATATATATCTAAATATATATATTAGGTCGGTGCAAAAATAATGACGTAATAATGTCGTTTTTTGACGTAATTTTTAACGTCAAAAACGACATTATTACGTCATTATTTTTGCACCAACCTAATATATATATATATATATATATATATATATATATATATATATATATATATATATGTGTGTGTGTGTCTGTGTGTGTGCATTTCCCCCAAATGCAAAGTATTGCTACAATCAACAGTAAACCTGCCAGATGGCTAAAAGAAAACACGAAAAGAAAAAAAAAACTAAATAAATGCAATAAAAATTATACAAAAAACGTGAAAATAAATAAACGAACAAAATGTGGGGGAGGGGAAGACCAAAAGGCAGACACCTACCTAAATAGTGTTCTCTGCCTAGATTATCAAGACAGAGGTAAATGGCTTCACATCGTCATATCTTCAAAGCGAAAAAGTTCGGAGTGCTACGTAAGTTTCACGCTCCCACGATCGTCAGGCGACCAGAACGTTCTGCTAGCGCTCCGAACTTTATATATATATATATATATATATATAAATATATATATATGTAAAACATGTATTATTCTAATGTAGTAATCTAAGGTTCACGCCATTTATAAAATACTTGTATATAATTCTTGTCCGAAATTTTTAGATGAAGTATGTTCCTTATTAATTTTCTAACTAGTTTTTCATTCTTCTTATTTTGATATTGTTTTTCTATTGCAGCAAGCAGGTCGTTTTGGCATTCTACTACCGTTAAGCGATCAGTATGAGCAGGAAAATAAAGTAACTTCCGACGAAATTTCAACTCGTATCGCTCGTGCATTATGTCGCGGGTTCAAATCCCATCAAATGCAGCTTCTTCATTTCCGGCACACGCTGCTTACGTTTCGGTCGTAGAATGCCAAAACCATCTGAGCGTTGCGATAAAACATCATCAACAAAAAGATGAAAGAAAACTAATCAGAAATTTAACAAATAATAACTTTTAGATTTCAGAAGTTTTTATCTCTGATATTATTTTGTCATACGTTCTTATTTACTGTTTTTTCGCACGACGTCAAGATTATTATGATGGAAGATTTGAAAGAAAAACAAGGAACAATTCGATTTCTGTTTCTTTTGTCTCTTGTTTTACGTGTGCGCATGCGTATAAAATCATTCATTCATATTCGACTTTTTAAAAAATTGTCTTCCTTCTTGTTCTTCAACGTATGGATATTTTACAGTCGCCATTTTGTTCTTATTCTTCGCATTCTTGATTTCTTTAGTGTAGACATGTTATTGAACAGTTATATTCATCTCATAAGCCGCCATATTGTTTTTGATTGTAACATTCTTTTTTTTATAATTATTGGTAGCTATTTGCTTTTTTTTTGCGTGTGCAAACACTGCGTTGTTTTTGGTGTCCATATTTGTATTTTAGCGGCCATCTTTTTTTGATTGCTATATCAAATATTTTCTTGCCGCCATATTGTGTTCATCGGTCATTCTGATTTATCAGAATCCATATTTTTCTTAGCTTGAAATGTTGACTTTTTAATTGTTTCTTTTTTGCATTTGTTTGTTTGTATCTCCATAACTTTTTCGGCGACGAAACTCGTTTATGTTATCCTTTTTCAATATTGTTTTGAACATTATTGTTTTTCGGTCGCCATATTTATTTTCTGCTACCAGCATTATATTTTGGCGCCAAAATTGTGGCTGTATTTCTTTTTCTTTTCCTCTCTCTCTTTTTTTTTCATTGTGCATTTTAAAATATTTGATCCAATGTCAGTTTTATATATTTATTTAATTAGTTGAAAGCTCAGGTCAACGTTCTTTTCCGTTTTATGTGTTCATTTTTTTAATAAATATTTAAAAAAAAAGAAAACGATTTTGATGACAGTTCCTTATAAGGAAAAATGTGTCATCGCCATGGGAGCCGCTCCCACCGTTCCTGTCGGCGACAACGATGGTGACGGCGAAGAGGAATAAAAAGATGGCGATGATGAGGAGGAAAACAAAGTATGAGTTTGATGGTCCCAGTTATTCTGATGGATAGTTGTCACTGTGTTGACTGTCTGATTCGCTTGCCCATAGGGAGGGGGGACCTACAGAAAAGAAAATGAACAAGATTAGTCAACTGAAGACATTTGTAAAAAGACAATAGGCGGTGTTGAAAAGTTCTTCGTCCGAATTACTTCCCAAAATCAATAATTCATATATATATATATATATATATATATATATATATATATATATATATATATATATGGGTAGCAATCGTTCTTTTATACATGTTTTGTTGAATATGACGAACAAGAAATACAGGGGGGGCGCTGCAAAAGTAGGTATACAGTCAGTATTATACTAGTATTACCAGTAATATAATAGTTGTCCTAAGATTCATTTAATACTAGAATTCATTTAATTACAGAATTCCACAATACATATATATATGTGTGTGTGTGTGTAGAGAGAGAGAGAGAAAGAGAAATAATTAGGAGGATTTGAAATAATCATAATTAAGTAATTCATTGAGTCTAGAAGAAACCTCAACAGAATGCAGAAAACACTGGTCGGCCGTTTCGACCTGTATATCGTAACTGTTCTGGTTTCAATTCACGGTAGTGGATGCGCACTTCCGATGAGTCCCAAATATAGGACGAAACGGCCGTCCATTGCTTTCTGCATTCTGTTGAGGTTTCTTCTAGACTCAATGAATTACTGAATTATGAGCTATATATATATATATATATATATATATATATATATATATATATATATATATATATATATATATATATATATATGCATATATACTACACACAAAAGACAATGTTGAAACATCGGAAAACTTAAGAAAACGGAAACTCCTGTAGCAAAAATATGTAAAATAAGATAAAATATACGTTTTTAAAATATCCACATTATAACCAAAAACGTTTTCAGTTCTCCTTAAAATATACACATTTCTCTCGTTGGAACAACTATAACCTCTTCCTTATATATATATATATATTTGTTATACACAGCTACATTTGAACATGTAGGTAAATACTACAAAATTGTACATTTTGCTTCGACAAATAAAAGGTCTCTTCAGGTATATTAACAATGATGGTATTGTTAATTACCCGAAGAAACGTTTTATTTAAACGTCAAAACAAAATGTACAATTTTGTAGTAATTACTTACATGTTCTAATGTAACAGTGCATAATAAATATTTATTGCTCAACTCTTGTATTGAGCCCTGTTTTAAATTAATGCTTTGAACGTTGTAATTTTGTTCTTCGTTCTTTTACAATTGTATATATATATATATATATATATATATATATATATATATATATATATATATGTGTGTGTGTGTGTATGTGTTTTTAATACTAGAATTAATTTAATTCATTAAAATCATTTTTAATTTCATAATTTATATTAAAATACATTTATTATAATTTTTATTTTTAATAAATAATATTAAGCAATTTTTTTTCAGGTAAAGTGGTAACTTAACTATGGATGAAAATTTAACGAATGAGGAGCTCAAATGGACATTACTAAAAGGCATTATTATCGATATGTTTGTATAATCAATACATTTTACCACACGTTTTCCGTTACGTAACTGTATATCTACTTTTGCACATAGCTGTATATTGCGATTTTTTTTATTCCGTCCTTACAGCCTTTCTTTTCAGAAGATTAAGTGTGTGAAGGAATTATACATTATTTTTATCTCCTTCTATGTGCCGTGTCCCTTCAGCACGTGGCCGATCATGACACTCCACAACCTCCTATTCTAGTTAGATCTTCATATTGTTTGTCTTTTTATCATTCCGCCCTCTCTTCGTTCCGCCATCGATTATTGGTAGCTCCTCTGCCTCCTGTCTCTTTTGCCTTTGATATGTCCTGTGAGTGTAACATTTTCCGAGCCCTCTTTCCTCATTATAGTTTCCAGAAATGTGTGTCTCTTTCTAATTCTTAGTATAAGAGTCCTTTCTGTTTATATTTTCTTTCTTGTTTGATTCCACATACCGTCCGTGGAATCCTCAGCATCCTCCTGTAGAACCACATTTCTGTTGCCTTCCGTACTTTAGTCATTTTCAAAGTGTGTGTGGGGGAGACTAACAATCCACGATGCCATTATAATTAACCCCTCACTTGAAAATGGTTAGATTATTAACCAAAAGCACTTGAGGCAATGAAAATAATGACTACTTCTTCCATACACTCAGTCCTAAATACAGAAAAATTGTAAGGACGCAAAAAAAGAAAAAAGAAAAAAAAAAATTACAGAAATATATATATATATATATATATATATATATATATATATATATATATATATATATATATATACAAAATACTAATTTGAGAGAAAATAATATACCTAGGACAAATGTTGTAAAATCATATTAATCAATAAAAGAAAACGAAAAAAAAAAAAAACTTACAGAATACAACTTAGTCATCATTTTCCACTAAAAATGCATATATATATATATATATATATATATATATATATATATATATATATATATATATATATATATATATATACGTAGTTGGATTGATGAGAGTTTGTGATCCTGGGTTTCACGCTATTTGCGATCGTCAGACAAACTGATTAATTTTTAAATTTTGGATTTATATATGGTTGCGTATATCGGTGTTTTTATGGATTTATATATATATATTTATATATATATTTTATGGATTTATACATATACACACACACACACACACACCCACACACACACACACACATATATATAGATATATATAGTGGGTGGAAAGAAACTCCCTATTGAAAATTACTTATCACTTGTGTTAATATCACCACCTTTGCATGAAACAAAAGATATTTAAAGTGGAAGAATTTAATTGCTAATTTCTGTTTTTATTTCAAAGTGTAGCCCAGAATGGCACAACATTTGACAATGAATGAACGTCCCCAGCTAACACCCCCCTTACAAAGTGTGGTAGTTTGTGATATGAGTGCAGGGATGATGGTACTGTGTCGATGGACATTGTGCTTCAGTAGATGCGAAAACCATCAGAAAGTTTTATTGCAAGGTGATGCGCCCGGGATGTGTGGTAGATCCCGTACCCATCAGATTTCCGTACCCACAGAAGTTGTCCTCCCTCAGCATCCAGATTGGAAGAAAATGTGCAAATGGTGGAATTTTAAGACTGTTTTGTACTTTTACCATTAATTACCGGCCAATAATTAATAAACTTATTCCCAATTTAAAATAGGGAGATTCTTCCCCTCCCCCACCCTGTATATAATTCAGTTTCGTGTTATTTATAAATAAATTATTCTATCAGTATCTGTCTATATTTCTGAGATGAGGTATTATGTACACTATTTACATTATTCGGACTATTGTCCTCATCTTTGTCGCCATATTTATTACAACGTATCGGCCTTTCAGTATCTGTCTATATTTCTGAGATGAGGTATTATGTACACTATTTACATTATTCGGACTATTGTCCTCATCTTTGTCGCCATATTTATTACAACGTTTCGGCCTTTCAGTATCTGTCTATATTTCAGAGATGAGGTATTATGTACACTATTTACATTATTCGGACTATTGTTCTCATCTTTGTCGCCATATTTATTACAACGTTTCGGCCGTTGTACGCTCCGGCCGTTGTACGCTCCGGCCTTCTTCAGGTGGTTGGAATGTCGAACTGAACTCTTTATTTCGCTCACTGAGGTAGACTATTCTGTTCTGAATATAGCAATAAAGATTAGGGCAACAGTCCGAACAATGTCAATAGTGTAAATAGTTACAATACCTCATCTCAGAAATATAAACAGATCCTGAAGAAGGCCGGAGCGTACAATGGCCGAAACGTATGACAATCGGTCATCTTTAGATGAGGACAGCAGTCCGAACAATGTAAATAGTGTATATTGTTCGGAGTGTTGTCCTCATCTTTATTGTCATATTCACGACATTTCGGCCATTTATTTCTGAGATGAAGTATTGCAAATATGTAAAGAGTGTAAATAGTTACAATACCTCATCTCAGAAATAGTGACAGATGTTAATAAAAATTGCCCTTAAATGAGCTAGGACTACGTAACTAGAAACGTGACCCCCCAATGTCTACTATTACAGAATATCAGAAAACCTATACACAGTTGCTATTAACAGTAATCGTATTGAATTCTATTTCAAATGGGAATTAAATGCTTTATGAAGAACACATATATAAAAAACAACTTTAAATTAGAGTAATAAATAATCTTATACTTAAAATGCTTCCTGACAGGTATATACGAATGATGTCCGAAAAGGAACGAGACTAAAATTAAAACATTGTCAAGGCTGTAAACACAAAGCAACAGGGGGAGTATGCAATATTTCTTGGAACAGCTAGAATAGCTTTAATATTATGCGCATGCGTATTTTACGTCGCAACAAAGTTGACTGCCGTCGATTAGACAAATGCGTCAGTTTGGTAGCGACAACGTGGAGAAGTAGCTTAGTCGTGCTTGTGGCATATGACCAATGACCAATGTTTTATATGTATACAAATAAACATTTCTTTTTAATCATTTCACCCCAAGCAAATCAATAATGCCACTGAGACGGAAGGAGAAGACACTAAAAGAACTGAAAAAGAAGACTGACATTGTGTTTAAATTTTTGAAGATCAAACTTGACAGGAAAGCAAGAGGGAGGAAGACAGTTGCACAGGCGAGAGATATGAGTGAATGAACATTCAGTATAGGACTTACGGTTACATCTCGTAATTTCATTTGTAAAATGGTGAGACGCT
>OZ010615.1:23761674-23764174 GCA_963932145.1 Acanthosepion lycidas | reverse complement strand
TTTGCTCGTAGGCAGAGAGTTTGACCAGCACAGTTGGAGACGAATCTCCAACTGCAGACCAACATACAGTATTTACTACTATATTTATGTAAATGGGGATATTCACGTTATCGTCCTTAGGTACGCTACAAAAGTTTCCTTATAGGAAAAACGGCTAATATAAGTGGGAGGGTAGAAGAAAGAGCACAAAAAGTGGGAGGATAGAAAGAAGGGCACAAAAAAGAGGGGAGAAGGAAGAACACAAAAAGAGGGAGGGGAGAAGGTAGAGAACAAAAAGGGGGGAAGGTAGAGCACAAAAAGAGAGAAGGGGAGAAGGTAGAGCACAAAAAGAGGGAGGGGAGAAGGAAGAGAACAAAAAGGGGGAGGGGAGAAGGTAGGGAACAAAAAAGGGGAGAATGTAGAGCACAAAAACGGGGAAGAGGAGAAGGTTGATCACAAAAAGAGGGAGGGGAGAAGGAAGAGTAAAACCTAAAAAATAAAAGGAAAGGAAGAGAAAGTGAGAGAAAGAAAAACACATGGAAAAAGAAAAACTGAATCCACTTGTCTTGAAGTTAGAAAATGGTAGGTCATTAATAATTTACGAAACTTGAAATACGGCCTCTTGAAAGACGTAAACTAGAATGTTAAAAAAAAAATTGCTTTCTTCACAAAAAGTGGGAGCCGCGGCATACTAGGGTACCGCGCGATCCTCTTAAATGTTTCGCGAAATAGTGGCATATATATATATATATATATATATATATATATATAAATGGTGGTACTCGTTTGGAAAAACCTCGGATAGCTCAAATTGCAGTAGAACAAATCAGTACTCAAAGAAAAATGGGGAATAAAAAAAAGAAAGAACCAAGAACATTAAAACAAGACAAAAACAATCGTCCAGTGTTTAAGCTCCAAGTCTAAAGAAAAAAAAACCCAAAACGAGTAAAAAGACAACTACGTAACTTTAGGTGAAACCTAGGTAGGTTTGCGTGGATCCTTAGGATTATCTTATATATATATATATATATATATATATATGTGTGTGTGTGTGTGTGTGTGTGTGTGTGTGTGAGTGTGTGGAAGTAGTAATGTTGTTACAGCGTAAGTAATTGAATAAATAAGTATTAGACTTATTTTTCAAATAATTTTTTCCACTATTCTTCGATTATATTATTTTAAATACTCTTTTAATATTTAATTTTTTTTTTATTACCCTTTAAATTTTTTGCTAAGTCTGCCGTGATATTTTCATTTGCACCTAGGTGTGTCGTTACTTAAAAAAGGTTGAATGATACTGCGCTATACTGTCAAAATATATGTGAGAATTAAAACTGAAATACACTCACTGTTATAGAGGAACACACCTATTCTATAGTTAATAGACTCTCCCACCTATAATAAGTAGAAGTAATAAGAGTAACAAGTCAGTCGCGGAGTTGGTCAGTCAGTCGATGTCGGACGACTGTTAGTCGGATATTAAAGTATCAGCCACCACAACTAGATTACTGCGTCATTACCTATTATATCAAGTTCCTAACGTTTTGTACGTCGATCCTATTTTAGGACCGACTTAGTACAAATACAAGCCTCCACTACACCATCATATCAGTAGAATAGTATATAATGAAAATGATGAAGAGAAGAACAGAAGGAAATTGCAATCTAGGGATGGAGGAGAAACTACAGATTATAGAATTTAAGAACGTAAATAATCTAATAAATAAAAGGAATCAAATCATATTGAACTGTCGGGCACGTCGACACATTCCGTTTGCAAACGTGAAAATAACAGATTTCGGCAACGGTACTAGAAAACAGCTACCTATTTTGAAATCTCGCTAAGCGTGAAGCGGATCTGTTAACGGTAATTAAAGCTAAAAAATTATATTTTATGTGTATTAAAATATCCTTTAAAAAATTTACTCAGGGCACTCATATACATAATAAAAGAAACATACAAATACGCACACACACACATACAAACACACATATATGCGCGGCCTTGTGGATGACGAATTTTTTATACCCTACAACCCATTTCCACAGATGCGATCCTCTCGCTTCTCTATCACTACTTTCATGGCGTGTGTTCTGACGAGCTACATTCTTCAATACCACCGCCCCCGACCTTTACAACTGGGACACATCATGCCACATCCACAAGAGTGGATCATCCCCATTCCCTTCGTATTTCTATTATTAAGAAGTAAGAAAAAAAAAAAAAAAGAAAACTCAGAATTATCTTAGCCAAAAAAAAGCGACATATTATAAGAGCCAACTTTTTGATGAAACAAATTGAATGTTGATATGGCTGATTCAAGAATTATTCAGGATTCAAAAATAAATTTAACCATTTTGGCGTTTTTTGAAATCGTAGTAACATGAAATTAAAAAATGAGGAAAATTTAATCAGACGAAGAAACGTTCAAAGTATCATGATCCACGAATCCCCCTATGAATCATATACGACCGGCCCATCTCAGTTTATTGCCCTTTTCTTAATAAATTAGCATTTTAA
>OZ010615.1:23729174-23759174 GCA_963932145.1 Acanthosepion lycidas | reverse complement strand
TTATGTAATATCAATCCTCCTATATGGCAGTGAATGCTGGGCAATCTCCTCACAGATGAAGAAGAGACTAGAAGCAAGAGAAACAAAGAAAGGAGCACTGAACTGTTACGTAATATCAATCCTCCTATATGGCAGTGAATGCTGGGCAATCTCCTCACAGATGAAGAAGAGACTAGAAGCAAGAGAAACAAAGAAAGGAGCACTGAACTGTTACGTAATATCAATCCTCCTATATGGCAGTGAATGCTGGGCAATCTCCTCACAGATGAAGAAGAGACTTGAAGCAAGAGAAACAAAGAAAGGAGCACTGAACTGTTACGTAATATCAATCCTCCTATATGGCAGTGAATGCTGGGCAATCTCCTCACAGATGAAGAAGAGACTAGAAGCAAGAGAAACAAAGAAAGGAGCACTGAACTGTTATGTAATATCAATCCTCCTATATGGCAGTGAATGCTGGGCAATCTCCTCATAGATGAAGAAGAGACTAGAAGCAAGAGAAACAAAGAAAGGAGCACTGAACTGTTACGTAATATCAATCCTCCTATATGGCAGTGAATGCTGGGCAATCTCCTCACAGATGAAGAAGAGACTAGAAGCAAGAGAAACAAAGAAAGGAGCACTGAACTGTTACGTAATATCAATCCTCCTATATGGCAGTGAATGCTGGGCAATCTCCTCACAGATGAAGAAGAGACTAGAAGCAAGAGAAACAAAGAAAGGAGCACTGAACTGTTATGTAATATCAATCCTCCTATATGGCAGTGAATGCTGGGCAATCTCCTCACAGATGAAGAAGAGACTTGAAGCAAGAGAAACAAAGAAAGGAGCACTGAACTGTTACGTAATATCAATCCTCCTATATGGCAGTGAATGCTGGGCAATCTCCTCACAGATGAAGAAGAGACTAGAAGCAAGAGAAACAAAGAAAGGAGCACTGAACTGTTACGTAATATCAATCCTCCTATATGGCAGTGAATGCTGGGCAATCTCCTCACAGATGAAGAAGAGACTAGAAGCAAGAGAAACAAAGAAAGGAGCACTGAACTGTTACGTAATATCAATCCTCCTATATGGCAGTGAATGCTGGGCAATCTCCTCACAGATGAAGAAGAGACTAGAAGCAAGAGAAACAAAGAAAGGAGCACTGAACTGTTACGTAATATCAATCCTCCTATATGGCAGTGAATGCTGGGCAATCTCCTCACAGATGAAGAAGAGACTTGAAGCAAGAGAAACAAAGAAAGGAGCACTGAACTGTTACGTAATATCAATCCTCCTATATGGCAGTGAATGCTGGGCAATCTCCTCACAGATGAAGAAGAGACTTGAAGCAAGAGAAACAAAGAAAGGAGCACTGAACTGTTACGTAATATCAATCCTCCTATATGGCAGTGAATGCTGGGCAATCTCCTCACAGATGAAGAAGAGACTTGAAGCAAGAGAAACAAAGAAAGGAGCACTGAACTGTTATGTAATATCAATCCTCCTATATGGCAGTGAATGCTGGGCAATCTCCTCACAGATGAAGAAGAGACTTGAAGCAAGAGAAACAAAGAAAGGAGCACTGAACTGTTATGTAATATCAATCCTCCTATATGGCAGTGAATGCTGGGCAATCTCCTCACAGATGAAGAAGAGACTTGAAGCAAGAGAAACAAAGAAAGGAGCACTGAACTGTTACGTAATATCAATCCTCCTATATGGCAGTGAATGCTGGGCAATCTCCTCACAGATGAAGAAGAGACTAGAAGCAAGAGAAACAAAGAAAGGAGCACTGAACTGTTACGTAATATCAATCCTCCTATATGGCAGTGAATGCTGGGCAATCTCCTCACAGATGAAGAAGAGACTAGAAGCAAGAGAAACAAAGAAAGGAGCACTGAACTGTTACGTAATATCAATCCTCCTATATGGCAGTGAATGCTGGGCAATCTCCTCACAGATGAAGAAGAGACTTGAAGCAAGAGAAACAAAGAAAGGAGCACTGAACTGTTATGTAATATCAATCCTCCTATATGGCAGTGAATGCTGGGCAATCTCCTCACAGATGAAGAAGAGACTTGAAGCAAGAGAAACAAAGAAAGGAGCACTGATCTGTTACGTAATATCAATCCTCCTATATGGCAGTGAATGCTGGGCAATCTCCTCACAGATGAAGAAGAGACTTGAAGCAAGAGAAACAAAGAAAGGAGCACTGAACTGTTATGTAATATCAATCCTCCTATATGGCAGTGAATGCTGGGCAATCTCCTCACAGATGAAGAAGAGACTAGAAGCAAGAGAAACAAAGAAAGGAGCACTGAACTGTTACGTAATATCAATCCTCCTATATGGCAGTGAATGCTGGGCAATCTCCTCACAGATGAAGAAGAGACTAGAAGCAAGAGAAACAAAGAAAGGAGCACTGAACTGTTACGTAATATCAATCCTCCTATATGGCAGTGAATGCTGGGCAATCTCCTCACAGATGAAGAAGAGACTTGAAGCAAGAGAAACAAAGAAAGGAGCACTGAACTGTTATGTAATATCAATCCTCCTATATGGCAGTGAATGCTGGGCAATCTCCTCACAGATGAAGAAGAGACTTGAAGCAAGAGAAACAAAGAAAGGAGTACTGAACTGTTATGTAATATCAGTCCTCCTATATGGCAGTGAATTCTGGACAGTCTTCTCACAGATGAAGAAAAGAGTTGGAGCAAGAAAAACAAAGAAAAGAGTACTGAACTGTTATGTAATATCAGTCTTCCTATATGGCAGTGAACAGTGGAAAATCCCACAGATAAAGAAAAAACAGAAAACAGAAATGTAGTTCTACAGAAGGATTTTGAGAATACCGTTGACCGAATATGTGAGTAACGACGAAGTTTTAGAGATGATGGAAACCTATATTTAACATCAGAAAAAATTTCTAGGCTAGATAATGAGGAAAGAGGGCTTGGAGAATTTAACATCCGTAGGATATATTGAATGCAGTAATGAACATATTGGTGGACAGAGGAAAATAGAGCATAACCTACTTAAAAAGCCTGTGTAAATGGATGGCAGAATAGGGATTAGGAGAGATAACAAAAAAGACGATGGTTGGTAGAATAGAGGTTAAGAGAAATTGCAAAAGGACAAAACACCAAGAACTAGAAAGGAAAGAAAATTGTAGAATGTCATCATCACCCGCCTCTTGAAGGAACAGTGAAAATAGAAGTCATCTATTTAATCCGAAATATTAACTTATTCGTTCGAATGATTAGATATATACAGCAAATTACCTGGCTTATGTCAAAGAGTATCCCCAGACGAGGCTCTGCCGAAGACCAGAGTCTCGTCTCGGGCAACTGACTCCGTTCTTACGTGGTCTATAGGGAATTTTTGCCCAAGCCTACAGGCTCAGATACCCAACTTTAAACTCGGCCTTGTTCCACATCTTGCTGCGTGGGGCAGCGGGTAAATAATTATACAGCAAATTGTGGCGATATCTTTATCGGATCGCTATAATATATATATATATAGATGCACTAACGTCACAATTTGCTGTGCCCCTATATAGTGATTTTCCAAGCGTAGCTTAGATGTGGCACAAGGCCAAAATTAGGGGGCACAGAGTGAGGATCAAACTCACTACTCAGTCGTAACTGTTCTAGCCAGGCAAGCTTGCTAACCATTACACAGCCTCGAGGTATCCAATATATATATATATATATATATATATATATATATATATATATATATATATATATATATATAGTGATTTTCCAAGTGTAGCTTAGATGTGGCACAAGGACGAATGTTTAGAACACCCAGTGAGGATCGAACTCACTACTCAGTGGTAAATGATCTAGCGAGACAAGTTTGCTAACCATTACACCGCCTCGAGGTGCTGAAATGATTTACTAAGCGTAGCTTAGATGTGGCACAAGGCCGAAAGTATGGGACACCCAGTGAGGATCAAACTCACTATTCAGTCGTAATTGTTCTAGCGAGACAAGCTTGTTAACCATTACACCACGTCGAGGTGCCGAAATAATTTACTAAGCGTAGCTAAGATATGGCACAAGGCCGGAAGTATGGGGCACCCAGTGAGGATCAAACTCACTATTCAGTCGTAATTGATCTAACGAGACAATCTTGTTAACCATTAACCCACGTCGAAGTGCTCGACGGGGATTTTCTAAGCGTAGTTTAGATGTGGCACAAGGCCGAAAGTATGGGCCACCCAGTGAGGAACAAACTCACTATTCAGTTGTAATTGTTCTAGCGAGACAAGATTGCTAGACATTACACAAAGCCGAGGTGTCTGGTGGCTTTCTATGCGTAGCTTAGATGTGGCACAAGGCCGAAAGTGTGGAGCACCCAGTGAGGATTGAACTAACTACTCACTGGTAATTGTTCTAGTGAGACAAACTTGTTAACCATTACACCACGTCCAGGTTCCCCTGTGTCTTTATATATCTAAGTATGTCTTATAAGACAATAATGACAATCACATTTTGGCGCCAGATGTATTTTAAGCGTGATTGTTTTTATTGACTGGTTGATTTTTTTTACGGCTTATCAACCCGTTGCAGATTATTTAAAACCAGAAAATATTTTTATGTTGTAAGGATTTTTTTTAGATAATAATGATTGTAGTGATACGTCTTACTAATTAACCCATAGCTGGGGGAAAGCAGTGGATTCAAGCCTAATCAGAATATTTTTAGATAGTAATTATTTTTAGGAGATAGTAATGATTTACATTATATAAGTCCTACTAAGTAATCCATACTTCGTCGGTAGAAGAGGTTCATTGATCTTTTCCCCATGAGCACTTGCGCGTAAGTGAATATAACGAACCCAACTGGAATTGGAACTCGGCTCGCCGGTTACCAATTCTTAGCTGCTATCTACTACATTCGTGGTACATCCAAGCTTACAGCACCTGGTATTTCCAAGAGCTCACTCATCTAGGTACTGACCAGGCTCGACATTGCTTAACTTTGCTGATCGTACGGGAATTGGTGTTTCAACGTGATATAACCGTAAATTCTTGTATATGTTGGGTAGTGTTTTAGATTATTTCTGAATGCTTTCCACTGACTATACCACTACTCCATGACGACTCTCCTTCATTTTCTATAGAAATAAAGTAAATAATTTAGATAGATTGGAAAAAAGATGATTTAAGGCAAAAATTTGTAATTGCTTGAATGGTACTAACTCTGTATCTTGTATGTTATGAGTAGAAAATGAGGAAGAAAGGGATTGTCAGTGGCCAGGAATGAAGGCAAGCATTACTGATAGAATAGGGCTATTATATGTATAATGGTAATGCATTGTTAATGATTTTACTATAGGAATGCATTGAAAATGAGGAAGAAAGGGATTGTCAGTTGTCAGGAATGAATGCAAGCATTACTGATAGAATAGGGCTATTATGTGTATAATATAAATGCATTGCTAATGATTTTACTATAGGAATGCATTGAAAATCATGAAGAAAGGGATTGTCAGTGGTCAGGAATGAATGCAAACATTACTGATAGAGTAAATCTATGTCAATTGGCCGGATAGAAGGATGACATTATACCTAGAATATATATTATTATCTAATATTTTTAAATATAAATATATTTTTTAATATATTTTTTAATATAAAAAAATTTTGAAACTATTGTTTATCCACCTTGACTAATTATTTGAAAGAAGCAATTTTTAATTTAGTTTCAAATAATTTTTAATTCAGTTTCTGTATGTTGTAACGAATTTGAAAAAATAGATTTTGACTCTCAAGTGAGTAGACAATAGAAGAAATATTTCCAATCTGGCGCCATCTTTAAGTTTCTCCAACTTTTGAATCTAATCCCCGAGAATTTTCATTCCAGACAAAATTGTTCTTAACGATTTCATCCGTCAGTAATTATTTTACCGGGGGAACAATTTTACGAGTGGACAGTTTAGACAATTTGGAGGCCGGAGACTCAAATAGATAATCATGGAAAGAGTGACCATTGCGTTTTGGTTACTTCGCAGTCAAACTAAATGTGAAGTCAAATCGAAGAAGGGAAGAAAGTCTGGTCGCGTGTGGTTTCAAATCGTGATTTTGATGCCTGGGGACAAGGACCTCGTTTGCTAGGATTGTAGGGCGATGTTGAAGAGTAATCGGCTGCCCCGAGGCCCTGGGGCCATTGGACATTGACCAGTATTTCCTGATTTCAGTTGCCGTGGACGAGTGGTATTCGACGTTGTCTAATTTGTTTTTCTTGTCCCGGCCTCGGGTTGCTTTTTAAATATTTTTCTTTCTTTCTTTCTTTCTTTCTTTCTTTCTTTCTTTCTTTCTTTCTTTCATTTTAATTCTTTTATTTACTTTGCAAGACATTCTCGCCTTCATTACACTTTCCGTCTTTCCGTCTTTCTTTCTTTCTTTCTTTCTTTCTTTCTTTCTTTCTTTCTTTGTCAAACGTTCATGCCTTCCCTGTTCTTTCTTTCTTTCTTTCTTTCTTTCTTTCTTTCATTTTAATTCTTTATTTACTTTGCAAGACATTCTCGCCTTCATTACACTTTCCGTCTTTCTTTCTTTCTTTCTTTCTTTCTTTCTTTCTTTCTTTCTTTCTTTGTCAAACGTTAATGCCTTCCCTGTTCTTTCTTTCTTTCTTTCTTTCTTTTCACTAATCCTATTCTTTTCTCTTTTTTTTTCTTCTTTTTCTGTTTTTCTTCCTCTTTCTCTTTCACACTCCCCTTTCTACTTTTCTCTCTTTTCTTCTTTACCTCTTCCTTAAACCCTTCCTTGATGCTACTCTCTCTCTCTTTCTAAGTTACTCTCTCCCCAGCATATCTCCCTTTCCATCCTTTTCCTTTGATGAAAGATACGCAAATACATTTGAGATGAAACATATGCATATATATCGGACGAGTCAATTTCGCATAAAATTTTACACCGACATGCAAATCAACCGGATTTAGATATTAGACATGTAAAATATATCGCATAATATATCTTATATGTAAAATCTCCCTCTCCCCGCACTCTCTCTCTTTCACACACACACTCACACACACACACACACACACACACACACACACACACACACACACACACACACACACACATTCAAAGTATCAATCACTACTTCACTTTATTAATGTGTTTCGTTCTCCCTCAACGATTCTGTTTATTTCAATCTTTAGTCTTCGTTTTTCTTAAGTGTTCTTGCTGTTTATTTTCCCGTTAATTATTATTATTATTATTATTATTATTATTATTATTATTATTATTGATGTTGTTTTTGTTGTTGTTGTTGTTTGCTTTGATTTTTGTTGTATACTCATTTCCTCCCGGGGCCCAACCAGAGACCTAAGGTCAGAAATGACATTTTCCCTGAACATTTTTGTAAAAAAAAACTACAAATAAAACTACCTATTTTCCATAAATAAAGCCCTTTGTAAGGTGTGAGCTGTACTTGTAAAAAACATATATATATATATATATATATATATATATATATATTGCTCTTTATTTTCGTTACTGTTCTTTTCGTTAATTAATGATCCAACGATTGTCTCCTGATGAGATGTTGGTTGAAAAGGTCTTAGAGGCTAATAAAATTAAAATCAATAAATTCCTTGTTTTTAAAACTGTATATATATATATATATATATATATATATATATATATATATATATATATATATATATATATATAGTTCTTTAAAAACTGGGCTACCAGAGATTCCTTCAATGAGTCTATCAGAACCTTGTCCAATCAATCTGAGGGCTCCAACTACAACTGGAATCATTGATGTCTTCATGTGCCACATTTTTGAGATTTCCACTTCAAGATCCTTGTATTTTGATAGTTCATCAAACATACATTACAATCTGTTAGGAACTGCCATGTCAGATCTTCTTCTTCTTCTTCTTCTTCTTCGCCCTCTTTTCTTTACTCATTTGTTTGCTTGTTTCTTTCTTTATTTCTTTTTCTTCCCGATCTATCCTCAAATCTACTAGTGTTTTCCTTCAAAGATGTACCGATTTTGCATCCTTTCAGTTCAACAGGTGTGTCCTCTGGCTATCAAAGAACGGAAGTTCGTTCCTATCTATCTATCTATCTATCTATCTATCTATCTATCTATCTATCTATCTATCTATCGAGCTGGCTAGGTAGCAAATAAATCTTTAAACTTATACAAACTACACATAAATTACACCTTAAATTCAGCAACATTTCACCTCATTTAAAAGATTTATAATCTATGTCCGTGTCTAAAACACGTAAGCATAAATGCATCCTTTATCCACCCCCACCCACATACACACAGATCATCTTAATTTTTTGTTAATCATTTCAACCCCATACCCAAGCAAAATAATTGACGTCACAAAGTGGATGGGTGTTACTGATATTGAAATAAACTGAGAAAGAGGACAATAAGAGAACGGTATTTGAGAAGGCAGAAGATGACGATTGACATTGCATTTAGATTTTTGAAGACCAATGATGATTGGAAAGCATGCAGCAAAGGAGCGTTCCGCAACCGAGAAGTGTGAGAGAAGAAAGTATTAGCATAGAACTTACGGTTACAGATAGCAATTTCAACAGTAAAATTTTGAGGCCTAGCTGCCAATCGAGTACTGCGCTTAAATTCGTGAAGTGGAACGACCAAAGAGGAAAGCTCATCAGAACAATTACTGTGAAAATATTCCTAGAAAAGTCAGAGAGAAGTTACGTTATGGCGGTGGGAAAGGGACTTAAGCCGAGATGTTAGGTAAGGACCGATATCGTTGCAGATTCATTTTTGGATTTTGTCCAGAATCTCTTGATATATAGCAGAAGCACCAGACCAGATGTGACAGCAAGATTCGATGCACGGAGGAATGGTAGACTTGTTAGAGGCGACAGGCTGTTTCATGCTAGGCGCAATCGTCAGGCCATCTTTATATATATATATATATATATATATAACTTCAAATCTCCACGCACTGACACGAAAGTGGATTTGTAAAAAATGAAAAAAAAATATTCAACTCTTCTTTTAAAATTTTATCGCGAATTAAAATTCATGCCGACCGTTTACGCTTAATTAGGGAAAAACACAGTCGAAAATGAATACAACCAAAAAGTAATTGTATCCACGGAGGAAAATATAAATTATTTAACAGGTCAGAGAGAGAGAGAGGGAGATAGAAAAAGAGTGAGATAGAGAAAGATTGAGAGAGAGAAAGAAGAAGATATTGAGGGAAAGTGGGAGAAAGAGGGAGGATGGAGGGAGACGGAAAAAGAGATGTGGAGAGAGATGGAGAGCAAGAAAGAAGAAGTGGGGAGAGAGTGATAATGAAAGAGGGAGAGAGGGAAAGAGAATGAGAGGTTGAGAAAGGAAAAGGGAGAAAGAGAGAAATGTGAGAGTGAGAGAGGAAGAGAAGGAAGGAAAGCGAGAAAGAGGGAAGGATAGAGAAAGAAAGATATATATATATATATATATATATATATATATATATAGAGAGAGAGAGAGAGAGAGAGAGATAGATAGAGAGACAGAGAGAGCGAAAGAGAGAGAGAGAGAATTGGGAGATGGAGGAGAATAGAATTTTACATTGTCTCTTAAAGATCGTTTCTTTCCATTTTAATTTCCTGTTAAAATTTTCTATGGACTCCTTTGTGAAATTGAAAATCAAATTTTTCGCTAACAGATATTCACTATCATTTATTCTCCTTTCAAATTAATATGCATGAACAGGACGGAGGCTATTCTCCAAAACGAGGCATTACAGTAATATAAACACCAACCCTAATATAAACACTTTCGTCCCCATTTTAAGCCAAAGTTCTCATTGAAATCAAATTTACCTCAGAAAGAGAAAACCTTGTTTAGTATTTTCTAAAGTTAGCATAATCAAGCACAAGACCCCAATATCGGAGCATCGAACGAAGACACACAAGGTTTGCAAACTAATGCTCTGTAGCAGGGGTCCGGTGTATATATTTAGTAAGACATTCTTCACATCACGTTACGTATGAGTCTTGTAAGCCATTAATCTCGTAGGAACACAGCGTGTACTGCAGCCGCTGCAACAGAGGTGATTCTAAGGTAAGTGTTGTAACCTAGGGAAGGTTATTGAATAGAATAATCACACGAAGATTGCTAATGAATGATAATACTTAGGACAAGAACAACACATACGATTCGCCAGCAGCGCGTAGAAGAAGTAATCAACTGCTAGAAGTAAGTCAAGAGAAATCCACAATGAATCTCCAACTGTAGGATATCTACCGATCACCACATGCGGTCAGATTTGGCAGAAGGCCGAATTTAATGTGGGGTATCCAAAAATTCACCGTAGACCCTGTATAAAACGGGGTCGGGTAGCTGTTTTCCGAGACGAGACTCTGTCCTTCGACAGAACCTAGTCTGGGGATCCTCTCTGTCTGGAGGGAGAGACTTTGACTAGCACCCCCTATATATATATATATATATATATATATATATATATATATATATATATGTGTGTGTGTGTGTGTGTGTATTTGTGTTTGTGTATGTGTGTAGGATGCAGTTTTGGGTATTTCTATCTCACTATGTTCATCTCTGCCTCTGTCTGTCTCTCTTTCTCTCTCTCTCTCTATCTCCATATATATATATATATATATATATATATATATATATATATATATATATATTAGGTTGGTGCAAAAATAATGCCGTTTTCTCACATAGTAATATATGTGAGAAAACGACATTATTTTTGCACCAACCTAATATATATATATCTGTTTAACCATTTCTTACTCTCTATCAACCTCGGTTTTTAATATCTATCTATCTATCTATCTTGGCTTTTTCATATCTATCTATCTATCTATCTATCTATCTATCTATCTATCTATCTATCTCACTTAATCTCTCTCTCTCTTTCTGCCTATATTGTGACATTTCAAGTGGCTGCTCAATAGAAATCCCTCTGTCGTTGGTCCGGATTTTGTATTTGTAAAAGCGAAATGGCGCGAAGTAAAACAACCAATCTGATGAGGAAGGCATGGCATTCAGCCGAAAGCCTCCTCACTACCATCCCTGAGAACTAACCGCCCAGCCGTCGCCGTGGGGCCTGTTACGAACGGGCAATGATTTATTCAAATCTGGTTCTAATATATTCGCTACGTATGCCTCATTACTTTAAATGTCGTCGAAATTAGCGCTTCAAATATCGATCTATTCGGTGCTTTCTCTTCAACAAACATCCGGCTATTCGGCACGTGTCACGTCCAACCATCTTAACGACGACAAAAACCCAACACACACACACATACACACACACACACACACACCACCACCACCAACAACAACAACACTCCAGCGTCCTTATCTGAACGCAGTCATTATTGTCATCATTACGATTATTATTATTATTATTATTATTCATTTTTCTTTAATTTTTGCTTCTTTTTCTTCTTATTATTATTCATATTCTTTTTCTTACACTATTTACATTGTTGGCTCCATCTTTGTTGCCATATTCATGACGTTTCGGCCGCTGTACGCTCCGACCTTTTTCAGGTGATTGGATTTTCGAACAGAACCTTTTGTTTCGTCCATCGGGTTAGAGTGTTCTAGTTCCACGTGCCATGCCTCTTCCGGATATGTCGGTATTAGTTATCTCCCTTTAACTCAACTCTCCAAATTACGGTTCACCTCTGCTGTAGCCAGATATGGAACTCACAACTCTTTGGGTCAAATCACTGGATTACTTCAACTTACTTTTATCCACTGGGCCATGTGTCGTTTTTCTTATGATTATTCATCACCTTCTTCATATTATTATTATTATTATTATTATTATTATTATTATTATTAATAATAATAATAATATATTGGAGTCGAACATTGATATATTCAATGAAAATTCTGGTTTTGAAGCATGGTGTTCATAAGAACGTTTCTAAGTAAATAATAGCAGTAATCTGGAGCTATACAATCTTCATATCAATTCTAATTCTTCCTAAGTGCTTTCTCATTTTTCTAGGTGTCGTTCCAAGCGCATCTATTAGACCAGAAATTAATTCTACATTCATATTCCATAGCTTCTCCCGAGCAAGCTCCTGGTATTATTTATATCGTTTTAGTTTTTTTTTTGAGTCAACTCTTGAATTATAAGGCACATCAATTTTAATAATTTGACACTTGTTATTCTCTCCTTATCTATAAATATAGGGTCAGGTCTTTGTGCTTCATTGACATGATCTGTTTGAAATCCCATAATCAAAAACCCAACACGCACACAAACAAACACCCCGGCGTCCCAGTTATCTTTGGAGTGTTGGAGTCTATACCACCGAACCTAAGGACCGACATTAAGAAAATCGGAATAAAGCCTAGTATTCCCTCGCTTCAGAAGTCCGCATTGCTTGGTGCTGCAAATATTCTGCAAAAGGTGTTATCAGAATGCAAGATCTCCGCTTGAAAACGAAAAACTGTGCAGAAGAAGAAATAATAATAATAATAATAATGATAATAATTCCCATATTTCTGTTTTCCTCTTGAGTTTTCATGTCAGTCGTAACCAATGTTTTTACCTGGAGGTCATGTGACAACAAGTACGGTCAGTATTCTAGGTGATTTTTGGCAGTGCTGGATGGCCACAGTTTTTCCTTTTATTTCGAAGTTCTCTGCGCCCTCCAGTCGGCTTACTTATTGTCACTCATCTCGATCTTGTGATACTAAATATAATTATTTTTGTTATCATTATCCATAGATATAGATAGATATGAACAGACAGACAGATATATAGATATGAAGAGATAGATAGATAAATAGATAGATATGAACAGATAGATAGATAGATAGATAGATATGAACAAATAGATAGATCGATATGAACAGATATGAACAGATACATACATAGATCGGAACAGACAAACAGACAGACAGATAGATAGATAGATAGATAGATCTGAACAGACAGATAGATATATAGATAGATATGAACAGACACACACACACACACACACACACACACATATATATATAGATGGATAGATAGATAGATATTAACAGATAGATAGATAGATAGATCTGAACTGATAGATATATAGATAGATCTGAACAGACAGACATATATATATATATATATATATATATATATATATATATATATATATATATATGAAAAGACAGACAGATAGATATATAGATAGATATATAGATAGATAGATATGAACAGATAGATATATTAACAGATAGATATGAACAGACAGACAGACATATATATATATAGATAGAAACAGAAAGAAAGGGATAGCTTAAATGTTTTGTAGAATGACGACCGACCTTCTCTATCCTAACTGTTGAGCATGGACTCTTCCATCCGCTATGAATAACTCGTCTGCTCATTGGAACAGTCTTCGCAAAGTGGGAAGAAAGTCTTTCTTTTTTTCTTGCTTTTCTTATTTCCGTTATTTCTTTTCGCGGGAAAAGAGATTGTAATTAAATATTCAAAATTGTAAGAACCCTCATTTACGACCGCCTGATAAGATGCGATGATATGTATCGAAACATGAATGCATTTATGTAGCGGTTTTATATATGTTCGAATGTAATATCCTATAATAAAGAATTATCGCTTTACTATTGTATTGAGCCCTATTTTTAAAAACGTTTGAATTTATATTTGATTTGTTCTCATTTCATTTGAATATATATATATATATATATATATATATATATATATATATATATATATATATATAAGTGAACATTCAAGTTAACACTTAGAGGCGACAGGCTGTTTTATGCTATACGCAATCGTCAGCCAGCTTGACGATTGCGTCTAACATGAAACAACGTGTCGTCTCTGAGTGTTGACTTCAATGTTCACTTTTATATTTACATACGCTCTATCTCTGATATTGAGCACTTTATCCCATAAATATAGCACACCTTAAAACTTTATATATATATATATATATATATATATATATATATATATATATATATAAACTATCTCATAGTGATTGCTGGTGGTAATAAATCAGTGCTCGATGTATAATAACAGAACTAAAATGTATGCTAATAATAAATATACATTTTGTTTCTCACCGATAGTACAACTCATGCACGATGCAATCGTTAGGTGTGGATCGAAAACTGCCCCTGACGATTGCATCGTGCATTAAACTCAGAATGGGAGGAACAAAATACTTATTTATTATTATACATAATGCATGTTTATTATTATTTATATATCCACATAGATACAGAACCTATTGATATAGAATCTATAGATAGCAGAACGGGGAAATGTGAATTATTTACGACCGAGACGGTGGTTTCTCTTACGCAGGTTCAAACCCTGCCGCTGGGTACATTTACTTTAAGTTTTCTCGACTGCGTAGGCCGATAGGCGTAATAAACACTGTTAAAAACCAAAACCAAAAACAGAACGTCTATTTCAAGTACGGGTATCCCCTAAACATAACGTTTGAAATAATAAAAATATATATAAAAAAAACAAAACAAAAACAAAAAATAAATCATGGCACGTCAAACTAGAACAATCTCCACCCACCCCCCGGCCTACAAAAAAGGGGTTCGCTTTGAAATTCCAACGTATATCACCTGAAGAAGTCGGAGCGCACAACGGTCGAAACGTCACGAAAATACCAAAAAGATGAGGACAACAGTCCGAACGATGTAAGTAGTGTAAATAAATAAAAAAATATATACATTCAAACAAGTTTGTAGGAATTCTCTCTGTCTACACTTTACATACATATATATAAATGGACACAGACACACATGTATATATATTTAGATATGCGTTTGGGTACATAGCTATACGTGTATGTATATATGTTTTTGTGTCATATATATATATATATATATATACGCAAATAACAATTGCATGAACATTAAACAAAATAGAAATAACTCAGATTCCAAACTATAATATGAAAACGACCCCACATCTAAAATGGTAAAAATGAATATTTTTAGATTCTGATAAATGCTAATCTACGAAGGTAAGTAAAAAATTATCTGCTCTTTCACCATAACATATCTTTAGGAAAGATTGCGGGTATTTTTTTTTTATTTTCTCTAATATAATTTTTTTAAAAAAAATTTTTTACTATTTTTTTTACGATCGGACCACTTAATTTCAATAGTGCTATTATATGCGACACTTAGTAAATATTTAAATAGTACATTTACATATACACAGATACGTGTATATTAATATATATTTTTACACACATTTATTTATCTCCAAATCATCCATATATATATATATATATATATATATATATATATATATATATATATATATATATATGACAGTTGAAGAATGAAAAGTATGTATTATACGAAGAAAAAGGTTGAGCATCCTATATATAAATAAATATTGTTTCATATTTTTGTATAAATATAAAGATAAAAAAATGTTATAACCTCACTTACATCACATGTTCAAGTTTTATCACAATTCTAATCAGCGTTTTTTAAAACAAGCATCGCCGAGGAGTGAAGGTAGTTAAAATAAAAGCTGTTCTTTTGACACAACGTTCTTTTGCGGGCTCCATGGTTCAAGTTTTCAGATCCAACTTTATATTTACATGTAACGCTAGATCTAAAGCTGACATTAATTTCCCTTTTTAAAGATAAACAAGATGTCTACTCAAACGTGTCTACACACTAAATATAATGTTTATGTAGCGTGTTGGAATCATATTTTTAAATAAATAATTATATATATATATATATATATATATATATATACATACATATATACATATATATATATATATATATATATATATATATATATAAATGGTAATACACGTTTGGAAAAAATTGAAAATAAAAAGAAATAAAGAATCAAGAACATTAAAAGAAAGTCGAAACCAATCGTCAAGTGCTTAAGCTCCAAATCCAAAGAAAAAAACAACTTGGAAGGCACGGTGGCGTAATGGATAGCAGCTAGGATTCCAGTCGAATCCAATACATTCACTTACGTGCTAATATCCTTGGCAAAGTATAAATCCTCTTCTTCTCCCCCCCCCCAGCTATGGGTAAGTAACAGGACTGACCGGGTTCTGTAGTCTTGGATGGTAGCTGGACTAACTCAAAAAGAAATGGCAACCTACTGCGGGAAAAAATCTGCCTCGTCAGTCATGTATCGAAAGGTACATGATCGCCTAAGCGTGTATCACGCATACTGCATAACAGGACTGAAGACTTGTTCTCTTTTTATTATTTTGAGTCCCACTGGTTACTCGGTAAATGAATGCTGAATGTTTCTTTATAAGGAAACGGTAAAATATTACCATAATAGGCCATAAGAACCAGTTTACTAGCTTCCCTGCATTAATTTTTTATTCTCCATCGAATGGAATCTGATGTTTGTCATAGAGGCCTATCAGTAGGTATGTATCCTATTATGTGAGACCCTATTCGGAAAGTGTGAATCAGTAACAGGCTTTTCGACCCAAGACTGGTTCCTCTCTCGGGGTGGCGGTCTTTTTTGATCTGGGTGATGACCGTTCCAGTACTTACCATTTTGAAATGAATGGTTTGTACGTGAGGTCACCACAAAAACCAGTGTTTTTGTTTTTATTTTATCGCGATAACATCTCCAGATAGGTTGTCTTCAAAACTCAAAGAGAGTTAACTACTTTTAGCAGACTTAGTAAGTTATCTCACACCACTGGCAACCCATTATATTGCGCATGGAGATTTTACATCAGATATTCCTTTTCCCAGATGGGCTCCCTTCACTCCAGATTTGTCATTTTAGATGATAGTTTTGATTATTATTATTATTATTATTATTATTATTATTATTATTATTATTATTCATTTGCTATTTTGTCTTCCTTATTTCTGTAATATAATATCATAAAAGGGATACCAGGAGAGGAATTAGGCATGACCATTAGTGATGATCATTAGGGGCGACCAACTAGGACTGGATGAGCACATTTCTAACTAACTGGCGGATTTTATAAAGTTAAGCAACGTTGAGCCTGATCAGTAACTAGATGGGTGACCGCTTAGAAATACCAGGTAGTGTAAACTTGGATGTGTATGTGGTGTAATGGATAATGGCTCGTAATTGTTAATCGGAGAGCCGAGTTCCAATTCCGGTTAGGTTCGTTACATTCTCTTGCGTAAAAATACTCTTAGGAAAGGTATGAATCGACATATTCTCCTCCCCAGTATGTTTTGGATTGCAACTCTTTCGTGGAGGGGGAATATAATAATGATTATATGATACAAGTTTTACTAATTAACCCATAGCCGGGGGGAGAATAGGTGGATTAATACCTTTTCTCAAGGGTATTTGCGCGTAGGGGAATATAACGTGCCCAACTGGAATAGGAATTTGGCGCACCGTGGTCACTCATCTAGGTACAGACCAGGCTCGAAGTTGCTTAACGTCGGTGTTCGTACGGGATCCGGTATTTCAACGTGATGTGGTCGTATCCATGGCGAGAAAGAAAAGTATGAGAAATTATATATATATATATATATATATATATATATATGTGTGTGTGTGTGTGTGTGTGTGTGTGTGTGTGTGTGTGTGTGTGTGTGAACAACAAAATTATAACAAGCCCAGATATAAAAACATACACCAATATATTCTTTAGAAATTACTTCGTTAGAATACACACACACATATATATATATATAGTTATCCACTCCTGAATGTGGCTGGACGTCCGATTGCTTTAAACCGGGATCGAAACCCGATTGATTTGACATGTCAGATATCTTACCCCTAGGCCATACCCAATTTACAAAAAGAATAATATCATCCTCAAAAATATTAATGACCAAAATCTACTTAATAAATGAAATGAGCTAATGTTAGGTTGTAATCATAGGAAGAGATTTCCCTTAAAATATTATAATTCTGGATAAATATATTATCCAAATATCACTTGCCCTTCCCACATTTTAGGTTACATATCGATTACCCCCCTTTAACCATTTTAATGTCTATTATAACTCAACGAGTTACCCATCGCTTCGTTTTTAAACTAGTCGTTTTTTTACATTAGCCCCCCCACCTACGCACTATTTTCTATATTTACATCCCAATATTATTTTAAATTTGCGTGTAATTTAACGTTCCTTCCATGAGACCCAGTGTATATATATATATTAATTGATTCATCGAGTCTGACAGAAACCACTTTCGTCCTATATTTGGGACTCATCAGCAGTGCGCATCCACTACCGAGGGAATCGAAACCCCGACAGTTAGGTTGGCAAGCGAACACTATACCAACTGCTCCGCCGGGCCTCGGTGACGAAGAGATTGCAAATCAGACTCTATGTATGTATGTATGTATGTATGTATGTATGTATGTATGTATGTATGTATGTATGTATGTATGTATGTATGTATGTATGTATGTATGTATGTGTAAAATCAAAAGTAATATTTCGTGCCAGATGAGTTGGTAGAACAATGAAACTTAAGTTGCACTTCGAACGTAGGTATATATATATATATTTATTAATATATATTTCTTAGCTCTGTCTAACCACATTGAGAACTGTTTTGTTTACATCACTTCATCTCAAGCAAGGCAATAAAGCCAATAAGACGCAAGCAGGGGAACTGAGTGGGAGAGGATATTAGAAAAAATCACTAAGGAGAGATAACAGTAAAAGAATAAGAATTCAGAAGAAAGAAGATTGCGATTGACATTGCATTGAAATTTTTTAAGATCAAAGTTGACTGGGAAGCAAAAAACCAGAAGGGGGTTTCCCAAATGCAAGAAGTGTGAAACTGTTAGCATAGAACTTACGGTTACATCTATCTATCTATCTATCTATCTATCTATCTATCTATCTATCTATCTATCTATCTATCTCTCTCTCTATATATATATATATGTGTGTGTGTGTGTGTGTGTGTTTATATATATATATATATGTGTGTGTGTGTGTGTGTATGTGTGTAAAGACCAGTTGAGCATTATATATATATATATATATATATATATATATATATATATATATATATATATATATATATATATATATATCCATATGAAATGAGAACGAATCGAATATAAATTCCATCCTTTATAACATTAATTTAAGAGAGCTCAATTCAAAGTAGTGCTGTATTCTTGATTTCAGGATAATTACAGCAACACGTTGATGTAAGTATCCTAAATTATAAAAGAAAAAAGTATATATATATATATATATATATATATATATATATATATATATATATATATATATATGTGTGTGTGTGTGTGTGTGTGTGTGTTTGTGTTTGTGTTTGAGTGTGTGCAATAAAAAAGAGAAATGGAAGTAAATATACGTCGGACATTTGTTCAGAGTTTCGGTCAGAAAGGTTTGCCTGGCGGGATACAACAGAGAAATATTATTATTATTATTATTATTATTATTATTATTATTGTTTCCTTTGATTTCTGCTGTATGCGCATTTCCTTCCGGGTCCCTACCAGAAACCTAAGGTCAGAAATGGCTTCAAGACATTTCCCACTGATCATTTTTGTAAAAATAAAAAAGATCAAACACATTTTAGGAACCCGTTCAATGGGTCTATCGGAATTTTTTCCAATCAATCCGAGGGTTCGAACTTCAACTAGAATTGTTAATGTCCTCATATTCCATATTTTTGCGATTTTCATTTCAAGATCTTTGTGTTTTGATAGTTTTTTTGAAAATCTTAAAAAACACATTCCAATCTGCAGGGACTCCCATGTCAATAATAATAATAATAATAATAATAATAATAATAATAATAATAATAATAATAATAACTTTATTATTACCTTCTTCTAATCGATCGATTTATTTTTTACGGATTTTCAACCACTTTTAGGTTATTTAAAGTCGAAAGATATTTTTGGAATTGCAATAATTATTCTTATTCATTTTTCTTTAAAGATAACAATCAATGATTTTTCGTGATATAAAACTTACTATTTAACCCTTTGTTTGGAGGGGAGAAGAGATGGCTTAATCCCTTCCCATATATACGCGTATTTGCGCGTAAGTGAATGTAACTTACTCGACTGGAATTTGAACTCGGCTCGCAACCGCTGTCACACCATCCGTACATCCATTCTTCTAATCGAGCGTTCAAACTAAAAGCAAAATCATATTGACGCTAAATACTGACCTCATCACTTGTACGGAAACTGGAAAGGTTAGTGCATAGATTAAAAAGAAACAAACACAAATCAGTGGCCTTTCTATGAAATATAGATTAATTAACATTTGCAACAACATCCTACTCCTCTTCCTCCTCCTTCTTCTTCATTATTATTATTATTATTATTATTATTATTATTATTATTATTATTATTATTACCTCACCTCTACGTACTCATTTTATTTTTATAGCCATCTAACTACAGGTATTTTTCGTCATAATTTACTTCATATAGCAGTAATAACTTCTAGCTTACAGCGAAGATCAACTGACAAGTTTTCTCAATACTCCAACACTAAGTATTCCGGGCCTTACGGCCGCATCACGGTAAAACATTGGTTCCCGTACGATCAATGCTTAGCTTGGTGACCGCTTGGAAATGCCAGGTGCTGTAGGCTTGGATGTGCGGCTGGTGTAATGGATAATGGCTCAAAATTGTAAATCGGGTGCTCCAGTTCCAATTCCCGCTGGGTTCGTTATAATGACATACGAGTAAATGCTTTTAGGAAAGGTATGAAACCGCCTCTTCTCCCCAGCTAAGGATTAATAGAGATAGAAACAGATATATAGAGAGAGGGAGATAAAAACATATATATATATATATATATATATATATATATATATATATATATGAAGAAATATAGTTTTAAAGTGTGCTATATTTATAGGATAAAGTGTTCAATATCAGAGATAGAGCGTATGTAAATATAAAAGTGAACATTGAAGTCAACAGTCAGAGGTGACAGGCTGTTTCATGCTGGACGCAATCGTCATGCAGCCTGACGATTCCGACCAGCATGAAACAGCCTGTCGCCTCTGAGTGTTGACTTCAATGTTCACTGATATATATATATATATATATATATATATATATATATATATATATATATATATATATATATATATATATTAAGGCATTAAAAACAAGAAAATTTATATTATGGACCATGATAGATTTAAAACAAACACCAGTCGACCGGTTTCGTCCCCTCTCATCAGAACTGTTAACGGGGAACTAAAATTATGTGTTCCTTTGACGTCTGCATCCTCTTCACGTGTGTGTCTTTATCGGAGACTATTGATATTTGCAGCGATATGTTATATCGTAGTAATTTGACTCCTCCTAATATACCTGAAGAAGTGTTCGTTGAACTCATGAAATTTGCCACCATGTTTGTCGATTTTAGTTTCGACAATATCATGTATCGTCAGATCGATGGTGTAGCGATGGGTTCCCCCTTGGGTCCCGTGTTGGCTAATATCTTTGTGGGTTTTTATGAGGAAAGCCTTATGTTAAGTTCTGCCCGACCCAAGGTTTACTTTCGGTATGTGGACGACACTTTTTGTGTGTTCAGCCACGAATCGGAAGTGGATCAATTTTTTTCCCTACTCAACAGTGTTCATCCTGCCCTTAAATTCACAGTAGATAAGGAGTTCAATGGTTCATTGCCCTTCTTAGATGTTCTTGTTCAAAGAACTCCTACCTCGTTTATCACATCAGTTTACAGGAAGTCTACATTTACTGAATTATATACTCGATGGGACTCCTTTTGTCCTAAACGACAAAAGATTAATTTGATTAGGACCCTGACACATAGGGCCCTAATGATTTGTTCGGATGACACTTTGAAACATGAAATCAGTTGTTTAACTGAGGTTTTTGTGAACAATGGTTATCCGTTGAACATTGTTCACTCAGTTATTCGAGATGAAACTGCCAGGTTCAACAAAATTAAACCTGCTTCAGTGGGTAAATGTTCGGTCTATCTTCGTTTGCCGTGGTTGGGTAGGATTAGTGAATCCTTCGCCAAGCGTATTTCATGGAGTTCACGTCAGTGTTATTTTGCAGCCAATGTTCGTGTTGTCTTTCAAACTAAGTCCGTACTTTCATCTGTGTGTAAAGACGTTCTACCCCCCACCATATTAACTCTGTTATTTACCATTTCAAATGTAATTGTGGATGCGATTACATAGGTAGAACGACACAGCGATTGGACGTTAGAATTAAACAACACGTATCTGCTATAATACTGAATAAAAATTTTTCTTTGGGTGATACCATTCGTAACACGAATGGGTCTTCGATTGCGGATCACTTTATAAAGAATCCTACTTGTGCGTTGAATTTCTGTGTGAACTGGTTTTCTGTTTTGGCCAGTTCGCACTCGCTATTCCATCTTAAGGCGTTAGAGACGCTTTACATCAGGTTCAGGCAACCTACTCTTTGTAAACAAAGAGATTGTTTGCTTGGACTTGCTGTGCTGCGTTTCTAGCATCTTGGTTGGTATAACTTTTATAATAATTTATTTCTTCCTGTCCAATCATTCATGTCATGCATAACAGACTTCTTTTTCTTTTCCTCATAATTTTAGTTCCCCGTTAACAGTTCTGATGAGAGGGGACGAAACCGGTCGACTGGTGTTTGTTTTTGTTTTAAATCTATCATGGTCCATAATATAAAATTTCTTCTGTACCGTTTCAAATATATTCATATATATGTATATATATATATATATATATATATATATATATATATATATATATATATATATATAATGACATAGATTGAGTCCGACAATTATTTAATATATTTTCTGTTTATACGTTATTTTTTATAGGCACAATTTATTTAAGTAAATGCTCTGTTTTTTTTTTGTTGTTTTTTTTTTAATTAAACAGTGTTAATAATATTTACCGGACTTAATCCATTTTATATGTTATCATTTTTTACGTTAACATGCATTTCGCAAACAGAAATGATCAGTCGAGTAAAATCGTCGAAGAGTCTGAGTTTATAAAGAGGACTTTGCTAACCAGACGCTTCTCTGTAGCTGAACAGTTCAGCACGCCAGGCACAATGACGGTTTCCGTATAGGAATTTAAGTTCGATTCCTGTCGGAGAACGCATATTTTTTTACGAAATTTCTCGAACATTCAGGTCGGTAAATATAATTAATTCTGTTAATTAAAAAACAGAACATTTACTTAAATCAATTATATCCATAATAAAATAACGTACAAAACATAATATATATATATATATATATATATATATATATATATATATATATATATATATATATATATATATAGTGAAAGGTTTCTAATTGTTGAAAGCAGTCTATATGAAATGTTCTTTTTTTATTAGATAAATAAGTAGACTCTACTAAGTCAAAAAGTGTAGTATCTGTTTCTTACAGGTTTTTAGAAGAAGAGGAACTCCTCAATCGGCAAAATAGGAATGAAGATTTTCGCAAAAGTTTCGTGGGAACCGTTTACTAAAATTACACAAATTTTCAGAACCAGTACCTAGGCTATCTTTTTTAAGTACTAAATTTCACGCAATACAAGACTCGAGAATCCCTCAAGGTAGATGGTTACTGTTAAAATTATTCTAACGAATGAGGCGGGTGATACGAATGGAAATGGAGGTAGTAGGAAGTGTTGATTAAAGATTAAGACTCTAAATAATGATTGGAACTTGAGCTGAAGAGATTAAGAGTGTAGTTTTCGGGAAGCATATATGTGGGATTTTCTCCACGAAATATCAGTTCTTGGGAAAAAAATCTGAGTCGAACGTTCTTCTTTCATTTGAAACACGAAGGAAATGAGGGTGATTCGATTCGGTGGAAGTGGTATTGCGTGTCCTACTCGTAATGGTCTGAATTGGTAGAACTAAAGAATGGAGCGCTTATCTAAACATTTGACATAGACATACCGATAGGAAATATTGAGTAGGATTCGACCCCGTGGAGTGTCCTATTTTAAAGAACTTAACTGGTGGAACTAAAGAATGGAGCGCTTATTTAAACATTTCGCATAGACATAGCAATACGAAGAAGTGACTAGGATTCGACTCCGTGGAGTGTCCTAGCTTTAAAGATCTTAACTGGTGGAACTAAAGAATGGAGCGCTTATCTAGACATTTGACATAGACGTAGCGATAGGAAGAAATGAGTAGGATTTGACTCCGTGGAGTGTCCCGCTGTAAATGCCTGAACTGGTGGAACTAAAGAATGGAGCGCTCATCTGAACATTTGACATGGACGTGGCGATAGAGTAGCTATAGGAAGAAATGAGTAGGATTCGACTTCGTGGTGTGTTCTAGCTTTAAAGATCTTACCTGGTGGAACTAAAGAAAGGAGCGCTCATCTGAACATTTGACATAAACATAGCGATAGGAAGAAATGAGTAGGATTTGACCCCGTTGACCTTCCTAGCTTTAAAGATCTTCACTTGTGGAACCAAAGAATGAACTTTTGTATTTATTTTTGGTATGTAAAAAAAAAAAAAAATAGAACAGGTTTCTCAAAAAAAATAAAAAAATAAAAATAAATGAATATCCTATCGTTGATTTTAACTATTAGGTTGGTGCAAAAATAATGACGTGATAATGTCGTTTTTTGACGTTAATACGTCAAAAAACGACATTATTACGTCATTATTTTTGCACCAACCTAATAATATCCTCTTTTTTTGCTCATTAGATATCCCTTATTTAAAATCAGGCTTGCCACATTGAGCTATCAAGTAGCGAATTTTTCCACATTTGAAAGCCGAGCACTGTTAAATTCTGAAATGATTTTCCTTTCGTTAATAGTCCATTTTAGCCCAGCTTATTTGAAAAAAACAAAACAAAAAACCCCCCAGGTATCGAAATACAAAATTTAGTAGCCCTGACCTTTCAAATGCAGCTCAGCCTGTTAATAATGCTTGATACTGTGATTTTTTTCTATAGTTTCGCTCAATACAGAAGATAAGTCAAAAAAGTTTCCCTGTTTCTAAATCTGGTTAGCCTTCCTGTTCATAACGACAATCGTGCATAGAATATCGAAGGATAAAATGACGAATGGACAAAGTGCCGAACGGTGAGAGTCGAATTGACTAAATAACGAAATGCCAGAAATGTGTCTACAATAGAATACCTTTTACTTTGCATGCAAGTATCCAGTCGATAAAGAATTATTGTAAAATTTTAAACTAATATCAAAACATCCAATATAAAAAAATACTTTCTACATCTTTGCTAACTTTTTGAACAAAGATCTGTATTCAAACTATAATAAAGAGCTAAGTTTTTGAATCTAGAGTCCCTAATATATATATATATATATATATATATATATATATATATATGTACATATATATATATATATATATATATGTACATATATATATATATATATATATATATATATATATATATATATATATATATAGAGAGAGAGAGAGAGAGAGAGAGAGAGAGAGAGTAAAGAAATAAGTTTAAATGACTTTTTCAGCTGTTTACCGCATTTGTTTGTTATTAACTTTCCATTTCATAATATTGAGCTCTTTAATAACGGAAGTCTCAAAAAGCGTTAAATAAACTGTTTGACAGTTTTTTTTATAATTTTATCTTTGAAAAATACTGTTTTTGTCAGTCAACTAAGAGACAAACCCTCTATAGTGATTATATATATATATATATATATATATATATATATATATATATATATATATATATGAAGAAATATAGTTTTAAGGTGTGCTATATTTATGGGATAAAGTGCTCAATATAGATAGAGCGTATGTAAATATAAATATAAAAGTGAACATAGAATTCAACACTCCGAGGTGGCCTGACGATTGCGTCTAGCATGAAACAGTCGGTCGACTCTGAGTGTTGACGTCTATGTCCAGTTATATATATATATATATATATGTATATATATATATATATATAGATAATATTAGTGGTCAATATATATATATACATATTTCCAAGAGGATAGAATCCAGGTAGAACTCAATGTCCAGGACAGAATATAATATAAAAGGCTCAAACACTAATATTCCATGGTTATAATTTATTACATTGGAATCGTAATTACAATCCAATTATATATAATATATTAATAAATAATTGGATAATAATAATTTATATATATATATATATATATATATATATATATATATATATATATATAATTATTTATTCGAAAAATTATCACCTAAATATCTTATAAAATCCCTACAAAAATAGCCATTTTGTTTCAACACTTCTGGTGTCTTATCAAGTGATGGTGTTGAATGTAAGTTCTACATTCAGCACCATCACATAATTTTAGAAGAAATAAGAAATAATTATATTTGCTCTACTCTATATTGAGCACTCTTTTAAGAATAGTATTTGTTTGTTATTGGAATTTATTCCGTATGCACCAATCCTATACTTGTATATATATATATATATATATATATATATATATATATATATATATATATATGAGAAGAGTCTCAGTTCAATTTGTTAAAAAATAGAGCGTAATAAACGACCCCCCCAAAAAAAATCGTACCGCTAACCGATGATTATAGAAGCTTAATCTCTTTAAAGGCGATTATTTATTAAATGATGCCAAAACTAAGCAATAAAAAGTTTAGAATCGATTAATTGATTATTTGAACCGAGTTTTTAAAATCATGATGATATCAACATTTTATCCTGTTGAAATATTATCTATTCGACATTATGGCCAATCGTCATTTAGTCAATTCGATTCGTTTTCCGTCCGACATTTTGTCCATTTGCCATTTTGTCCATTCGCTATTTTGTCTTTCGACACTTTTTCCTTTGACATTCTAACCTACTACAAAGACCATCCCTATTAAAAATCATGGTAAGAACTCTGATCACTGGCATTGTTAAAAAAAATAAGGTAACTAGCACGGTCACGAAAACAAACGATATATGTCGATATTGTTATTATCATCAAAATTATCACTATTAACTTTACCAACATTATCACTGCCGAATCTGACACTATTATCATCAATATATTCTTAATCAACATTATCAATATTTTTTATACTTTTATCATTATTATAATCAACATCAACGTACTATTGTGTCTATGGGAAAAGTGCACACTGCCAGCCTGCAGGCCTGAGCCGGGCCGACACCAACTCCCCCAGGTGGCTAAAGTAGGAACTAGTAGCTGGGCAATGAAACATACTAGAGTTAACTCCCGTCGGAGGGGACAGTGTCCGTGTACTCCCATTGATTTTATGTCGTTGTTGTTGATACTTTTTCTGTCTCGCTCTACTGTTCTGGAACCACACCTGAGTGACTCGTTTACTCAGCCCGGCTTGGGCGGCGATCTGTTCTAAGTCGTTACCGTCCGGGTTACTGTCCAGTTGGAATTTCGCCTGTAAAAACTGGAGCTGTTCTTCAGTGAATGTGGTCCGCACTCGTTTTGCTTTCGGCTTCTGACTACTGGCGCTCTCTGAAAGAGAAGATAAAAATATTATTATTATAAATTATGCTAGTGCTTATAGTTGCGGTGTAATCACTGTTATTAAGAACTCAAGCCTACAAATAGAATCTCCTTCCTTGACGGTATTGTAATGGGGTCTTCTCTTGGAACGACTTTTGCCATGTTAATATTTGTTAACATTTCTATATTTATTTTATCATCGATTGGAACATATCTTTCGAATAAAACCTTCATCCTTTATTATCTTGTGGGTGAGAGTCGGACATCAAATATATGAAAACTTTTATTGTCAAATATGAAACGTACCTAAACTTCTTTCTCTCTCTCACACATATTTTGTGTGGGAATATAGTCAGTTTAATATTTTTTTTCAATTTACTATTATTATTATTTCCTTTGATTTCAGTTGTATACTCATTTACTGCTGGGTCCCAACCAGAGACCTAAGGTGAGAAATGGCATCATCACGTTTCCACTGAGCATTATGGAATCTAACAGCTGATACATTTTACATTGATAAAACCTTTCGTACGGCGTGAACTGTACTTGGGAGAACAATTTTCTTTAAGGCATGGACTGCCATTGATTGAAGTTTTTCCAAGCATGGACTACCTTTTATTGAAGCTTTTCCAATAAAAACACGACTCTTTTTATTGATCTCATACGCCTCATTTTTGGGATTTGCACTTCAAGATCTTTGTATTTTTAGGTTTTTGGGAAAATCTTCACACGCACACACACACACACACACACACATATATATTTTTAAAGACATTTTTATGTTTATACATTCTTTTTATAGATACAAATATTGAAGTAAATGCTCTTTTTATAATAAAAAGTATTATAACATTTACCGGCCTGAATGTGCGAGAAATTTCCATAAAAAATATGCGTTCTCCGATAGGAATCGAACCTGTATCCTACACGAAGCCGTCATTGAGCCTGGCATGCGTTAACCGATCGAGCCACAGAGGATCGTTCGATCAGCAATTTCGATTTTACTGTTTTTAAACTCCAATCTTCCATGAATCTCTCACGTACATTCATATCTGCTTAAAGCGTATGCAAATGTAAACAAATGACGTCACACATTATGAAATGAACAAAGTCCGACAATTATTTTTAAGACATTTTTATGTTTCTATATTCTTTTTATAGATACAAATATTTAAGTAAATGCTCTGTTTATAATAAACAGTATTAACGACATTTACAGGCCTGAATGTCCGAGAAATTTTCATAGAAAATATTCGTCCTCCGACAGGAATCGAACCTGTATCCTATACACGTAAGTAAATGTAATGGATCCGACTGGAATATTTAACTTGGTTCTCCGATTCCTCAATCCAAGCCGCTATCATTACATTTCAGGTGTACTATGTGTAAAAAATATAAGCATATATACAGTGTAACCCGGATATAAGAGAAACCCGGATATAAGAGAGATTTTATCTGGTCCCGAATTAGAGCCTGTGTTAATGTATATAAATTAGACCAAACCCGGATATAAGAGACTTCTTCTCCGGTCCCGACAACTCTCTTATATCAGGGTTACACTGTATAAGAAAAAATAACGTTATAAATTGTCTGAATAGTCTAGTAATTATTGATAATAATAATGGTATATTATTATTATTATTATTATTATTATTATTATTATTATTATTATTATTATACTATTATTATTATTATTATTATTATTATTATTATTATTATTATTATTATCTTGGTGTCGCGCATTGATGTAATCAGTAGAAATTCTTCACTTAAAGAATGGTGGCAATAAGACGCCTCAAAACTCAAGAACTTTCCGGAGAATTCTCGCAGAGTAAATGATGGTACTTTTCTGGAGCTATACAATCTTAGTCTCAGTTTCAGTCCTCACTAAGCGTTTATTATTATTATTATTATTATTATTATTATTATTATTATTATTATTTCACTCTCTCGTCACTTTATTTTTTTCTATCTCCTTCATCCTGTTCTCGTCTTTTTTTCTACTTTTCATAATCTTATTAGATTTTTCTTTTCTTACTAATGTTAAATTGTTAATCTTTAAGTATTTTTTACATCAGTTGTATCTGATGACTTACAACAGGAATCAAGTGACAACAAGTTTCTCCGATATTCCAACACGCGCCTTAATATTTGTAATTAATTTTATTATTATACGAGCTGACATTCTAACGATTATTAATATTATTACACGATTATTATTATTGCACGATGAGTATTATTATTATTACACGAGTTGTCATTCTGATGATCATTACACGTTTATTATTATTATTACACCATTACACGAGTTGTCTTTCTGACACTTATTGTTATTATTACACCATTATTATTATTATGACATTATTATTATTATTATACTATTATTATTATTATTATTAATATTATACTATTATTATTAAACTTTTATGATTATTGCACCATTATTATTATTATTACACCATTATTATTATTGCATGAGTTTTCATTCTGATGATTATTATTATCATTACACGCTCATTATTATTAATAATATTAATATTATTACACCATTATGATTATCATTACAACATTATTA
>OZ010615.1:23716674-23724174 GCA_963932145.1 Acanthosepion lycidas | reverse complement strand
ACATTTAAGTGTCATCTCTGACAAAGTGGTAAACTCTTTTTGTGTGACTCGTTTAGTCCTTTAGGAATTCATAAGACTAAAGTGATATTTACGATGATATGATTACGCATGCCCATGAAGGAGGGTTTTTTTTATTTTAAATATGTCTTTTGCATATATAATCTAACCGATTTTATTTAATTTCTTTTTCTTAAAAGAAACTCATTGAAATTCTGGTCTTTCGATTTAACGAACCAGTCACTAAACGATCTGGTCGTTAAGTGTGGATTTTATAAACTGTTTGCTATTTCATCCATTTTCTGTGTTTAATTGTTTTGTCTCAACCAGCTTTCGATAGTTTTAATGTTACTTTTACAATATTTGCGACATTTCTAGTTTATTATTCAAATATTTATGCAGTCGTCTACGGAACAGTAAACGTAAGATTTTTATTTTATTTATTTGGATCCATTTTGAAGAGAGTGAAAAAAAATCTCAAAGTTTTCAGGAAAAATAGATTATTGACTGATTGAATTTAAAAAAAAAAGAAACGTTTCATTTTATGAGATTTTATAGCTGGTCGTAAGTCCGGGGATCTTTAAACAGTCACACGTCGTTAAATGGGAAGTTACTCTACAATTGTTAATAAAAACTTTCTTTTCTTACTAACTTTTTTTTTTAAGCGTTTCACCCCAAGTAAGACGGGGAGCCACTAGCACGCAAGGGGTTACAGAAAATTGGAGTGAGAGCAAATAGAAGAAAAGGATAGTGGATAGATCAAGGCAACTGGAGATGTTGATTGACATTACATTTGAATAGCTGGAGATTATTGCTATCAGAGAAACAGGAAAAGGGGGGAGTTCCACAATCGAGAGGTGCGAGACATGGAGCTATTTGAGTAGAAGAGACAGTTACATTTAACAGTTTCGACAGTGAAAGAGTGTGAGCGAGATGCCAGCCTAGTAGAAAGCTTAAATTCATGAAGTCTAGGAACCAGCGAAAGCAGCTCATCGGAGCAGTTACAATGAAAGTATTTGTAAAAAAAAAAAGACAGAGGGCGGCGACAGCACTTCTGTGAGAGAGCGACTGCAGACGAGATGCCAGATCAGGGCCAGATCATGTATTTACCTGGGTAAATATTAAGGTACTAATGTCTTAAAGAAGGTTTGCTTCATTTCGGAGATTGGTGCAACACAGTCTCATCCCCAATTTGATTTTTATTATTGTTAGTCTCTCTTTCTCTAATGTTTGTCTACATTAATCTAAACTCTGTTTTGACCGAGCCAATTTTTTGCCACTGTTGAATAAGCTGGTATTTTAAAGCAGAATTGACAAAATACTCAATAGCAAGAAGAAAAAGAAATGATAAGAACATGTTAAAATAATACAAGAAACGCATAATATAATACAGGGCAAAGCAAAGCAACTATAAGACGATAGCAAAGTAAAATTGAGGAAAAATAGAAATAATTGCGATCACGTTTATTAGGTTGGTGCAAAAATAATGACGTAATAATGTCGTTTTTTGACGTTAAAAAATACGTCAAAAAACGACATTATTACGTCATTATTTTTGCACCAACCTAATACCATATAGCAAAAAATACCAAAAGGCTGGGCTTAAAAAAAAAAATAAAATAAAAATAAAGAGACATTAAATAAATTTTCATGGCTCGTCGTAAGTCCTGGATCGCCAATCAGAACGAAGCATTTAGTTGTTCTTTTTAATACACATAATGTTAATTTTTTTTGTATATATAAAATTATGTCACACATTATGAAATGGACGAACTCCGACAATTATTTTAAGACATTTTTTTTTATCTTTGTACATTCGTTTTATAGATACAAATATTTAAGTAAATGCTCTGTTTATATTAACAACATTTACCGGCCTGAATGTCCGAGAAACTTTCATAGAAAATATGCGTTCTCCGACAGGACACGAACCTGTATCCTATACTATATAGCCTGACGTGCTTTACCGATTGAGCCACGGAGGATTGCTCCGGCTAGCAAGGTCGATTTTACTGTTTTTAAAACATAATTCTCCATGATTTTCTCTCATACCTTCATATCTGCTCGATGCGTATCCAAATGTAAACAAATGACGTCACACATTATGAAATGGACAAATTCCGACAATGATTTTAAGAAATTTTTTATGTTTATATGACAGTTCCATATAGGATATAGGTTCAATTCCTGTCAGAGGACACATATTTTCTATGAAAATTTCTCAGACATTCAAGCTGGTAAATGTTGTTAATACTGTTTACTATAAACAGAGCATTTACTTAATTATTTGTATCTATAAAAAGAACGTATAAACATAACAAAATGTCTTAAAATAAAATTATGTAGATACAGGGTGCGATGGATAAATCGTCGCCTAAATGACGCTAAAATGAAAATAACGCCGACATCTCATTTTAAACAGATATGTTTAGCAAAATCATAGAAAAATAACTTTAAATACTAAAGAGCAAACTTATAGATAAAAATCATCATTGGCTTCAACCACGACATTCCGATGACTTCGGAATCACCTGAAACTCTTCTGGACGGATTCCTTGCTTAAGTTGGTGAATACTGGCATAATACTTGCCTTTAGTTCATCTTTGGTTTTACAAGGAGTTTTGTTGGTCTCTTGCTCAACTGTTCCCCCACACATGATAATCAAAGTGGTTGCAGTCTGGGGAGTTAGGGGTAATGCAGTCGTTGGAGTGGGCTCTTCTACTTGTGTGGCATGGTTCAGAGTCCTATTGTCAGACATAGGGTCTTCCACTAGCCAACCTCTTGACTCAGGGCAGCAATACCTCCTTAAGGCACTTGATGCAAAACTCCATGTTGAATCTAAGGCCCCGTGGGAAGATGAATGGAGCCATAACGTCGCCATCACTAGGGATCACTCCAAACGCTTTTGTAATCACCATTAGACTCATCTAACTCTTTCCGAATCTTCCGAACTCTCCTCAAATTGACACCCTAACACTCGGAAATGTTCGTACTGGAGCTTCCGGCACGAATGCCAAGCAGTACAGGATGCCGTTTGTAAATTTCTGGCGGAGTGAATTGCGTCATGGTGCTCTTTTTCTCACAGACTGTGCCCAACAGATCCTATTATATTCTGCAGTCGACAAAATCAAAACAAACAACGCGCATGTGCGAAATTAAAGTATAAAATGCCGACAATTTACCCATCTCAACTTATATATATATATATATATATATATATATATATATTAACATTATTGTTGGTGGGTACCCATATTTCAGTAGACACTCTATTTATTAAACAGTATATTATTTATCTTTGTCTACTGGCCTGAATATTTGAGAAATATTAATAAAATGGCGACAATTTACCCATTTCAAAACACACACACACACACACACACACACACACACAGACGCATACCTATATATATATATATATATATATATATATATATATTACACAACATTATTGTTGGTGGGTACCCATATTTCAATAGACACTCCCTTTATAAACTATATTTATTTATCTTTGTCTACTGCCCTGAATATTTGAGAAATATTATTTATAAAAAAAAATGCACTCTCCGGCCGAATACGAACCTGCATCGCCCTTGGCAGGAGAAGCCGTCGTTAGATTCGATGTGCTTTGATGCTTCTAGGCCACGATGTACATCGATGATCGAGCAAAGTTGAATAAGGCCTTATAAACCCAATTCTTTCTCATAGGCAAAAATAAATAAATATAATTTTTAATAAACATATTGTCTACTCAAATAGGGGTATCCATTAACAATAACATGTAAGTGATAAAATCTGTGGCAATAAATAAATACAAATACATCACATCTTTAGAAATTGTATTATATATATATATATGTATAAATATATATTTATATGTATAAATATATATATATATGTGGTGGGGGGTGCGAGGGATAAATTGTCGTCTAAATGACGCCAAAATGAAAATAGCACTGACATCTCATTTTAAAAGATATATTTACCAAAATTACATAAATATATACTAAAGAGTAAATTTATACAATAAAATTTAATTTAACATCAAGAAACTGATTAGTGAACTAGGAAGGTTTATTACGAAAAAATACATAATGTCTATATTCTCAATGATATATATATATATATATATATATATATATATATATATATATGAACGTGTTTAGTGGGTTCGACCTCAATTAGTGTGTTCTGATTGATAGCTGAGGTTTTGCGTTATTTTTCTACTAGTGTCAGTCATCGTCATTCGAGTGTGGTAAAATGCAAGAGATTGAACGGTGATTGTGAAATAGGAAAATTTACACACGGACGCACCCAAATATATAAATATATATAAAGAGAGACCGTTTTTGGTTATAAAGTGGATTTGTTTTAGTATATATATATATATATATATATATATATATATATATATTATTCTTTATATGACTGCTACACGAGTTTCCGATCTCGTGACCAGGCAAATAAAAGGAATAAATTTTCCTTATGTTCTTTTAATTCATTGTTCGTTTTTGTATTTGTTGGTGAGCCTTGAACTCCTTTCTGGACTGTTGTAAAAAGTGAATTTCTGCATAAGTGTTAATAAAACCATTAGGTTTGGTATAATGGGTGATGATGATAGATGTGTTGATGATAGATGTTTTTCTATCCTTGTGTGCTTGTGTGTTCCTTTTACCTTGCATATATATTCCCCCTCATATATACATACTGTCTTTTAATAAGATATCAGCATACATATATATGTATATATTTATTTTATATGTATATATAAGTGACAAAATTTATGTTTGTATTATTTCTAATCACACACACACACACACATATATATATATATATATATATATATATATATATATATATATATATATATATTTACCTTTGAAGATGGCGGAACGCATTCTTTTAAAGGGCCATGTTTCGTCCAGTACTTCTTCACAAAGATTCGTTGCAACGACAATAATTAAAACGGCGAAACTGAAAAAGGTAGACGGGGGTGGGGGTAATTAAGGAACTTCGCCTAAAATAAATTCATTACTAAAAACAAACAAACGGGTGTAAATAATAATAATTATTGTCGTTCTGACGAATCTCTCTGAAGAAGGTCCCACACAAAGAACCTGTTTCGTCATTTTCAAAGTCATATTTAAATTCTGTGGTACAAAAGGAGAATAGAACTGATATTACACACACACAAACACACACACACACACACACACACACACACACACATATATATATATATATATATATATATATAAAGGGAAGTGGTTATAGTAGTTCCAAAGAGAGAAAAGTGTGTATAAAAACAACAGAGAAACCGCAAACGTTTTTGGTCGTAATGTGGATTTCAAAAAAAATATATTATGCTTTATTTTCCATAATTTTGCTACACGTGTTTCCGGTCTCACGACCTTCATCAGGCAGAGAGTGGACATTTCCAAATATTATTAAAAGGAATTAAATTTTCTTATGTTTTTCAATGTTAAATATTTTCGGTATTAGACATTCTCTTTTTTGTGTGTTAGTGACCCAAATGTCTTTCTTGAACTGGCAGTGAAAGAATTCTGTATGAAGGCTAATAAAACAATTAAGACTGGCCCAAGAAAGGGTGAGAAAGATATCTATATTCTTATCTTTTAATGACCTGTGTGTGTTCTTAGGTCTATTTCCATTTCTTTTGTGTTTTTGTCAGCATGCATACACGCATACATATATTCCCTCTCCATATATATATATATATATATATATATATATACTGTCTTATTATAAGGAATTAGTATACACATGTGTACACATATACACACACATACACACACATCGGTCAGATTATATACCCAAAACACATTAAAAATGTAAAATTCCTAGAATCCTTCGTTTATGCGCATGTGCAGTCCCATCAGCGTAAACTTCATCTGATGACGTCCTAAAGGACGAAACGCGTCACACGAAATATATATATATATATATATATATATATATATATATATATATATATTAGGAATTCCGGATAGCGGCTTGGATTGAGGAATCAAAGAGCCGAGTTCAAATTAGAGTCAAATCCATTACATTCACTTACGTGCTAATACCCTTTGGAAGGTATTAATCCTCTTCTACCTCCAGCAATGGGTAAATAGCGGGACAGACTGGGTTCTGTAGCCATGGATGGCAACTAGTCTAGGAGAAAGATAACTATGAATTCAACCTGCGGAGGGTCGTTTGTAGTGGACCTTGTAGCACACGGTTAGCCAGTTCTCTGTATTCAAATAGTATGGATAGTTCTACACAAAGCTTTCACCACTATAATCAAATCACATGTCAGTTCCTTGCAACTGATGCTGCTTGACCCTCATACGGCGAATACGACGGGTGAGTCGAATATATATATATATATATATATATATATATATATATATATATATAAAATTGAACATTGAAGTCAACACTTAGAGGTGACAGGTTGTTTTAATGCACCACTGACCCGTATATATGAATAGCCGAAAAAAAACAACACTCATGGCCTGATGATTGCATCTAGCATCAAACAGCTTGTCGCCTTTAAGTGTTGACTTCAATATTCACTTTTATATTTACAGACGCTCTATCTCTGATATTGAGCACTTTATCCCACAAATATAGCACACCTTAAGTGTATATTTCTTCATATATATATATATATATATATATATATATATATGTGTGTGTGTGTGTGTGTGTGTACGTGTGTGTTTTTCTTTATAACCTTTTACTGCAGTATCTTTCCTCGTTTGTGTTGCAGTCCCCAATTACTGGACCCATATCTCACACATACCTGTATATATCTATATGTTTATTACATGGATTTTATAACGCACATGCCACCAATACAAAGTTTTTTCTCTTCAACAGAAGCTAGCAAAAAAAAAAAAAAAAAAATAGAAAAGAAGAAGAAAAACAAAAAGATGAAGAATGATTCCCCCAAGACACACCTCAAATGCACCCAACCCCAAAATAACACTATCCGTTATGCTACACAAAAGCATTACGCCCGGTCACCGGACATGTTGGCGCGAAAGGTCGGTAGAGAACGCCAGATTTGAACAAAACTAAGTCGGAAGTTGTTGACTTCCCCTTCAAGGCAACGCAACGCAGTAATGTCGTTTCCGAAGTAGAGGGGGAGCGCCGGGGAGGAAGAGAAGGTCAACGTTGAAAGAGTAATATGGCGTTCTAATTCTCAACCTCCAAAAAGAAAAATTAATTTCCTCTTACTTGTATATATCGCCATGAATGTCCGTAAAGAATAAAAGAAAGCTATTACAAAGACGTGGCGTCGGGTTAGGGTCAGAGGCTTAACAGCATATGACAGCCATGAAAATACGGTCTTATATTGGCGTGTGAATGTTAAAGAAGTCCGGATATGCAAGACATTTGGACACGTCGAGATTTGGCACCCCCTACTGTCTGCGGTGATATGACGGCACACAGGATCGCCTGGTTTCCTTCTGAAGCTGATAATTTTAGATTGGA
>OZ010615.1:23694174-23711674 GCA_963932145.1 Acanthosepion lycidas | reverse complement strand
CTAAGTAGGTGGGAAAGAGTGGAAAGTAAGAAGTGCAGGGAGCTGAATGGAAAATAGAAAGCAGAGATGCTTACTCATTCTCTGTCGTGTACGCTAGATGAACAGCTGCCGTTTTGTTTTTTTGTCATTTTTTATGCGAAAACAACAAAAAATAAAAATAATTCAAATTAAATTCTCGGCTCTTTTTGCATAAATTCAAATTTTAACAAATGGATCCGCATCGTTCTCGCCATCAACGAAGCGTTCATCCCACTCATTTTTTCTATGGATGTCTGTAACTTTGAATAAAACATTTTGTGCAGTTATATGCTAATGTCATCGAGTCGGTCCGAAAAAGTCACTGTGCGTATTTGGGTGTGTGAGGGGAATTGAGACGAGTAGATTAGTACTCGACTTAAATTCGAACTAGGAAAGAGAAATCAAAGAGCCGAGTTCGAATTCCAATCGAGTTCGTTTGATTCACGTACGTATAAAAGATATAAATCGATCTCTTTTCCACAAGCAATGGGTTTAATAGTAGGACATACTGTTTTCTTTAGCCTTGGTTGGTAACCAATCTACTGCAATTCATAAAGTCAAGATACCATAGCGAAGATTTCATCCGAACAAACAGTTGTGAATTGACGAGACCTTGCCAGCAATTGACGAAACCTTGCCACCAACTGACGAGACCTTGCCACCTATCTAGTAATTCAGTTAGAAAGACAAACTTATTGTAAGTGCAATAAAATCTGCATTCCGTTGTAATGGTGGTATAGTTAATTTAAAATTTTAAACTTACCCGTGAAGATGACCTTAGAAAAGATCGAAAGTACCTGGTTTAAAAAAAACAAAACAAAAATCTACGGCGCCTTCTTTGAAAAATTTCATCTTAACACAAAGAAACTGATTAGAAAACTGTAAAGGGCCAGTATAAAATAAGTAAGCAGAAAATGTCTATATTATTCAATGAAACATGTTTGAATGAAAATATGGTTCCTATATATATATATATATATATTATTCGACTCTCCTGTCGAATTCGACGTATGAGGGTCAAGCAGATCAGCTCCCAGCAAACCGACAGCCCGACAATTGCACATGAGATTTGATTATATATATATATATATATATATATATATATATATATATATGAAGCTTATAATTTATATCATAAATAAACAATTTAAAATTTAAACAAAGAATTAAATATCAATATTAATGTGATTAATGACGAAATCCCTTCGCTAACAAGACTTAATGAGACATTAACTTACTATCAATTCCTTGAATGCTAAGATCATTATCTATTAAGGCGTTTTTAACTCTACCAATTGGATTATACTAAGTCCATTTCACTTTAACAGATAAATACATATAACAAGAAAAATTTCGTGGATTTATAACTTTTCAAACTTCAAACAAAATTCTTACTTGACCGATTTGAACAAGAACTCTAGCGTCGCGGCATCGTATGCTCCAAAACATATATTTTGCTGTCAATAAATAGCATAATTAAAAAAAACATTTTTCGGTCTACGCATATTTCGTCTTAGTGCTTGCTGTGTATTGGAAAATTGCGCCCTAAAAATGACAATTTCAAATTGTCTAAAGTACTTGGCATATGTCTTCCAGCTGACAACAACTAGAATATAAGGGTCTTATTATTCAAGGAATTGATAGTAAGTTAATGCCTCATTAAGTCTTGTTAGTGAAGTGATTTTGTCAATAATCACATTAACATTATAATGATTAATTCTTTGTATAAATTGTTTCTTTATATATATATATATATATATATAATCACAGTTCCACGTGCAGACCTAATGAAAGAAAAGCTGTGTGTGAGGAAAATAGTTTTGGATCTCTGAGGATTAGTTGGAATCATAAATCAAATCAATTACCTTAGCCTATCACCTCACAATAGCCAGACATAATTAAGTGTCACTCGGTCTGTGTGTTTGTTTCATCTATATCTGTTAAACTGTCAGTATTGCCGATTCATCCTGAATAGTTGGGAAAGCGATTACGAAAAAATACGTATACGAAACTCTCGAGATGGTGTGCTGAATATAATATCAAATATATATATATATATATACCAAGGTTCGTAGGTTAATGTAACTTTAAAATTTTGTTTACGAAGAGATTTCTCTATTTTATATCATTAACTTTACTAATCTACTTTTTGTATGGATGATTCATTGTAATATATATATATATATATATATATATATATATATATATATATATATATATATATATATATTGTTATATACCGTACCTATGAACACTAATGGGTATGTCCTAGTTCTCGTAAATACGTCGGACACTATTGTAAGTTTGGGTAATATGATGTCTAAGCTAGCAGTGAGGGAGGCTCTTGCCGTGTCGAACTCTCTGTCTCTGGACAGAGAAAAACCCGGGTGAGGCTATGCCGAGAAGCAGAGTCTTGTCCGTGGTATGCGGGGTTTCCGGGAAATTTTTGCCTGAGCCCACGAGCTCGGATTTCCCCACATTATATTGGCCTTGTTCCACATCTTACCTCGTGGGGAGGCAGGTAAATATCGTAATATGATGTCTAATTAGTTCACCACTAGCAGTGGCTTACCTACTCCACGCCGCTGGCGAGTATTATATTGTGTTAATGTTATAAAGATTAACATTTTTGGTTATTTTATTTTTACCGTTTTGGTTATTCCTCATTCAGTAACTTCCTGGATTACAACACACACACACACACACACACACACACACACACACACATATATATATATATATATGATCAAAAAATATAGTTTTAAGGTATGCTATATTTATGGATACAAATTTGTATTTTTACTTTGTATTTCCAGGCCATAATATTCTCTCTCTCTTTTTAACTTTTGCTTCCAGATGAAGTCGAACGTAGAAAATAACACTGCCGACGGGCCACGTTCGCTTCTTTGGTCCTCTGCTGACTTTGGAACTCTCTCAGATATACATATACACACACATATCTATCACGCACATTTATTTTCACACGGAAATCTTATAGTTAGTTTTAATGTATTTTCCTTTCATTACAACTACAAATACTATTCTTAATATATACATTAATTAGCATTTGTTTTAAATTCATTGTTTTGTTTTTTCTTATTTTATCTGAACTTCACCAATATTGTTTGCAGGACAAATGTTCAAGAGTCCATAAATATTTAATATACAACGTTAAAACATTCATATCCAAAGTGTTGATTCCGACAACATAGTGGTGACTTAATTATAATCGAACACTTCAACATCTTGCAACACAAATGTGACTCTGTTGTGGTGTCTTCCCTCTAATGAGGCTATTGTGGACTCTTCCACTTACTATAAAGTAGTAGGAAAGTAAGCCCCGGGAGAATAGTGATATAGGCTGTAGGGTTCGTATCCTGCTGGAGAGCACGTATTTTCGGGAACGGTGATATACACTCTTCAACTGTTAATCTCTCTGCCTCGGCAGAGACGAACCCGGACGAGGCTTTGCCGAAGCGCAAAGTTTCGTCCAGGGAGGTAGACAGGCCCTGAACCAGTTTATACGGGTTCGAAGGGAATATTTTTGGCCGAGCCTACGGACTCGGAGAACCCACGATAAACTGGCCTTGCGCCACATACGACCTACATGGCGGGGGCGTTAGATATAATAGTGGTATAGACTGTTCTTCCGAGGCTGTGACTGTCCGCAGCTCCTGTCGAACTCTCTGCCGGACGAGGCTGTGCCGAAGGGCAGAGTTACGTCCGGGGATGTAGACAGCCCTGAACCCGTTTATGAGGGTTCTAAGGGAATATTTTTGGCCGAGCTTACGGGCTCGGAGAACCCACGGTAAACTCTGCCTTGTGTCACATACATCCCTCGTAGTTGGGGGCTGTTAAATATTAACAGTGATATAGTTTGTTCTACTGAGGCTGTTTGCAGTCCCTGTCGAATTCTCTGTCTTGGGCAGGGAGGAACTCGAACTAGGCTTTGCTGAAGGGCAGAGTTTCGTCCTGGGAGGTAGGCAGGCCCGGACCCGTTTATGCGGGTTCTAAGGGAATATTTTTGGCCGAGACTACGGGCTCGGAGAACCCATGGTAAACTCGGCCTTGTGCCACATACATCTCTCGCGGGGTGCGGGGCTGTTAAATATTAACAGTGATATAGACTGTTCTACAGAGGCTGTGACTGTTCGCAGCTCCTGTTGAACTCTCTGCCTTGGGCACAGATGAATCCGAACGAGGGTGTGCCGAAGGGCAGATTTTCGTCCGGTGAGATGGACAGACCCGAACTCGTTTATGCGGGTTCTACGGGGATTTTTTGGCCAAGCCTACGGGCCCGAATAACCGACTTTAAATTCGACCTTGCGCCACATTTACCTTCGTGGGTTGCTAATAAATATTGACAGTGATATGGGCTGAACGCTGGTCAACCGACACACACTCCCAAGTTGTGTAACCCACTTCTGTTGTATTTACTGTTCAATACACTATTTATCTGCAACCTCTTGTTTTGTTATTTTTTAAACATTACTTGTTACAACACTTTCCAAAACAATAATTTTAGCAGTCTTATATAAATACTGATTGTGTTGTGGAACTTGAGGCAGCAATGTTAAAGATTTCTTACTTTTCATAGATAAAATATAGGCATTTCATTCAAATGTGTGACAACCGTTCACAAATCTGTACAGTATTCCTATAAAATTTACCCTTCATCTACTGCCCAGTACAAGATACTCTTTTTCGTTTCCTATACTGAATGAATTTACCAGGATCTGGCTAGGGCGACCCTTCTCTGCGGCTGTGAGGCGTGGCCAGTTTTGGGGTACCTCCACAATTCTCCAGGTGTTCGATCGTTTCTGCCTGCGCCGAATTCCCTACGTTCGCTGGCAACAATTCATCTCGAATACCGCCGACCACACTCGGTGCAAAATTGGCTATCTCCAACAAGCTCTGCTCACAAAGGCGACTTCGGTAGTTTTACCATACTCTTCGACGCCAACCGGGTGAATTCATCCGTGAGGTGATTGCTCCGGAACCCCAATCCAAAAGGTTGACGGAAGCGGATTCGTGAACAGCAAAAAACAGTCAAAGAGTATGCCAAACCATTCCTGAGTCTGCTCATGGAAGAGTGATAGGTTAGCTTTTGCTGACTCAGTTGCAACCGACAGCCGAGCTTGGTTGGCTTTCGTTCGGGATATAGTAAATTCGTTTTGACGTGACTGGCTTAACCGATCTCGGGTGAATGCCGCAGTGAAAACAAAGAATTAAGTCCTGAATGAAACCAGTCCATTCTTTGTAGGTTTGTGACGTCCACAGAACTTGTTGCATTTTGAACAATTTCCCTTTTAAAATACGTAGGTTATAGTTTTTAAGCTGTCTATTCTGCTGCTATCAAAATTTTCACGAGAGGAAATTGCCGAGTAAAACGAACAATTTCTCTTTTAAAATAGATACACCTTTGTACAAATTAATTGAAACAACCCCCTTAATTTCTTTCGCTATACGGTCAGTTTTAGACCCACTAGAAGGACAGGCTGTCATCAATTTCTATTTTTTTCTCAGATTAGGCCATTTGCAGTGGTGGGCAGTAATATGAATCTATTTTCGGGGTGTATGATGAAATTTGTTTGGCTTTGAAAAATATTGCGTCATCTGTGATCGCATCAGATTTCTATCACGCCCAGACACTACTATCTCGAATGTCGATTAGTTGTTTTACGGCCATTGTCTGCGATGGACGATACTCCAAAGAAGCGCTCGAAAATTGTAACGCTGCACGAACACACTGGCAATCCTTACCAGTGAGCAAATCAAAGTACTATAGACTATAAATTCAAATGAGAATCTATGGTCAATCTGCAAGGAACGACTCTGTGGAATGGACGTACGAAGTATTAAGGTTTGCACTCTCATGTTTCACTGGAAAAATACGAGAAAATTAAATAATAACGGAATTATTCATTTTGTTTCAATTAATTTGCACAAGAGTGTGGGTTCTTGAATTTAAGCTGCTTATTCTGCTACTATAAAAAAAGCAACGAATAATCCTATACCGATGATTTTTATACTATTCTATCATTATAATTTTTTTGTTTTTTTATAAAGTTGAACATTATTCTGCCAAGTCTGAAATGTCTTTCTTCTTGTAGACAATATTACTGTTTCTTCTTTTCACCATTCTTTATTCTATTTGAAAATTTCTGCATGTCCTAGAAATCGGCTCAAGTTGAGACAAACGAAGGCTTCAAGCAGAAACGTTTTTATGAGTTCTCGTTCACAGACTGACTTTTTTCATTCAATTTTTGACATATGGTTTTTGTTTACTGTTTAGTGCTATTCAAATTTTCTTTCAAACTGTTTTGACCTTTACTCATTTAGTAAGACTATTATTTGACCTTTGTTTATTTCCTGTACATATTGAATATTGTTTCAAATTTGTGGCTAACCTGTATTGACTTTTCTGAAATATAAATTTTCATAAAAAGCCTTTAGTAACGAAGCAGTCCAAGTTTTTTTCTTTTAACCACTGCGTTTGAAATTGTTGATGTTGTAGATAGGATTAAAGACTTTGACAAATTAACCTCTTTTCGGTGCTGGAAAGCACCATGCCGATTTGGCAAATATATTCAACCGGTAGACGCTATTCAGATAGAATTATTCATTGCGAAAAAAAAAATTAGATGAAAGTCAGATGGGTAAATTAATAATAATGACAAGGCTTCATCTAAGAAATTCACCCAACTTAACACTAATACTACTACTACTACTCGGTGTAAAGAAGAAATAGAAATAAGATGAAAGAAAGACTAGTCAAAAATGAATAATAATGACAAGGCTTCATCTAAGAAATTCACCCAAATTAACACTACTACTACTACTAGGTGTAAAGAAGCAAGAGAAATAAGATGAAAGAAAGACTAGTCAAAAATGAATAATAATGACAAGGCTTCATCTAAGAAATTCACCCAACTTAACACTACTACTACTACTAGGTGTAAAGGATCAGGAGAATAAGATGAAAGAAAGACTAGTCAAAAATGAATAATAATGACAAGGCTTCATCTAAGAAATTCACCCAACTTAACACTACTACTACTACTAGGTGTAAAGAAGCAAGAGAAATAAGATGAAAGAAAGACTAGTCAAAAATGAATAATAATAAGGCTTCATCTAAGAAATTCACCCAACTTAACACTACTACTACTACTAGGTGTAAAGAAGGAAGAGAAATAAGTTGAAAGAAAGACTAGTCAAAAATGAATAATAATGACAAGGCTTATCTAAGGTATTCACCCAACTTAACACTACTACTACTACTACTACTAGGTGTAAAGAAGCAATAGAAATAAGATGAAAGAAAAACCTAGTCAAAAATGAATAATAATGACAAAGCTTTATCAAGTAAAATCCAGATAGACAAGATGAGTTTTATAAATACTGAGTTAATAATTTTCCGAAATAATGAAAATGTGTACACCTACCTCGTCCGGGCCCTCCTTCTATAAGATCTATGTAGTGTGGTTTGCATAAGAGTCGGTCTCCTCGGAGCGCGAATTCCTCGCCCGTCGAGAGTTGGCGTTTGCAGCTGTCGCACGCAAAGCACGCGATGTGGTAGGTGAATTCTCGTGCTTTGCGTACCCAGTCTTTGGCGAAAATCACACGAAGACATTTCGGACACTTGACACCAAATTCTCTGGAACAGAACACAGGAGAGAGAGAGAAAGAAATGATGACATTAATTGATACTGAAACATATTTACGTCTCAGACGTAATTACATCTTTTAACTCCGAATATATCGTGTGCGTCAGTTTATAGAAGGACAACAAGATCAAAACATATTTTTTGAATTTTTAAATTTTTTTATTTGACAGTCTCTTTTTTGTCTCATTGTTTTTTGTTTTGTTTTTATCACGATTTATAAGTTATTCAGTCAGTCAGTTATCTGCTATGCGTGATACACGGTTAGGCGATCATGTATTTATCGATACATGACTGACGAGGCAGATTTTTCCCGCTGTAATATGCCATTTCTTTCTGCGGTAGACCAGTTGCCATCCAAGGATATAGAACTCGGTCTGTCCTGCTATTTACCCATAGCTGGGGGAGAAGAAGAGGATTCATACCTTTCCTAAGGGTATTAGCACGTAAGTGAATGCAGTGGATTCAACTTGAATTTGAACTCGGCCCTCCGATTCCTGAATCCGAGCCCTAACCATCACCCCACTGTTAGTATCCTCATTAGTATCTTGTTAGTCTTTTCTTCGTCGTCTTATTATGGCATTTTATTACAGTTTTCTAGGTCGTATTCCCTAACCTGGCATCTCGGTTTCATTCAACTTACACTGCTGTAACGTAGTTTTTCCTATATATATATATATATATATATATATATATATATATATATACATTGGACAATTTTGCTGTTATACCCGTTTATATATATTACACACGGTATATATATATATATATATATATATATATATATATATATATATATATATATATATATATATATATATATATATATATATATATTGTGCAATTTTGGTGTCATACCCGTTTATATATATATATATATATATATATATATATATATATATATATATATATATATCGTGTGTAACAGCAAAATTGGCCAAACCGTGTAAAAGCAAAATTGTTAGATTAAGCTTTGAACCGGTGTATCATGGAAATGATTAAATATTAAATGATTAATGGAATTCTCTGAGTTTTTTTATAACAGTATTGGACTCTACTTTGAGCAATAGGAATGTATAATTCCTCTCCAAGCTTAACAGCAGAATCGTTATGAAATCGATCATGAACGAAAATGACATGGTCATCATTAATCATAGCTAAGGATCGGAAGATGATGGATTAAAATAAAGTTCACACACACACACACACACACACACACACACACACACACACGCATATATATATATATATATATATGTATATATATATATATATATGAAAAGTGTGTATATATATGTATGTAATATTTTATATATAGTATTACTTATATGTAATAACATAACACCAATACACGCATCCTACATGAAACCAAAATTTAAAAAAATTAATCAGTTTGTCTGACGATCGCAAAAGCGTGAAACCCAGGGTCACAAACTCACATCAACCCAACCAATATATATATATATATATATATATATATATATATATATATATATATATATATATATTCCAGGACCATTTTCAAACTTATTCAAGATGATCCTTCTAATTTTCTGTTCTGGAGTAACAAGGTACCCTACCGTTTTCACGCACGATTTCATTTTCAAGTCTTTTTTCACTGCTTTTTGGACTGTCATAGCTGAAACTTATCTTTCACGTGCCAACCGTCTTATGGACTGAGTTGGAACTTTTCTAGTTGATCTCTTCAAAGTTTCTAAGTTGAAATAATTATCCCCCTTTTTTTTTATCCGTGTAGGAAAACATTTGCAAAAATAAAACTTTTCCTTCATCGTGCGATTTTATTTCACTAAAATAGCCCCTAAATATTTTCGTTCATTGTGATGGCATCATCTTTGAAAATATTTGGAAAGTAATTATCACTTATAAAACTCACTTCCGGTTTCATGCTTTCCTGTCAACTACGATGTTTAAAAATGTAACCGGATGTCAATCACAATCATGTCTTCTTGAATCTTTTATATTGTTCTTTCTCTTTAGTGGCATTTTCTCAGTTTCGTTATAACCGCTTACGTCTTAATGGCTTTATCACCTTGCGTGGGGCGAAATAATTAAAAAAAAAGGTGAAAGTAAAGTAGTATTCTAGCTAATTTTTGGCTTTTTTGATAAGTCAAATACCCGACAACCATTAAAGAGAATTGCTTCATCATTATTAGCATCCTGGGTAAGACGATAAATTACATCCAGCAGCATGACATCTGATCAGGAGGATTTGAGGAACGTGGAACCACCTCTTAATTGCCGATGTTCCCAGGTTCATCCTGATCTGGGGTGGTAGCATCTGTTAGGGTCGCAGTTATAGGTAAATAATTAACCCCAAACTGGGGTCAAAACACTATGAAAGTGTAAAAATAGGTTTTATTACAAGAAATACATTTTTGGAAAGAAATTATTGCCAGCAATAATAATCTTGTCGGTATTAAATAACCCATTGAGGTTGGTATACCGTAAAGCAAAATAAACCTAACGATCATTATTATTATTTATTGTAATAATTTCTTCCTTTTTCCAATTTTCTTGGTCATTCTCCAAGTGTTCTGATGAGCGCTCCATTCTTTAGTTCCACCAGCTTAGACCTTTATAGCTAGGACACACCAAAGAGTTTAATCAGCCTCGTTTCCTCCCTATTCTAAACGTAAAAATAAAGTTCCACTCAGGGAGCTTCTTCTCAAGAACTACTTTGTGGAACAGACTCCTACGGGGGTGCTTTCATGAACACTACTATCTTGACCACTTCAAGTCGAGGGTCAATCATTAGCTATTCTACTTATATCAAAATCTCCCTTTCCATCCATCTTCCATTTCACACACAATCTATCTCTGCTATGAGTGGCTCTCGAGCCTGAATCGGGTGAAGAGCAGTGGCAATATATCGCAAGATATATTTCATCTCATTTCTATGAAAGACCTCACTTACATGAAATGGAGTAATGCCACTGAACCAATTGATAGGTCTACTTTTAGACAAATTTACTTCACTGTATCGGGCCAATCAGCTTTTTTTTTCTCTCGCCCAAATCCATTTTGCAAAATTATAAACCTACCATTCGTCCGTGTATGGATTTACTGTCATCTCTGGGTTTGGTACGCCTTCTGTATATCTCAATCTCAATATCTTGTTGAGATTCTCAACAAAATTCAAAGAACGATCTGTACTTTTATCGGTCCTCATCCGGCATCTCGACTTCAACCTCTTTACCACCACCGTGACGTGGCTTCCCTCTGTCTTTTCTATAAATATTTTCATGGCAATTATTCTAATTATTCTTGGTACCTTGACTGCATGGATTGAAGTCTATTGGCAAACAGGTTAGCATTTTCAAAAGAAATTTCCAAACCTTCTTTCCCCACTATGTGCGCTAGAAATTGATATTAAGTATAAGTGTCCTTTCTGTTTCCATCTTTTCTAAAACTTTATTGTTGCTCACATATTCATTTCAGGGTATCCTAAGCATCCACAACTCTTTTGCTTCAAGTCTCTTCATCTTTAAGGAGATTGTCCAGCATTCGCTGACATATAGGAGGACTGATATTACATAACAGTTCAGTAGTCTTTTCTTTGTTTCTCATGCTTCAAGTCTCTTCATCTGTGAGGAGATTGTCCAGCATTCACTGCCATATAGGAAGACTGATATTACATAACAGTTCAGTACTCTTTTCTTTGTTCCTCTTGCTTCAAGTCTCTTCTTCATCTGTGAGGAGATTGTCCAGTATTCACTGCCGTATAGGAGGACTGATATTACATAACTGTTCTGTACTGTTTTTTTGTTTCCAATGAAGTTCTGTTTTTTAGCTTTTGGCATGCATCTTTGGCTATCTCAATTCGCCTATGAATTTTAGTACACACTGCCTAGCCCAGGGTTTGAACTCATAATTACCATGTCACCATATTCAAGAGGCGGCGCTGTAATCCACTAAGTTAGACCTGGTCTTTGTTATGACAATTATAGACTGTTCAAATGACTAAAGGTAAGAACATCTTTTTAAAATCTAGAGCAAAAATAAACTTTCTTATAATGGTGTTCACCCTGTACAAGGTCCAAGAGCCACTCGAGGTAGAGTGTTACAGAGTAAGAGGCACAATTTATGGGACATGTAGAGGAGATAACGGTTAACTCTAGATTTGAATAGGTTAAGACTATAGTGATTTAGGGAAGCATCCTCTTGGGAGTCGGTTCAACAAAGTAGCGGTTTGTGAGAAGATGCTGCTCGAGTGGATTTAAATCTCACCGACCAATCAAATACAAAGAAGTTGTTTGCTACAATGTTCGTTGCATGGCAGGTATTAGCCGAGAATGTTAGAACTGGTGAAAATGGGAAATGTAGTTCGTCTGAAAACTTTCCATGAAAACTGGTTAAGATAGATTGTAGTGATCGGGGAAGCATCATCTTGGGAGTTGTTTCCACAAAACAGGTAGACGCTTACAAAGTTTGTGGTGATATGTGGGGAAGATAACAGTTAACCCTAAGGTTGAACAGGTTAAGATTGTAGTGAATAGGGAAGCATCCTCTTGGGAGTCGGTTCCACAAAGCAGATAGAAGGTTAGATTAAGAGGAACGGTTTTTGTGGTTATGCGTGGAAGATAACGATTGTAATGATTGGGGAAGCATCCTCTTGGGAGTCTGTTCCAATATAAATAAATAAATAAAAAGAGATTGGAAGTTATCGCTTATATGGGCCAAAATGGTTAAACTGTAATAATTTTCTACTGGACATGAAGTGAAGGATCTGTTTTCTGTTGTAACTAATTTGGCGCCATTTTTAACAAATTTGATAAACTAGAATTATATTACGATTCTCTCCTAGACGGAAGTGAGAGACCAGTTACCTATTGTAATCACTTAATAAACTGATAATTTATTTACACTATTTACATTGTTCGTTCATTTACTCTGTTGCCATATTCACGACGTTTCGACCGTTGTACGCTCCGCCCTTCTTCAGGTGATTTGAATTTCGAACCGGACGCTTTATTTCGTCCTCAAGGACACATTGCCCAGTAGATAAAAGCGTTGGTTGAATCCAGTGACTTGCCCCAAACCGCTGTGAGTTCAATACCTGGCTACAGCAGAGGTGATCAACTTGGAGAGTTGAGTTAAAAAGGAGATAACTAATACTGAGATAACCGGAAGATGCATGGCACGTGGAACTGGAGCAATCTACCGCGGTCGACGAAATAAAGATTTCGGTTCGAAATTCCAATCACCCGATGAAGGCTGGAGCGTACATCGGTCGAAACGTCGTGAATATGGCAACAAAGATGAGGACAACAGTCTGAACAATGTAAATAGTGTAAATAGTTACAACACCTCATCTCAGAAATGTAGACAGATATTAATAAATCTATTGCTGGTCATTTGGCCTTAAAAATGTATTGCTGATCATTTGGCCTTAAAAATGTATTGCTGGTCATTTGGCCTTAAAAATGTATTGTTGGTATTTTACTTTCATAGTGTTTTGTTTTTGTTTGGGGTTTCACTATTTGCCCATCTCTGGGACCCTAACACGTGCTAACACCCCAGGTAGGGAACAACAGTAATTAAGAGGTGGTTCCACACTCCTAAAACGCTTCAACCTCCTAATCAGAGGCCTGGCTGCCGGATGCAGTTTATCGTCATACCCAGGACTAAGGATAAATTATCCTTTTGTCTTTATTGGTCATTTTATACTATTGGCTATTTTACAATACATTTCAATTTTTGGACCTTTTTTTTATATAAAATGTATTGCTGATAATTTACTATAAAAATATATTTTTATACTTTCACAATGTTTTTTTTGTTTGGGCTTTCACTAATTGTCTATAACTGAGACCCTAACAGGTGTTACCACCCAGGGACAGGGTGGACCGGGTAACAACAGCAAATAAGAGGTCGTTCCATGCTCCTCAAAACCTTCAATCCCCCGTTGATGCCGGATGTAGTTTATCGTCATACCCAGGACAAAATGAATTAGTATTAGTAAAGGTTACTGCAAGCATAAAATGGGGGACTAGTTTTCTCTTCCAATTAAGTAATAAACTGATCACCCACATAATTACTACGTATTAATATAATAACTGTAAAAATATATTTAAAGACATATTTAAAATATATACTGTTACTTTTTTACAACACTGTAAAGCTAGTATATATATATATATATATATATATATATATATATATGTATATATATATATATATATATATATATATATATATATATATATATATATATATATATATGTATATATATATTTGTGTGCGTCCGTGTGTGTAAATATGATTTTTTGGGGATCTGAATTAACAACGGTTAAAAATGTGTGAGAGAGTGACAGAGACAAAAAAGAGAAACATAGAGGGAGAGAAGGAATTTGATGATGAATAAAAGCCATGTCATGTGTGTGTGTGTGTGTGTGTGTGTGTGTGCGCACGTGTGTCTGTGTGAATAGAAATTTTTTGAGCATCTGAATTCACAACGACCAGAATATGCGCGCGAGAGGAAGACAGTTTGATAATGACAAGACTACTATACTATACTATACTATACCATATATATATATATATATATATATATATATATATATATATATATATATATATATATATATATCAGTGGGTGTTTATTTTTTTTCATTCCTCTCACTCCCATTCTGTGTCTCTCTCTTTCTGATGTTATTCGACACACACACACACATACACACATACACACACAGACATATATATAAGGCATTTATATATATATATATATATATATATATATATATATATATATATATATATATATTAAATGTGTATGTGTGTGTGTCAGATAACATCAGAAAGAGAGAGACACAGAATGAGAGAAGAATGAAAAAATAAACACACACACACATATATATATATGAATATATAAAACTTCTTATCTATATATCTATTTCTCTATCTGTCTGTCTGTTTGTCCCTGCTTAGTCTTGTGTACCTTTACTCAGTTCAGCCATCTTGTAGATGTCTTCTCTCATAAGCTCTCCCCCAACCCGCAACAAGAAAGAAAAGAAGATAAATACCAAAATTAAATGAATAAATAAGTAATAGAATAGATGAAGAGCAACTATAAGTCAGGGTACATCTAACTGCCGGTGTCTACATATCGTTCCGTTTACGTTATTTCTATCTTAATTAACGTATTGTGTAGACCAAAGAAATTGCCTCTGGCCGTGCTGAAATGTTTTTCCTGGTTATCTCCTCTTGGATTCGCCCTTCGCCGCACGGGAGAGCTGCTGCCTCCACTACTCCTTCCTCTTGTATTTTTGTTCTTCCTTTACGCAACGAAAAAGAGGCTCGCCCTTCTTGCCAACGTAACCCTCCCACCACCACAACAGGTCACTACAGTGCTTTGAACCCGACAGTTCGAGTTTAATCCTTCGTCAAAGACTTGATAAAGATGATGACAGAATAAGGAAAAAAAGGTAACATATAGAAATAAAATAAAATAAAAAGGTTCGTCTTAAAAAAGAAAAAAAAAAGATCCGATGGTTTTTCAAGCCCTAAGGGACAACAGTTCTTCATTATTTCTATTGATGTCGATTTTGATATCCTTAAAACATGGCGGAGAAAAATCGAAGGGATTGTAGAGAAGCTAAGATGAAAGAGAGGAATGCATTTTCAGAAAGAGAGGGAGAGAAAGGAAGAGAGAGAGTGAGGAAAAGAGGTACAGGGAGAGAGTGTAAGAAAGAAAGAGTGAGATAGGGAGAAAAAGGGATAAAGAAAGAAAAGCATAGGTAGATAGATATGAACAAAATGATTTGTCGAACCACATATGCATGCATATATATATATGTGTGTGTGTGTGTATATATATATATATATATATATATATATATATATATATATAGGGCGCGATGGATAAATTGTCTTCTAAATGACGTCAAAATGAAAATAACCCTGTTATTTCATTTTAACAGATACATTTAACAAAAATTACACAAAAATATACTAGAAAGTATATTTATTCAATAAAATTGCCATCGGATTCAACCACGGTCAACCGATGACTTTGCAATCTCATGCAACTCTTCTGGACAGTCTCCATGTTTAAGTTGGTGATTGTTGCCATAATATTTGCCTTCAGTTCATCTTTGATCTATAAGGTGTTTTGTTGGTCTCTCGCTCAACTGTGCCCCACACATAATAATCAAGGGCGTTGCAGTCTAGGGTGTTAGGTGGCCAGATGTAAGAGGTGATGTGATCACAGAAGTTGTCTGACAGACATGACTGGGTTCTCCTGCCTATGTGGCATGGTGCAGGGTCCTGTTGCCAGACATAGGGTCTTCTAGCAGTCACTCTCTTCATGCAGGGCAGCACTACCTCCTCAGGGTACTTGATGTAGGCCACTGTGTTGAGTTTGAGGCTCTGTTGGAAAATGATTGAAGGCATAAGTCGGCATCACTAGTGATAACTCCAAACACCTTCGTAATCATCATTAGACTCATCCAACTCTTTCCAAATCGTTTGCACTGTCCACAGATTGACATTGAAACGCTCTGAAATGTTCGAATTGCCGTTTTCAAATTTCTAGCTGAGTAAATTGTATCATGGTGAACATTTTCTCACAGACAGTGCGCAACTGGCCCTATTCTGCTCTGCAGTCAACAAAATCAAAAACAAACAACGCGCATGACACGTTGAACTAGGACAGTCTACCCCAGTGAACGAAATACAAGGTTCAGTTCGACATTCCAACTACCTGAAGAAGGTCGGAGCGTACAATAGCTGAAAAGTTGTGATAAATATGGCAACAAAGATGAGGATGATAGTCCGGCTGGGCTCTTTGTAACTGGTTGGCAATCAGTCTGGACCGGTTCTGAATTGGTTAGTCGTGGAGATATTAACTCCATCCCATAAAAACCCTACTTGCATTGGAAAGCGTAGCAGTAACACTTTGTGTAATGTAGCTGTGCCACTATACTCCAAAGGCGGAATGTATAGGACTTGAGTGAGTGGGAGACACAGAGAGAGACAGAGACGGAGAGAGAGCGACAGTGTGTGTGTGTGTGTGCATGTGTGTGTGTGCATGTGTGTGTGTGCGTGTGTGTGTGTGTGTGTGTGTGTGCGCGCGCATGTCAGATATATAGTAATAATAATAATAATGATTGTTATTAGAGACCGTAAACAGAACAATCAAAGCTAACCGCCCAGACATTGTTATTAAAGAGCCACAAGCAAAAAAAAAGTGCCTCCTTATTGATATGGCAGTCCCTGCTGACTGCAATGTATCTTTGAAAATCTTCAAAAAGCTATCAATATACAAGGACCTTGAAATCGAAATCTCAAAAATGTGGCACATGGGAGACTAATTGAAGGGATTCTTGGTAACCTGTGCCTTAAAGAAATATAAAAATTGTTCTCACGAGTATTGCCCACACCTTACGAAAGGCTTTATCTATGTAAAATATGTTTTTGTGGTCAGTGGAAAATGTCATGATGCCATTTCTAAACTTAGTTCTCTGGGCGGGACCCGGAATGAAATGTGTACACACCAGAAATCAAAGGAAATATAATAATAATAATAATAATAATAATAATAATAATAATAATAATAATGTTCACACAGTCTTGATTAGATAAACTTCCTATAATAATTGTGCTTGTGTCGCCCAACGTTAATTCGCACGACCGTTACGCCATGCAATAAAGGCAATAAAGCCACTAAGATGCATAGAATTACTGGATGTTGAAGTGTATAAGAAAAGAAAAAAATCACTAAGGAGCGAGAATAATCAAAAAGCAAGAAATTAGGAAGACAAATTACGATTGACATTGAATTTAAATTGTCGAAGATC
>OZ010615.1:23679174-23689174 GCA_963932145.1 Acanthosepion lycidas | reverse complement strand
CTTGAAGTGTTTTTGGGTGAGAGGACTTAACGTGTACATAGTTGCGGATGTCGGTGATTTTAGTGTGTAGTGTCGTTTGTAGTTTTGTGTTTTTTATCGATGTAGATGCGGGTGTCTAAAGATGTTACCGATATTGTTGATTTTTCGTGGTCGAACTTAATGGAGTCGTGTACCGTGTTTATGATCATAAGAAATTCAGTGAGATTCTCCTCGCTGCCCGCATGGATAAAAAAGATATAATCGATATATCTTGCATAGAGTATACAGACGTTACCGATGAAGGGATAAATATGGGTGTCCTCAAAATTTCCCATGAAGATTGGGGCATATGATAGAACTGCAACGGTGCCTATGGCACATTCTCTAACTTGTAGATAGTGTTTTCCATTGGAATCGAAAGTATTATATATATATATATATATATATATATATATATATATATATATATATATATATATACACACGCTCTGTCTCTGATATTGAGCACTTTACCCCGTAAATACAGCACACCTTAAGAGTATATTTCTTCATATATATATATATATATATATATATATATATATATATATATATATATATATGAAGAAATATAGTTTTAAGGTGTGCTATATTTATGGGGTAAAGTGTTCAATATCAGAGATAGAGCGTATGTAAATATAAATATAAAAGTGAACATTGAAGTCAACACTTAGACGCGACAGGCTGTTTCATGCTGGATGCAATCGTCAGGCTTGACGATTGCGTCAAACATGAAATATACTGTCGTGTTGACTTCAATGTTCACTCTTTATTTATATATTTTGCATATGTATGTGTATATCTTCTGACTCAGGGTTTTGCAGAAAAGGTATCTGCTTATCGTAAAATTTTAGGATATAACCCACTTAAGAGCGGAAATCATTCCTGTTAGACTCTGAACCAGGAAGATAAGTTCAACATTTAATTGTATTAATTCGGTATTCATATACTGTTTTGTAACAGCAAGTATTTTAATGGGAAAGTCTACTTGACACTAGCGAGTTATCCTCCAGAAATGCATTAGTACCCCATACACTGTTTTTTGTGAAACAAAACTTTATTCATTAGTAATGACTTTTGGCCATACACAGTTTTTTGATAGATTAGCGTTAAGTTCCATTTTTTGTAAAGCCATTCCACCAACATGCCACTAGCGCACAGGAGATTACAGGGAAAATTTGTTTGCCTTGATAAAATCAGTTTTCACCAGAGACTTATTAAAAAAAAAATATTTTTCTTTCTGCAACAGTTTAGTGTGATTCCATTAGACTTATCCTGCACTAAGTAAAAAAACAAAAACAAAAAAAAAAAAACAAAAAAAAAACAAAATAAAATAAAAGTTAGTGACGTGTTAGATATTTTTTCTTGCCAGAATATCTAAGTCTACCATTCATCCATGCATTGAATATTACGGCTACTTCTTGTCTAGTACTTCTTTAGAAATTCTAGATAAAATACAAAGGCAAATCTACAATGTTATTGATCCTGACCTGGCATCTCGGTTTCAGTGATGCAGTCATTTAGATATAGAGATGAAACTCAATGCTGATGGCTGACTAATGTTGTTAACATTGTAATCGTCAATAATGAATCCTGGTAAGACTTTAAAAAAAAAACAGGACAAAACAGCGTCGAGAGTAGAGCCCGAACTATTAATGAATACAAGAAAATATTGATTTGTACAAAATCGTCGAGTTTTATAGCTGTTCATCTTTAGGCATGGGGTTATTTTTGTGGTGGCAAATCCGAAAACTGGGCACATTATGTTGTATACAGACAATATGACTACAGTAAATGAAATCTCTTTAATCATTTCACACCAAGCAAGGCGATAATGCCACTAAGACACAAGGAGCTACTGGGAGTGAAAGAGAATGAGAAGACTTTGGAGCAAACCGGAAACCTAATCCTAAACAGGAACCAAGGGATAAAACTCGACACCTGTTCAAAAAAACCGGTGGGTAGGAGGAGAGTGAACCGGAAATCTGGATATAAAAATTAAAACAAAGACTAAGAAGAATTAAGAATTTAATTATCGCTCCGTCCTTCCCTCTTTTTCGCAGCCTCCCCTCTCCCCCACCATCTCTCCCTGCCTCTCTCTTTCTCCATGCCTCCTCGCCATCTCTCCCTCCCGCCATCAATCTCAGTCACTGCCTCCCCATCTATCCCTCTATCCCTCCTTCCTCTCCTTCTTTCTCTTTCTCTCTCCTTGCCTTTCTCTTTTTCCATGACTCAGATGTCTCCCTCCATCCCTCCATATCCTTCCTTCTCTCTCTTTCCCTCTCCCTGCCTTCTTCTTTCTCCATACCTCCATTCCCTCCTTCTGTTGTCTCCCTCCATCCATCACTCTCTCCTTGACTCTTCTCTCCCCGTCTCCATATCTCCATCTCTCACTTCTTCTATCCGCTACATCCCCTCCCTTTCTCTTCGCCCTTCTTTCCCTGTCTCTATCTATCTGATAAAAATATAGTTCTAAGGTACGCTATATTTATGGGTTAAAGTGTTCAATAACAGAAATAGAGTTTAACATCCAGCGGCGACAGTCTGTTTCCTGCTTAAATGGAACCGTCAGGCTATCTAAGGAATGCGCTTAATCATGAAACAGACTGTCGCCGCTTGGGATTGAACTCAATGTCCACTTATATATATATATATATATATATATATATATATATATGTGTGTGTGTGTGTGTGTGTGTGTGTGTGTGTGTGTGCGCGCGCGCGTGCAAAGAGAAACGGTAAACTATTCTTTACCAACGCGTTTCGTTCCCTGAGGAAATTTATCAAGGTAAATGATACCTCGATAAATTTCCTCAGGGGACGAAACGCTTTTGTCTTTATGTTGACTTTACATATACATTTTATGTATATCTGATTTTTACACACACACACACACACACACACACACACACACACACACACACACACACACACACACACACACACACACAGAGAGAGGCGCGCCCGCATATACATACAAACACGCTCCCCCACTCCGATCGCACATATAGTTGAGTATTTGGGCAGAAATCTCTTTTTAATACAGGTTTTGTTAAACAAGAGGGACAATATACTTTTGTTAATATAATTTTAATAATAATTTAATAATAATAATAATAATTTTAATAATACTTTTATTTTCTTGTACTCTAATCTATTAGGCGTTTTCAAAATTTTTCAAAGTTTTTAAGTTATAATACTGTAATAAATGTTGTGTAAGTGTTTCTTTAGACAGTCTAAAGTTGCTGAAACGTCGATATATTCGTCATTTTTTAATACAGCCATTACATTTTAGTCGTGCTTATAATTGATGGGACAATAAAACACTCCAGGAATGCAGGAGAATATAATAAAATCGTAATTGTACATTATCAGATTTTAACAAAACGTACACACATATATACATTTTTTTATAGATACAAATATTTAAGTAACTGCTCTGTTTATAATAAACAGTATTAACGACACGTCCGAGAAATTTTCACAGAAATTATGCACCCCCCGACAGGAATACGAACCTGTATCCTATACAGAACCGTCATATAACCTGACGCGTCTTTAACCGATTGGACCACAGAGGAGCATTCGGTTAGCAAGGTCGATTTTACTGTTTTTAAACTACAATCTTCCATGATTCTCTCACGTACATTCATATCTGCTCAATGCGTATCCAAATGTAAACAGATGACGTCACACATTATGAAATGGAGAAAATCTGACAATTATTTTAAGATATTTTTATGTTTATACATAAAAATATATTATATATATATATATATGAAGAAATATAATTTTAACCTGTGCTATATTTATGGGATAAAGTGCTCAATTTCAGATAGAAGATTTCGTCTAGCATGAAACAGTTTATCGCCTCTGAGTGTTGACTTCATTGTTTACTTTTACATTTTTATATATATATATATATATATATATATATATATATATATATATATATAATTGCTGTATACAGAATAAATTACAATAACCGAAAAATACTATTCTTAAAAGTGTGCTCAATACAGAGAAGAGCAGATATAATTTATTTGAAAATTAGAACATAATAAATATGTTATAAAATCACTACAAAAATAACCATTTTGTTTCAACACTTCTGGCATCAAGTGCTGGTGTTGAATGACTATTTTTGTTGTGATTTTATAACATATTTATGTTATAATTTTCGAATAAATTATATATATATATATATATATATATATATATATATATATATATGCATGTGTGTGTGCGTGTGTATGCATTTTGGCAGCATGTCGTTATTACGGCATCGACTGGGAACCTACTTTAACAACCTGGACCCGCACATTAAAAAACTTGCAAAAACTGAGAAAAAGCGAGAGAGTTCCGTAGTTTTTAATAAGAAATGCCTTAATATATATATATATATATATATATATATATATATATTCTTGAGTATCAAATTCTCCAAGCCTTCTTTTCTCATTACGTGCCTCGGGGAATTTCAGCTTGATGTTAAGTATAAGCTTCCCCCTTGTTTTAGTTATTGTCTCCAGTCTCACCTGTATATATCTCTTTGAATTTCATTCTTAATTATTTTATTTACCTGTTTCCTTTTTTTCCTTTTTTGCCAGTCTCGTACTGCGCGAAGTGAAGTCAAGCTAACTGAGAGGAAAGCCATGTCAGCCATGGTTATACGCTTAAATTTTATTTCCGTTTCTTTTTAAATAAATTTGCTTAATATATGCATTGTTATAAGTCTATATTTCTGAGATGAAGTATTATGTACATTATTTATATTATTCGGACTATTGTCCTCATCTTTGTCGCCATATTTATTACAATGTTTCGGCAGTTGTACGTTCCGGCCTTCTTCAGGTGGTTGGAATGTCGAACTGAACCCTTTATTTCGCTCACTGGGGTAGATTGTTCTAGTTCCACGTACCATGTGTAATGGATGTCAGTTATCAGTTATCTCCTGTTAATCCCTCTCTTCAAGTTATCCAGGACACGTGGCACAGTGGATAAATGCGTTGGTTAGATCCAGTGACAATACCCGATTTAGGCAGTGGAGAACTTGGAGAGGGGAATTAACAGGAGATAACTGATAACTGACATCCATTAGACATGGCATGTGGAACTAGAACAGTCTACCCCAGTGACCGAAATATAGGGTTCAGTTCGACATTCCAACCACCTGAAGAAGGCCGGGGCGTATAACGGCGGAAGCATTGTAATAAATATGATGTCAAGATGAGGACAGTAGTTCGAATAATGTAAATAGTGTACATTGTTATAAATTTGAATTTTGTCACGTTTTTGATTTTCCTAACGATTTAAAAAAAACAAACTTTGAATAAGATTATCTCTTTAAAAATGACGATATTTGGGTAGAGTGAAAATTCAACGTGGACCATTGAAACAATCAAATATTTATTGGTAAATATTAAATTAATGAAACGCGTAACGCAAAGTAAGTGCATTTAGGGGCATACTGCAAAGCCAAATAATTAATTTTTAATAGTAAATAAAATTGAATAGACAAAATAAATTAAAAGAAAATTGAATTAAAAGAAAAGAAAAATTGGTGTAAAAAAAATTGTTTACCGTTTGTACGATTGCCAAAAACTAAAACTTATTAAAAAAATTACTTTAATTTTCGTTTCGAGGAAATTAACATAAAGATACCACTCAACCGGAAGATGTATATACGCATGCCCATAAGGAAACATGAACACTTTAAACAAAAATCAAATTAAAAAAAAAAGAAGAGAGAAACGTCTTTGCCGTAAAGCAATATTTTTAAAAAAATTTCTTTAATATAATTCTTATATTTTACATATATCACTGCGTAGCAGTAGTCGTAGTACAGTTCTCCGTGTCCTGAACAGCAACCGGGTTTGCCAGGCATAACCACCCTATGTTCGCCAGTTGTTCTCTAGTTATACTTGTCTATCTAATTTGCATACGATAGTACAAAAATAATCACTCGCTCGACACTTTTCCATCAGTATTTTCTTTTTTGCTCGGGCAAAATGGAAAAGTAGGATATCACCCACACTTTGAAATATCCATCATTTAAAAATTTCTGAAACTATCAGAGTCAGTATTTGAACTCTGCGATCATTTAGGATGCTACTTGACTGGGTTAAAGAATTTATTTGTTGACTTTGTGAATATACAGGGTGTCCATAAAGTCCCTTTAAAATTTAGAAATCTATATTAGAAAGGTAATTGATAAGATATCTGAATCAGATTTGTTCTATGTACTCAGTAGTTATCAAATCACATTGCATTTGTGTATTTCAGTGTACCCTGTTGATGAAAGAGGTACTGTTAAATGAACCCCAAACATTTCCAGACCGGTGGTTTGCAAGGAAGCTCCTTGCCTTGAGCCTCCTTTGGGATTAAGGGTTCATCTCAGATATCAAGTGGAATTGATCTATATGATGCATTACTAAAGACGTTGAGACAATAATCAGGTTTTTATATAGCGTCTAAAAGTACCTGACACCTCTTAGCCTGTTCTTTCTCTACAAGAATAAGATCAGACCAAAAATGAAGTATTGATGCCATATTTGTACTGGGGCTACACAATCCTCACTTTTCAGCATTGATAGAGTTCTTTTGTTATGCCTCGTCTTTACAAGAATAAGATTAGACCAAAATGAAATATTGCGGCCATATCTGGGCTGGAGCTACACAATCCTCACTTTTCAGCATTGATAGAGTTCTTTTGTTATGCCTCGTCTTTACAATAATAAGATTAAACCAAAATGAAATATTGCGGCCATATCTGGGCTGGAGCTACACAATCCTCACTTTTCAGCATTGATAGAGTTCTTTTGTTATGCCTCGTCTTTACAATAATAAGATTAAACCAAAATGAAATATTGCTGCCATATCTGGGCTGGAGCTACACAATCCTCACTTTTCAGCATTGATAGAGTTCTTTTGTTATGCCTCGTCTTTACAATAATAAGATTAAACCAAAATGAAATATTGCTGCCATATCTAGGCTGGAGCTACACAATCCTCACTTTTCAGCATTGATAGAGTTCTTTTGTTATGCCTCGTTTTTACAATAATAAGATTAAACCAAAATGAAATATTGCTGCCATATCTGGGCTGGAGCTACACAATCATCACTTTTCAGCATTGATAGAGTTCTTTTGTTATGCCTCGTTTTTACAAGAATAAGATTAGATCAAAATGAAGTATTGCTGCCATATCTGGGCAGGAACTACACAATCCTCACTTTTCAGTTTTGATAGAGTTCTTTTGTTATGCTTCGTCTTTACAAGAATTGCTACCATATCTGGGCTGGTGCTCAAAAGCGACTACGCGGCCTTGTAGCCGATGAATTATTTTCCACTTTACAGACACTTCGCAAGACCTTCATTAATCTATCGCTATATCCATGAAAAATGTTTTGAAGAGCTACATTATCTAGTTCCACCAGTCCAGACATTTACAACTAAGATCCACCATGCCATACACACTTGGATGAACCATCTTTATTCCCTTCGTATTTCTTTAGGATGAAGGAAGTTCCATCCGGACAGCTTCTTCCCAAGAAACCGATACTATATGGAACAGACTCTTAATCTTAATCTCTCAAGTCTAGGATTAACCGTATCCTCATAATCTGTACCTACGTCGCCCTCTTACGACGACCTTATTTAGTGTATGTGTAGGTGGTGAAGTGGTTAGCGGCACGGAGAGCGAAAGAGGGGAGCCGATTTCGAATTCCAGCCGAGTACGTAACATTCACTTAGGAGCAAATATTCTTGGGAAGGGTATAAGTCCATATCCTCTCTCCAGCTAATGGTCAAATAGTAGGACTTGTATCCGGAAAAATCATTATTCTCTCTCTCAAAAAAAAGGTTATTGCAATATTCACTCAAGAAAAAAAGAATTATAATATATTCCGATCTTTAAATAACACACAGTTGGTTGATAAATCATAAAAAAAACCAAACAGATAAGAATAAGCAACCTCATGTACTAACACTACCTTGAGTGGCTCTTGGGTCTCGTATTGGGTGAAACGCAAAGGCAAAAATGATTTACATTGTTCGGACTGTTGTCCTTATCTGTATTGTTATATTCACGACTTTTCGGTCGTTGTACGCCCAGACCTTCTTCAGGATCTGTCTGTATTTCTGAGATGAGGTATTGTAACTATTTGCACTATTTACATTGTTCGGACTGTTGTCACCATCTTTATTGTTATATTCACAACGTTTCGGTCGTTGTACGCTCCGGCCTTCTTCAGGATCTGTCTATATTTCTATTTACACTATTTACATCATTCCATATCTTTATTGTCATATTTACGACGTTTCGGTCATTGTACGTTCCGGCCTTCTTCAGGATCTGTCTCTATTTCTGAGATGAGGTATTGTAACTATTTACACTATTTACATCATTCAGACTGTTGTCCTCATCTTTATTGTCATATTCAATGACGTTTCGGCTGTTGTACGGTCCCGCCTTCTTCAGGTAATATACATTGGAATTTAGAACCGAAACATTTATTTCGTTCCCAGGAACACATGGCTCAGTGGATAAAAGCGTTGGTTGAAGTAATCCAGTGACTTAACCAAAAAGAGGTGTGAGTTCAATACCTGGCCACAGCAGAGGTGAACTAAAGCTTGGAGAGTTGAGTTACTAAAGGGAAAGAATTGAAGCGAGCTACTAGGTTGACATCTCGGTCCCACCCTTTCACTGTCGAAACGGTTAAATATAGCCGTCTCTTCTACTCAAACAGCTTCTTCTCTCGCACTTCTCGACAGTGAAACTCCCTTCCCCTTACTTGCTTCCCCGATGAATATAATCTTCAAATATTCAGTTGTAATGTCAATCGACATCTGATACCCTGACTTGTTCCCCGTCCTTCTCTGTATCCTTTCCTCAAACACCCCTCTTTACTCTTGTTCTCAATCCTCTGAAACCCCTTGCGTGCTGCTGACACTCCCACTTTGCCTGAGGTGAATTGCCTTAAAAAATATCTAGAAAAAGGCATGGCACGTGGAAGTAGAACAATCTATCCCCATAGACTAAATAAAGGGTTCGATTCGAAATTCAACATATATCACCTGAATAAGGTCGAAGCTTCTTCCCTCGCACTTCCCGTCTGTGAAACTCCCTTCCCCTTACTTGCTTCCCCGATGACTATAATATTCAAATATTCAAGTGTAATGTCAATCGACATCTGATACCCTGAGCTTGTTCCACGTCCTTCTCTGTATCCTTTCCTCAAACACGCCTCTTTACTCTTGTTCTCAATCCTCTGAAACCTCTTGAGTGCTAGTGGCACTCCTGCTTTGCCTGGGGTGAATTGCTTTAAAAAAAATTTCCTGAAAAGGCATGGCACGATGAAATAGAAAAATCTACCCCCGTGGGCTAAATAAAGGGGTGCGGTTTGAAATTCCAACGTATACACCTGAAGAAGGCCGGACCTTACAATGGCCAAAACGCCGTGAATATGACAATAAAGATGAGGATAATAGTCTGAACAATGTAAGTGGTGTAAATTGAATTCTGTATAAACAGATTGTTAATTGTTAATTTCTCTGAAATTTTTTTTTCCAACGCTGTGAAAGTTTCTGTAGGACTGAAACCTTATTCGATCTGTGGTGCTGTGTTCTTTGCTAGTTGAATACGACAAGCCCAACAGGAAATCTTGACTTTAACGACTGACCTTAAAGAAGATTCATTTCTTTAAATAAGAATCAGTATTAATAAAAAAAAAATAAAAAAAAAGAAGATAAAAAAGAAAGAAAAGTTGGGATTGGACAGATAGAGAAAGCGATGACGACGAAAGTAATATTTGAGCTGTGTTTTTTTTTTTTTTTTTTCTTACTGACCCAGCATCTTTGATCTGCGAAGTGGTTCAAATCACCTGCATTTCCTCGCTCAAGGCGATGTCAAATTCATAAAAGAGTCAATCTACTAACAGCCGTTCTGTATTTTTATTTCTCTTTTGCCTTTATTATTATTA
>OZ010615.1:23661674-23671674 GCA_963932145.1 Acanthosepion lycidas | reverse complement strand
GTGGCAACATTTTTTTTTATTTTCAATATATTATCAGTAAATTAGCTTTTTTTTTTCAGGGGCCTACTCCTAGCTTGCATCATAACTAGGATCTTCTGGCGACGCCTATGGATGTATCTTCTTCAAAACGAAATCTATTTGGACACGAATTGATTTTGTTTTAAGCATTCTTAAACAAAACAGAAAAGCCATTAAAAGTCTGGTCGTCAACCACTGCAACCCACGGGCAATGTCAGGTGTCCCGAAAATTGAATGTTTTTGCCGCTATTTTCCATGCTTTGGCAGTTGTTGATGTTTTCTCGCAGCAAAAATAGCAGATTTTGCCTCGTTTTTCTTTTGCGAAGGTCGTCGGCAATCTGATACAGACGTACAATAAAGACATCGATAACGGACATGTTAAAGACTACACTTGCGAATCTGCGTCAGCTGCTACAAATCAAGATTTTGATTGAAAGCTTGGCTTACAAAAATAAATATTTTGTCTACCGGTTTGGAAATTTGAGGCATTCTTTCTGGTAGCGTTTGAACCCGTTTCGCTCTTTTTAAGAAATCAACGTCTCTTGTTTGTATTCTTCAAAGTCTATATTTGCGAATTTTATTTTTTTGTCTTCAAATCAAAACAAAGTTATTTCTAAAGAATTAATAAATTTTATTTAGAATCCGACATTATTTCTCAATAATATACATGCAACACCTAATGGATACACGTTTTTGAGTAGACTTCTCTGATTTTTAAACCGTTCAATTCAACGTCTACCGGCCTGGGAATTCGAGAGTCTTAATATTGGAAAAGTGCTTTTCGGTAGAGTCCTCTTCATAGTGGGGGAACCATCTTCGTGTCAGATGTATTTTTAGACAGCTCAGTCACGAAAGACTTCGAACGCAAGTTTTTACCCCCTTTTTTTAGAATGCACATTTTCCGTTAGGACGTTTCGAAGCCCATATTTACAACTTTGTTTTTGTGTCCGAAACCTAAACAACAAAAAAAAATGGATTTTATTTATAATCCGACATTATTTCGCATTATTTACATTTACTGAATGCACGTGTTTGAGTAGACGTCCCTTGTTTTTAAACAGTTTAATTCAACGCCTAACCGTCCTGGGTATGACGATAAACTACATCCGCGTTCTGGGTAAGACGATAAACTATGTCCAACAGCAAGATCAGGAGGTTTTGAGGAGAGTGGAACCCCCTCTTAATTGCCGGTATTCACAGGTCCACCCTAACACGGGGTGGTAGCAACTGTTAGGGTCCAAATAGTTAACTCTCAAACTGGAGTCAAAACACTATGAAAGTGTAAAAATGGGTTTTAATCCCAAAAATACGTTGTAAAAATATTTTTGAAGAAAAATATCTTTTCGTCATTAAATAACCCATTGAGATATGCCGTAAAACAAAATTAACCAAACCAAACCAATCAACGTTTAACGGCCTGGGAATTCGTGAGTCTTAATAAAGAAAATGTGCCTTTTCACAGAGTTCAAACCTGCATCCAGCTTATGCAGTGATATACCTGCATTTGAAACGTTCCCTGATTTACATTATCAGAAGAAGCGGACAATATAAAATGGTCATGGTAATATTAGCCATTTCCATTTAAGAAAACATTTGACATTCATTGACTGAGCAGCCAGTACTGCTTTCAGCTGAAATTTATAAAATGTTTCTCTTAAAACAATTTTTCAGGAGAATAAGTTTCTTAAGTCCACTAACTGTTATTGCTCTTTCTAGTACGGATGGGAGTTTCCTTCCTAACCTTTTGTTTGAGACACTAAATCAAAACCTTACTAAGAGCAACAAAGAATAGGAATTTGTGGAGAGCCTTGATTACCCACATCCTGAAGAAGAATATGCTGTGTGCTCTCTCCAGTATATATGGACAACCTAACTAATGACATGATGCATATACAAAGGAAGTTGAATAATAATGGTAACATTAGCTGCTTCCCTATAAGGAAACATTTGACATTTCTTGTGTGAGGAGCTTGTATTAATGTCAGATGAAATTTATAAAATCTTTCTCTTAAAACAATTTTTCAGGAACATAGATTTTTTTCAAGTCCACTAGCTGTTATTGCTCTTTCCAGTATCGGTGGGGGTTTCTTATCTAACCTTTTGTTTAAAGTAGTGCTGAATGTCAACATATCAAAAATTGCTATAGAAGATGACTTGTATTTTATTTTAGTAAATAAAATTAAATTTATTAATACCTTCTTCTCCTCCTCTCCACGTCCTCCTCCTCCTCCTCCCACCCTTTTCTTTTTTAGCTTCCCAATATCTTCACCTTCTTTCTCCTTCTTTTTGCCGCCAACGGAAGTTACTTTTGTTCAATGCAAACACTAGGGCGGGCAAGGGAGGCGTTGGTTGATTGAAAACGGGCCAACGCGGATTATCGAAATGGTATTCGGGATTTATTTAGCTTCTTAAAGGTGGCGGGGGAGGAGGAGGAAGAGGAGGAGGAGGAGGAGGAAGAAGAAGAAGAAGAAGAAGAAGAAGAAGAAGAAGAAGAAGAAGAAGAAGAAGAAGAACTGTGAGATTACTGAGGAAGGTGCTGGAGATTTAATGAGATTTGTTCTTGATCTCCAGCCGGAAACACCGGTGGTAACATGAAAAGGTATATACTACTACTAATACTAATACTAATACTACAACTACTACTACTACTCGCAATAATACACCTACTACTAATACTAATGCTGCAACTGCTACAAATAATAATAATAATAAAGAAGAAGAAGAAGGACTAATAATAATATCAAAAACATTGGAATAACTAAATTTAGAATTTAAGAAATAAAAATAAATATTGATCACGGCAATGATGGGTCTCGGTGGATACTGAGGAAAGTGGGTATAGCCACATGAAGTAATTTAGGATTTTTTGCTGCGTAATATATATGCTATGTTATAATAAATACATTGAACTATTTTTAGTGGATCAGTTTTAATAAGTAATATTACTAGGATCCACCCGGATTATATACCAACGGATCTATTACCTGTACTATATACATTATATATATATATATATATATATATATATATATATATATATATATATATATATATATATATATATATATATTGATGCATGTTTAATTAAATAATATAGACAAGTTTTGTCTATTTATTTTAAGTTCCTATCTTATTGCCTGATAAGCTTAATAACATTATCATTGAAGTACGAAAGGAAATCACCATATTGATACATGTTTAAATCCAATCTAAGCTTCCGCCTTACACAAGCCATTATCAGAGATAACAATTACTTTTCAATATATCAACCAATACACGGACGAAAGAATAATGATAGCCTGTTTTTGTTGCATGAAAAATTTCAAAGCAACGACTAACTCGTGTATACGAGACGCGGAAGCGAAAATCGCGTCGCAGCTCGTGATGTTACACATGACCACGCGAGAGTGAAAACGAGAAGTATTAAGTATGTTGGTTGATATATTTAAAACTTGTCTATATTATTTAATAAAACATGCATCAATGAAAGATTGCTGCCTAATTATGCACAATATCTATCTATCTATCTATCTATCTATCTATCTATCTATATATATATATATATATATATGCGTGTATACGTATGGATAAGGATCGTATTGGATGATTACCTATTATTTCCTTTTTTTTCTCCTGACAACCCCCAATTTATGTCCACCTGACATTTCAACTGGTAATCAGTTCGATTTATACTAAGTTAAAATTTAATATGGCTAAATTTATTTTTTTTAAAAGAGAAGAAAAACTCAGATCAACAACCCGCAACTCAAGATGTTAATCATGCTGAGGAGTGAATGCTTGCTGTGTTATGAGGTCGCGAAACTCTTTTAACAAAAGACCGTTACCCAATGTGCCGGGTGACTTTGGCTGGACTTTTGGACACGTGCGCCACTCGTGGGAACATTATCAGAACTGAAAGTAAAACCAAAAAGTCCAGTATGGCTCTTCAAGTGGATAAAGAGGGACCCGTCTGTCAGGAGGGAATCTACCTGAGATTGAAAAATCTGCCTCGGGAACTAACTCCTAAACAAATAAAGAATCTTCAGGTCCCTACAACCGGGATTATGCCAATGATGGCCCTGCGAATTCCACAACCATTCCTTTAAAGAAAGAAAAGATAAAACTGTATGACTGCATTCTATGAAGCGTTGCACAAACCCCAGAAAAGCATCATTATCAATTACCTTCCTTCTGTCCAAAAATGCTGACACAAATATCCCCAAAAACTATAGACCAATTACATGTCTTCCCACTACTTACAAACCTTTGACATCTATTCTGACAAAACAAATATATTCCTTCTTAGAAAAAAAATGACATGCTACCTCTTGAATAAAAAGGGTGCAAACGTGGCTTTTATGGATGTAAAAATTAATTACTAATTAATAGGATGATATTGGAAAACTGCTTCAATACAAAAAAAGCCTCTCAGCACTGCCTGGATAGATCACTGTAAAGCATTCTTGGATCTTAATGTCTATAAACTATACAAGTTATCACCCTTCATCATCAGTTTCATCAAAGTTTGTCGATATGGAAAGGAACACTTCAACTCAATCATATAAATGGTGTCTATAAGTCTGGTGAAGTAGACATCAACAGAGGAATATTTCAAGGTGACTCTTTGTTACCCTTACTATTTTTTATATCCCCAATAGCATTAAGCAACAAACTTAACAAGAAGGAATATGGTTATATCTCAAAAGAAAATAAGCCATTTATTTTACATGGATGATTTAAAGTTGTAAGCCAGAAATGATAGTGAACTGGAAGGTTTCCTGAAAACAATAAAATATTTCAGTGATGACATTCGGTTTGGATAAATGTGCTCAAGCCACTATATTACGGGGATCAATACAACAAACCACCTCTATTCGCTTAAACCCTGGGGTAACAATCAAAGATTTAGAACAAGAAGAAGCTTATAAATGAAGGAATTCACCATAAAAAAAGAGAATGAAAGAAATGGTGCGAAAATGAAGGGTTCGACTGATGTTAAGCACTGAATTGAATTCTCAGAACAGAATTATGTCCATTAATACCCTTGCCATCTCAATGGTTCAATGTAGTTTCAACATCTTGAACTGTACTCTAAATGATAGTAGATGACTCGATTCTAAGATGAGAAAGCTTCTTTCTAAGCGTATGTAAAAGAAAGCCAAGGATAAAGCTTTTGATGCTGAAACAAATCTGGCAAGACAAACCTCTACATGGTCAATATCCAGAACGATGTTGATTCGGTTTGGATAAATGTACTAAAGCCACAATTTTACGAGGTTCACTACAACAAACCTTCTCCTAGGGTAACAATCAACGATTTAGAAGAAGCTTATCAGTACGTTGGTGTAATTGAGAGTGAAGATATTCACCATAAAAAATGAAAGAAATAATGCGAAAAGAGTTCTATAAAAGGGTGCGACTGATATTAAGAACTTAATTGAAGTCTCAGAATAGAATTAAGGCCATTAATAGCCTTGCCATCCCAATGGTTCAATATAGTTTCAACATCTTGAATTGAACTCTAAATGATATTAAACGAATAGATTCAAAGACAAGAAAGCTTTTTACTAAGCATAACATGCATTATTGAAAGACTGATGCGGACCATCTATACAGACCCCTTAAAGAAGGTGAAAGAGGCCTTATTCAGCTCGAATTGTCATACAAGACAACAACTATTGTCTTACTAACATACATAGAAACAACAAAGGACTGGATGATACAATTAGTCAAACAAAACGAAAACAGAAAGAAAAATATTCAATCATGAAAGAAGGTTGTAAATACTAACGAGATTTACATTTAGTAGATTCTGTAGAAAATCAAAACAGAACCCAAGAACCAAATTTTGAAGCAAAAAGTATGAAAAAGAAAGCCAAGAATAAAGCTCTTGAAGAGATAAAACAATGCTGGAAAAATAAACCTTTCCATTGCCAATATCCAATTAACACTCATCGATAGATACAAGGCTTTGGATTAAAGGCCAGAACGGAAAGCTTTATTCTTACAGCGCAAGACCAAAGTCTTTTCAATAGAAACTTTCAGGCAAATATACATAATAGTATGGATCCAAAATGCAAGTTCTATGACAAATATCAGGAAACCATAGACCATCTAATTTCGGGATGTTCTGTAATTGTGCCAAATGAATATAAAAATCTTCACGATAGAGTGGGACAATATTTACGCTAGACAATGTGGAAACATTTTGGAAAAGATGTTAAACACTGGTATGAACATCACCCAGCACCGGTTACTGAAATAAAAAAAACATTAAAATTCTATTGGATTACACCATCTTTACAGACAGAAAGATTGAAACAAATAAACCGGACATAATTGTCACAAACCAAAAAGAAAAAAAAGGGTTACTAAATGATATGGCTTGCCTAGCGAAATGTAACATAGCAAATAAGGAATTTGAAAAATTATCGAAGTATAAAGACCTGGGAATCAAAATAGAAAAAATGTGGAAATTGAAAATAAGAATGATACCAGTCATAGTAGGTGCGCTTGGAATGATAAAAAAGGAACACAACAACACATCGAAAGAATTCCTGGAAATCAAAGCTTATGAAAAGTAGAAATAATTGTCAAGATAAGTACAGCCCACACGCTAAGAAGAACTTTGCCCATGTAACGCTAGTGGTTTTATGGGAGTTAAAAAAACAAATCATGAAATGTAGCCATAACAAAACATCACTACCTGTCTTAGGTTTTCCCGCAGACTTGGTAGGAAGTGTGACCGTTGCAGAAATCGAAATATAATAAATAATAATAATAATAATAAAGAGAAAACAGGGTTAATAGTATAAATAAAACCAAAAATTAAATTGAAGATAATTATTATCACCTTTATGGTTAAAGGGAAATAATAATAATAATAATAATAATAATAATAATAATAAGAAGAAGAAGAAGAAGAAGAAGAAGAAGACGAAGAAGAAGAAGAAAAAGAGGAAGAAGAAGAAATTGGCAGAAGAAGAAGTAGAAGGGTGAGGAGGAGGAGGAGGAAGGGAGAGGAAGGCGGAAGATGAAGTGGGAGGAGGTGGAAGGGGAGGAGAAGGAAGGAAGGAGAGGAGGAGGCTGCTGAGTTAATTTCACAAGTGGGGAATGAGATAACAAGGCCAAATCAAGACATTAAAAAATAGTATTGAAATGGAGCTAAGCTAAAGAATGGTGAGATTTGAAACGCTGAAAGCGACTTAACGTCTTGTCTACTAATGAGGGGACGGCTAAAACTAACCAAAACTATCAGACGAAGTCGGTTTTTCTTGTTATTCTCTGGTTAACCTATCTATCTATCTATCTATCTATCTATCTAATACTCGTTCTTATCTATCTATCTATCTATCTATCTATCTATCTATCTATCTATCTATCTATCTAATACTCGTTCTTATCTATCTATCTATCTATCGATCTATCTATCTATCTAATACTCGTTCTTATCTATCTATCTATCTATCTATCTATCTATCTATCTATCTAATACTCGTTCTTATCTATCTATCTATCTATCTATCTATCTATCTATCTAATACTCGTTCTTATCTATCTATCTATCTATCTATCTATCTATCTAATACTGGTTCTTATCTATCTATCTATCTATCTATCTATCTATCTATCTAATACTCGTTCTTATCTATCTATCTATCTATCTATCTATCTATCTAATACTCGTTCTTATCTATCTATCTATCTATCTATCTAATACTCGTTCTTATCTATCTATCTATCTATCTATCTATCTATCTATCTATCTATCTAATACTCGTTCTTATCTATCTATCTATCTATCTATCTATCTATCTATCTAATACTCTTTCTTATCTATTTGTCTTTCTTATCTATCTATCTATCTATGTTTATATTTAAAGTAAAAAAAGTTGATAGAAAGGCAAGGAAATTATTTTGATGTCTGATCAAAGATGCTATGATTCTAGAAGTATGAAAGTATTTTTTTAAAAAATGGTCGGTAACTTTTTCATCATCCGAATATTCTGAAATAAACGGATGAGTTGAAAGATGACAGATGATGAATAAATTCCAAAGCAATAAATTTAATGACTAAATAATCCCGCTATGAATTTATATGTATAAGGACTACAACTGCAAAATACTAAACACTTTTACAGCGATCTGAAATAAACTATAGACAGGTTCCGATGAATGGGAACTATATTTCTCGCTGAATAATTATGCTCTAAAGTCATGTGAATAAAAGACTTTGTCACATATTTCGGAAGGCTTTTACACCAATCTAATATATTTTTACACGCACGCACAAACACACACACACACACGCATATATATATTGAGGGATGTAAATTCTCTCTTAAGGAGAATCCGAAACAAAGTCAAATCCAGAATAATCATCGGATTCTATTTAAGAGCACTCAGAATTTGCAGCCCTCAATATTTACACAAAGAGGAGACATATATTGAAAATAAGTTCAAGACCATCCAATAGCCTATATATATATATATATATATATATATATATATATATATATATATATATAAAAGTGAACATAGAAGTCAACACTTAGAGCTTATAAAAACTAAAAAAGACCTTATGCAACTGGAATTTATAAACAAGAATCATATCATTCATATACAGGTTCGGGGTTAGTGTATCTTATTGAAATTGTTTGCGAAGATGTATTCTCGCCATTTAAATCATTAACCTCTATATTTGTTTTTTGTATGAATGATTCATGTAATTATAAATTGAACTGCACCTATAATCGAAATTAAAATAACTGATCCAACGTGCAACTTTCGGGAATAAGTGTGACATTCCTGTAATTATTGAACAATATAGTTCATACCGCATTGACGGAAAACCTACCAATACAAAAGAATTCTCTTATTACTATATTTGTACAAAAACGCACAATCTTAAAATTTAAAATTCAAACTCAGCGTTGCGACCGCATGTTCCAAAACAATAACACATTTGTCATAGCATTTTTTTCGGATTACATCTATACTTTTGTTGTCCTCTTATTACCGAGAAGTAAAAAACAAGAACAAATCTATTTTCATACCTGAGGATGTCTGTAGGAACAGACGAAAGCTTGTAAAAACTAAAAAAGACCTTATGCAACTGGAATTTATAAACAGGGATCATATCATTCATATACAGGTTCGGGGTTAGTGTATCTTATTGAAATTGTTTGCAAAGATGTATTCTCGCCATTTAAATCATTAATCTCTATATTTGTTTTTTGTATGAATGATTCATTATAAATTGAACTGCACCTATAATCGAAATATATATATATATAAATATATATATATATATATATATATATATATATATATATATATATATATATATATAGGTAAAGATGTGTTTGGTAGTCCGTATGGTTAATTCCAGGGAGGATATAATCCAGAGAGCTCAATGTAAAAACTGAGCAAATATTAATTATATTAAGAAACAAACAACTTTAAGGGTTCATGGTGATTATAATTTATTTCATTAGAATCAAAATTCTATTCTAATTCCTCAGGTCAATATTTTCCTACAAATAAATGGCTGACAAACATTCCAAGTATAAGAAGAATTCAGTATTTTAATTTATGCACGCATGTATTTGAGGAGGCAGGTTTAAATTGGTGGCAGGAGGAGTTTGGTGGCGGGTGGGGCCGAAGAAATTACGGTACTTAAAAGATCAATAGACTTTTGAAAGTACTTGATTTTTAAGAATTAAATTATAGTTAAATAAACTGGTTCACTTAAAATTCGAAAATACTGTCACTTCTGTCCTTCCGTCCAATATGTTATATCTTTATAAGTTTTTGCTTTCATCCTTATTTCCACAGTACTTATGGAACATCCAATTGATCGTCTTTCTTTCACAAATTCAACTAAACTTTGTTCCACATCTGAATATTGGGCTTTTCTTTCTCTACCTAGAGCTTTGGCACTTGATTTACACTTTTTAAAGTTCATTTTTATTCTTTCTCC